>JAZKJV010002761.1:0-562080 GCA_037367405.1 Ottelia alismoides
TGATGAAGATAGATACCCCCGTGAAGGGATGGCCAAATCTCAATACTTCAAACTAAGTCTGCAAGGAAAAACGAAGCCCTACTCTCCCACATACGATAGAGGTACCAATACTTCATGAATCTAGTCAACAACAAGGCACAACCCAGGCTAGGATTTTTGCTCTATGTCCTAGGGGTGTACTTTACTCTGTCTGAAGTGTACCTGAAAATAATGTGGACTTTATGAACCCAATACAATGAAGTCTGTTATTAATTTTATTTATGGTCAATGTTTTATTGGCAATCCCCTTGTTTTAATTTTTATTTTCACTTTTTTGAGTATTTTTCAATACGATAATCACCTAACAAATTAGTAGATTTTCTTTTAGGGAGATAGTGGAAAAGCAATGCAAGTTGATACAGAATGGAAATATCACCCTTGTGTAAGAATAATGTATGCTTAGTAAGAAGACTCGCAGTGCTTCCCAGCTCTCTCCATGTGGCATGCAAGACAGAATTTAATTTACATTACACATGGTATGCAAGCCGATGAAATTACGCTAAGTAGGAATTTTCTATTAACGTGAAGAACAGATTAATTAGACTATGCAAAAATTAGGCCTCTGGACCTAAGTTACTCGATCAAGCAATCTTAAAGACAAGGGCTCATTCATATAAAACAAAATGAAAATAAAGGCGGAAAAATACAAATCACGGGAAACAAATAGAAACAAGTTGAAAATAGGGAGAATAAAAGTGAGAAAGCGACAAAAACGATGAGAAAATCAGGTGACTCCCCAAGTGCACAAATACTTGGTAAAATAGGCCCACGAGAATATGAATGTCCAAGTCTCCATGTATTATTACAATAAAATAATCATTATCTCACTAAATAAAAACAAAGACTATGCCATGATGCTATGATCTCTCTCCTTGTCTCTTTCTGCTCTCTCTTCTATCATCTCACGAATAAAGAGTTGATCTCCATGTAGCTCGAGTGTACCGACTCTCCTAAGAAATATACCTTCACTCTATGGTCCCTCGCAAAGAATCAACAAAAAGATTGGTTAGAATAGATAAACAATTATTTAGATCAAAGAAATAAAAATAGATAAAAATTGCTGATAATATATAGAAAATCATATCATATTTGCTGCTCCCCAACAATGATGACATTTGTTTACTAGGATCAAATAGGGTGCCCACATGTTCGGTCTTGGCGAAGCATGCCGTATCCAATAAGTCGGATCTGGAAACTGTTGTATTATCCCTCTCTCAGCACTCATTACGTGAACAATATACTAAGAAAACAATCAACACAATAATAAAGATGAATGAATAGATTATGATGCAAGATTTATTATACCCAAAAAATTGTGTATAGAACGTACGTGTAGGGGTGTAATGATGAATCTCCACTTCATCGCCTTTATTCTTTCATTTTGGCCAGAAATCCCTAGTTAAAGCAGGTATATATCATTAATTTGTACAAAATAACACTCAATAATTAACACTAAGATACTGTATAAAATTGGTATTTAATTGTAAAATAAAAGAATAAAGGAAAGAAAATAAAAAAGAATGATTTGTCAGAGACACTAAGTAACCCTAGACCCTGAGACCCAATCATCATGATGACTTGGTTGACAAGGAATAATATACGGGAAGATAGAAAACTGAACTATACAAAGAACACCTCTTAAAACCTTAATTCTTTTCATCAATAAATGCCTTTTGGGACTTATTTTATTTTCTTGTTTTTACATCCCAAATGACTTCACTCAAAAATACTACACAGTACACTCGAGATACACAAAACATAAAGGCACAAAGAAACACTTCTCAAACATGTATCTCCTCCATACAGACGCAAACTTGACCAAGCACACCTTTCTTGTCCAAAAGATTTAATTTCTATTTAATGAATATGGTTTCATTTAGTTTTGAGTTGGGATGTAGAAGTTGGCTTTTGGGTCCCATTGCATTGTATACCTTAATAAAATATACATTATATTTATTCTTTATATTAATAGCCTCTCTTTTTTTATATACTTTTAAATGCTGGTTGAAATACATATAAGTAATAAACATAAAATAAGTGCATGAAAAGTGCATAATTTAAAATAAATAAAGTATTATAATATATGTAAATTATACCTATATAATACATATATATATAAGTATCTAAGTAAACAAATAAAATCAGAAAAATACCATAAAATATGTAAATGTGTAATTAAATAAGTTATAGATACATAAAATATTTGTATGTGCTAATAAAATCTAAAATACAAATTAAACATAAAGTATGCCAATTACAGGTGTACATATCTATGTAGATACATGTAAATTTTAGTACATAATAAATTAACTTGTAAAAATAAATAAAATTTATAATAAAATACTACATGAAATAAGAAACATTTTCCACATTTAACCTAAAATTAATAAAATAATTTATAAAATTTTATTGATTTTATAAGGAAATCTTTCCCCTGATTTTCTGGTTGGTCCACGTGGACCAACCAGAACTCTTCTTTTGTTGACTTTCCAATCAACTCCCCCCTTTGGTTCCTCTAACTTGTCAGAGCTCCTCGAGTCCCCAACTTTCTTCATTTTCCCCGCTCGATCCACTCATTATCTAGCTCTCTGATCTAAATTAAAATTGGAGATTTCATCCTCCATAAATCACGCCTAAACTTCTGATTGGATCAATCTTCGTCGAGCTGACCAAAATACTCTTCGCAAGATGCCCTCTGCACTCTGTCTATAAATAAAATGCCAAACATTCAATACATTTTTGATCCCATTCATAACCCATATCTTCAATCGCAGGAGGTTCCTGGTGACAACAGGAACCTCTTAGAAGTGTTGACATGTAGAAGAGCGGTTGGAAATTGAGATCCAAGGTTTGTCGGAGCACCTCTGGTGACCTTCTTCTGCTCCTTATTCTTGAGCCTGTAAGAGCTGTTCTTTTTCATGTTTTAGTTAGTCTTCTATTCATGATTCTTATTAAATATTTAGTTTAATCGATTAGGGAGTAGTTTAGTGTGATTTTAGGATTAAAAATCAAGGGATCCTTCAGCTCCAGCTCAAAATCTATCGCCCCCTTTCTGTTCCGACCTCACTTTCACCTCATCCTCATTCCACTTCATTTTCTACATTTCCCCCCATGTATCCCCTCTGATCTCACATAGATCAGAGTTCATGAGATCCTTCCTCTGTTGCTTCATCAGAGCTCCTCGTTCTCCCCTCACACTTCCACATTTCCATTGAATCCAATACTTGGGACTTTGCCTTTGTGTTCTTGTGCTAACCCTAGAAGTCTCACCAAAGAAAGCCTCATCTTAGGTGAATTGTGTCTAGTGGAGGAATCCCTAGGTGCTATGTTTTCTCGAACTCCAAGCCTCTCCCCAATGAGTTTTGGAGCTTCTTGACAACATAATTCGATGCAGGAAGCCCCCATAAGCGCTTTGACACCTTCAGCAGCTCCTGAGGTGGTTAAAGCGTCGATATCAAGCCGATAGGAACAACCCCAAGCGATGTTCTTCCCTAGTTTGTCTAGGAGGTCTCCCTATCGTCTGATTTAGCGCCTCCTCCAGAGTATACAACCAATATTGGATGGGAGCATCTACCATCATCTGATCCCTCAGCATGATCTAATCAAAGCCTTTTAACCAGGAAGGGGTATCAACCGTCATCGGAGCGACACGTGGATAAATAAGATTATCTGGTCATTGGAACGCGTATGTGGAGGTTAATTACACATTTGAGTCCAACCTTTTTATATTAATATTTATTATTTAAATCTTTCTTTTGCATTGTAAAATATGTTTGTATTATTTGCACATTAGACATTACACTTTCATATATTTGCATCTTGGTCCATGTCAGGTCACCTCACGTGGCTACCCATGTGTGATGGGCATTTTGCAGTAAAAGCCTTGCAGGTTTGTCTATTTCATTTAAGTGCTAAATTTTGTAATATTAGTGTTAAATGATGGGGTAAATAGTACTGCAACCCTTGGAACATCTTTTTATTGCAAAAATACCCCTTCTAGTTTGTTTATTAGTTTCCTTATCTTTTTACTTTTACAATAGATCTAGTGCACCGAAAATATTGGAAAGACCTAGGAATGCTAGATATTGTGTAACTATTCAGTCATATTTTAATTATCATTTCAAAGCATTTTCCCATTTATTAAAATCATTTTAGAGCTATTTATTCCATATCTAGCTATAAAAATACAAAAATTATAGAACCAACTTAAAAATTCTAAAAATAATAGAGAATATATATCACTACAAATTATAAATCCAGACCAAAAATCATAAAAAAATATAAATGAAAAATACAAAAAAATTGAAAACCCCTAAAAAAACTCATATAATCAGAAATAATCCTTTAAAAATCCAAAAATATTTATTTATGCTATATATATTTATTTATTATATAGTATATATAAAATAATTTTGGTAATTTTGGACTTATTGCCTATTTTTAAAACCAAACAATTCCAACTATTTACCTTATTTTGCTATTTTGTATATTTAAAAACATTAGATATCTAGAAATTAGCAAAAACTATCAATAAAATCATAAAAATAGAGAAAAATATAAAAAAAGATAAAAACATTTTATTTTGCATATTTTGAGTATTTCTATCTATTTTTATAAATATAAAGCCCTATATAGGTTATTTATACTTTATATTATTTAAATACATATTATCATTACTATTATTATTAAAAATACCTATATATATATATTAAAACCCTTAAAAAGGTAAAAAGGATTGTTCTTATTTGTTTTTTTCTATATTTTTACATATATTTATTTTTTATATTATATTATTACATATAATACTATTATTATTACTGTATAGATATAGACATATATATATGGGATTTTTACCCGGCAAACCCTGTAATCTTTTGCAATTACCGCTACGACCTCTGAAACATCCTAATTCCTCCCTCGACCCTGTAAACTTGCTCCGTTTTACCACACGAACCCTACCGTTAAATTGACACATCTAGAGTTAACTTCCTTGAGTTAAAAACGAGTTAATCTAACCAACCCGCGATCGGACGGTTATAATTAAGTAAGAGAAGAAAAAAAATCCATCCCTTCTTCTACAACTTCCCCTCCCACGAGTCTCGACCTGATAGCCGGAGCCGCGGGGCCGGCGTTCCACCTGGAGCTTCGTAGGGGAGGGAGGGTGCTGGGTTTGGTGGGTCTTCGACCAGGGGCTGCAAAGCCACGGGTGGCGGGAGAGGGGCGGGGGGATGCTGGGTTGGGTGGGGGATGCAGGGGAAGCTCGCGGGCGGAAGGGGGGGGGGGGGGGGGAGGGGCGCGGGGGGTGTTCCGATTGGGAGGTGGAGGGCCGGGGACGATGGGGAGATGCCGAGGAGGTGGAGGGGCGGGGAGGAGCTCGCGGGCGGAGGGGGGTTCCGCAGGGGCCGGGGGGTGTGGGGGGGATTGGGTTCCGCAGGGGAAGGGGGAGCTCAGGCGCAGGGGGGAGCTCGCGGGCACCTTGCGGGTGCCGAGGAGGGCGGAGGGGAGCTCGCGGGGAGGAGCTCGCGGGCGGAGGGAGGTTTCGCAGGGGAAGGGGGAGCTCAGGGGCATGGGGGAGCTCGCGGGTGCCGAGGAGGGCGGAGGGGAGCTCGCGGGGAGGAGCTCGCGGGCGGAGGGGGTTCTGCAGGGGCCAGGGGGTGCGGGGGGGATTGGGTTTCGCGGGCACGGGGGGGGGGGGGGGGGTGCAGGGAGGAGCTCGCGGGTGCCGAGGAGGGCGGAGGGGAGCTCGCCAGGGGGAGTTCTGCAGCCGCATGGGCAGTGAGGAGCTCGTGGGCACGGGATGGGTTCCGCAGGGCCGAGGGAGCTCGCGGGGGTGTGCGGGGGGCGGCGAGCTGGGGTGGGGGGGCATCTCCGAGTCAGGGAGTCGGTGGCTGGCCGGCGGCAGGCGGGCATGAGGGGAGGGGTGTTTGCTTCCAGCAGGGAAGGCTAAGCAGAGGTAGGGAGTGGCACGTATAGTAAATTTGATAGATAAAATGGGTATAATGTAGAAGGATATAACAGAATCCGGTTAATTTTAACGGCTCAATGGATGAGGTTTAACCATAGGGTCTGCCGGGCAAAGGTTAACAAGTTTACAGGGTCAAGGGAGGATTAGGATGTTTCAGAGGTCGTAGCGGTAATTGCAAAAGATTACAGGGTCTGCTGGGTAAAAATCCCTATATATATTACATCTTTATAACCAAAAGGAATTAGAATTTTATTATATTAAAAAGAAAATTTAAACTTAAAACTAAAAATATTGAGATTTAACAATTCATAGAAATTAAATATAATTAAAAACACGCCAAAAATCGAAAACAAAACACAAAAAACAACTAAGTAGGTTGCTCCTTTGTCTCTACTCCCTTTTTCCCATTGTGTTCGACACTCTACCATACTTATACCTATATACATCTATAGTAGAGCTATAATAAATTTTAGCTCACAAACATTGATCGCTTAATATTATTGTGGGTTGATAGTTGATTACACAGGCACTCGATCATGCAATGATTGCTGATCTTGTCAGATCAGTAGAGCAGTGAAAACATCTTCCTTTCAAACGGTGTTATTATCGGAGAGCAATGGTTGAGTAGAGTAGAATTGCCAGTTAGTTTTTATTGCCATTTTTCTACTACATCATTGATTTCACATTTCTCTCTATTTTATTTTCTATCTATTTTTTTCTGACACATTTCTTATCCTGTGAGGATCCGCCTATCAAGGGAGAGCTTCTTAGGAGACTCACCACTCCCAAGAAACGTGGAGGTTGATGGTTCTCTACCCACCATCAGGAGAGAGCAACAAAAGAAGACTTGAGATTTTCATAGCAGACTAGCTTAGAGATGGTTTAATTTTTTGTAAGAGATTGATTTATTTGCATAATTTGTAATAATACAGGTACTTTGGATATTCTTCGAGCATGTTTTACCGAGTGTTTGTTCACCTGGGGTCCGTTCACTTTTTTATTGTGTTTTCCGCGCCTTCTACTTTTTATTCAATCTTATTCTTCCTCTTATTTTTAATTGTTATTGTGATTTGTGCTTTCCACCTTTCTTTTATTTGTTTTTATTGATTGAGCCCATACTTCTAGGATTGTTTGGCTCGGTATGATAAGTCCAAAGCCCTAATTACCTAGATGTGTCTATGTTTTCTAAGCTTGGACTTAGATCAAATTTTGGTTGTTTGACCAGGTTTAATACCACGTGTCGTGAGAGGGTTGATACAGCGCTTGCATGATCTGATTTTTCAGATACCGATGACTCTCTAAGACCAGACTTTTTGTTATTTTATCTAAGAAACTCAACAAATCTATTCTTCACGCTAATAGAAATTCCTACTTAGGAGATTTCTCCGCATTGCATATGGCATATAGTGTAATTTAAATTCTGTCGTGCATCTCGCAAGGAGAGTGATGGGAAGTACTGTGAGTCTTCTTACAGAGCATACATCATTCTGATACAAGGGTGAGATTTCCATCCTTGTGTCAACTCGCATTGCTTTTCCCACTATCTCCTTCTATTTTTGCACACTTAGGTTTAAAGAAAATCCAAAGAATTTGTTAGGTGCATTATTCTGAAAAATACTCAAAAATTTAGAAACCAAAAATTAAACAAGAGGATTGTTTAGTAAACTTTCTCCAAAATTAAAATTCGTAATGAGCATTCATTGTATTGGGTTCACAAAGCCCTCATTCTTTTCATGTACATTCCAGATTGGGTGAGGCATGTTCCTTAACGAATAAAGCCAAAAACCTAGCTTGAATGCTTTGGTTATTGATTGGATTCGTGAAGTATTAGTGCTTCTACCATATGTGGGTGAATAGGGCCTTGTCAACGATGGTTTTCTTGCCTTGTGTAGAACATTTGACCTGTTCCAAAGCATTGAGCTTAGGCCATCCCCTCAAGGTGGTGTTTTTTCTCATCGTTCCACATCTGAGTACCCTGCAAGGGGAAAGTATTGGGTTTTACATGTCAATTTCCTCCTTTATTCTTTGGTTGAGTAGTCGATCCAGACCCATTAGCAGGGATTCTCTCGAAAAAGTGCATGCTACAGGTTACAAAGGAAATGTGAAGTACGAGATACTTTTCCGGTAGTCCTCACTCTCCTATAGGGATAGCCTAAGGACTTGATATAAGATTGCCTAAATAACAAAATAAAATTAAAAAGATAAAAATAGTCGAACTCTTATGGTTTCACATGTGAGTTAGCGAATCCTTTGCTTTGTCTTTGTTTGGATCTAGTTTTAGGTCAAAATCAATTATGTGCATTTTGGACCATTTTTCATTTCCTATGTTTTCATTTATATGTTCCTTGCTCATTTTGAGCCTTATTTCATTTCTTCTTTTTATCCTCTTGTTTATCACAATGTTCCTCTATTCCTCATCTATTTCCTTCTCTCCCAAGAAGTCGACTGATGGGTGGATTAGTTGGGACTCCGCAGACACCCACATCAATTCCCTTGAACTGATATTTCCAATAATTTAGGGTGATTCTCAAGAACTTGGTTCGAATCTTGTGGACCACTCTCAAGACTCCTCTCTTCCTTCTCAAATACACAAGGAACTCTCTTATACCGAATTCACTGCTTTTGGATGGATATTGCTTTCACTCCTTACACCTCTCCATCACTAATAAAGTTCAGAATCAACCTAATTCTGAAACTTCTCCACATCTGGTGTATACTTTAGGAGTGATCCGAGAAATTTTCCAACTGTAGATATTTGCCCTGATCCAAAGATCAGCTCGTCAGACTCTGAACCTAAAATGGCTACCATGGGAAAAGTATAACAAGTATATAAGAACAAGGTCAACAACCAGTTGCTCGCTTCAATTTAGGCAATTCAGTAATAGTTGACAGACAATGCTCTAGCTTAGGTTGCATTTCAGGATATGTTTAATGATATGAGAAGAAATCAAGGAAATAAAGGAGAAGAAGAACATCATGGTGAAGAAGATAGGTAAGCTGGAGAAAACACTAGAGGTGAGGATGAGGTGAGGAGAGCAACCTAAGATGACTCTAAAGGAGACTTAACACCCTATAGCTGGGCAGATCATGGAGTGTATCAAATCCCTGCGATCCGTCGGCACTTCGAACTCAAGCCGCAGTTGCTTTCACTTCTTCCCACATTCCATGGGAATGAAAATGAAGAACCCTACATCCACCTCCAGCAATTCAACCGAATTTGTGATACCATGCACTACACCTACATCCTGTTGGAGGTAGTCAAGATGACTCCTTTCCCATTCAGTCTGCAAGACAAGGAGCTCTACTGGATAAATCACGTGGGGAAAGTAGTGACAACTTAGGAGGTCCTCAAGTCTGCCTTCCTAGATAAGTATGATCCAATGGGTTGTTTAAATCAGATGCGAGCACTCATCTCTAGTTTCTCACAGATACCCATGAGCCTATCCATGAGGCATGGGAAAGGTTCAAGGACCTACATGATAAGTGCGCCCACCACAACATTCCGAAGACCAGTTTGGTGCAAATCTTCTTTGGTGGGTTGAATCAAGAATCCCAGAAGTTTGTTGATGCAGCCAAAGGAGGATCTCATTTTAATAAAGACGAAGATGTGATGTGGAAAATCTTTGAGGAGATAGTCGAAGCATTGGTAGCTTTGTCTTCGTCTCGCACCTTCTAAAAGCACCCGTAAATTCCTCCCGAACATGTTCTTATGGCAGCATCGTGTGAAGGAAAGAGAGATGAAATCTCTAATGAAAGCTCTAGCCTAAGCATCATTGGGAGCCATCTCTCCAAGGTCGATATCATTGAAAAGTGGTCACAAGATCTTTAAAAACTGAAAGTGATCGAACAAAATACCAAGCATCGAGATAAGCTGGACCAGATCTCGAAGAAACTAGAGCTTCCACTGAGTACCATCAATTCTTGTAACTGTGCGGCAGTACAAGGTGAGACTTCCACCGAGTAAAAGGAGTCTGCACCGCAGCAATCAATGATGTCGAGTCAAGGGCATCTCAGTCCATCCAGCACGTATATTATGTGCAATCACCAAACCAGGGATCACAGTCTCTATAGAAGCCACAAATGGAGATATATCACCAGGATGCCCCGGCTTTTGTCGAAACCTTCTATCTACCACCATAGATCCAAGAGGTGAATGTCCCTTGGGCCAATGATCATATTATGATTGGTCTTGGCAGACAAAATCAGGGTCAGGACTTAGTAATTCAACCATATCACTGCTAAATCCTAGATTTATCATCATTATTCTCCATTATTATCTCTCTTACATAAGTTAAATAACAAATATTCAATGACAATCAACATTAATAACTAACTACTATGTTTTAAATAATTAACACTAATTAATATATATTAATATGGTGTAGTATTTTTCCTATTAAAAATCAAATAAAAATTAGAATGAAATTGTGCACAAATAAATTAAAATAAAACATAATAAAAATACAAAAATAAACAAACGAAAAAAATAAAGAATATGGTTTTATATGTATTTAATTTTTATCTATGTACAAATGACCTCTGATCTCTTTGACTTCTACACGAAAGTTGTCGATCTCATCGAGATCTACAACTTTCATGTTTCCACTTTTTCTGATTCCCCCTCTAACTAATTCTTTCCTAATTATCTTTGATATATGGAATTTCTTCAATTTCTTTTTGACCACATAGCGCTTCCAGAGCGTGTCATGTGGCCCGTTCTGATGTCACCACTCGTCCTGCTTCTAACCGTCAGACCCCCTTCTCATCAACTGATCTTAGCCATCTTTGGTGCCTTATGTCAGCCATAGTATCTGTTTGGATTAGCTCTATCTTATCCATCCGTTGCTGCCCAAATTTGGATCGTCTGATGTGATGATCAGACGGCTGATGATCTTCTAAGTCTAGACACCCGATCCCTTTGATCAAACCATTCGTTGACGCCTCAAGCATGACCATCCGATCGCATGATCAGACGGTCAAGGTCCTTCTTCAACCTCGAGACATTCTACTGCCTTGTCTGAACCACCCTTCTTTTCCCCTTTATCTCATGGAAACTAACTACCCTCTAATCCAACCTCCACTGCCCTTGCATCCTCCTATCAACCACCTCCCATGTCGTCACCCTAATCTCCTCTTAATCTAATTTCCCTCCTAAGAACAGTGGTTGAAACGTCCTCCATAACCACCTGGAGGTTGCCAACCTTTGCTTCAAAAAGTCCACTATCACCTGATTCGAGGGTTGCCCACCTTTATGTGGACTATACCCTAGCCTTTGCCTCCCCTTCGTGACAGAAAGGAGGGAGGTTTGAAGATCAAACATGGTGTTTTGCTTCTGGTGTGAACTGTGGCTAAAATGGCCATGATACGGTGTCTTGATGACCATTTGAGCTTAGTGTCATGGCTGGACACTTCAAGCAAGGACCGGAGGGTTGCCATGACCCTCATCCCAAACCTACACTCCATCCTCCATCCTTGAGATTCAGGTTAGAATTGAATGTACTTTTTATTCAGTTTCAATGATTTCTTCTCAGATGTATATACCCCCATTCCTCGAACCAAGGTGCTCATATCCTTCCCCCTAGACCCTTGACCCACGCGAGAGGTCTTGTCCTCCGTCCTCCGGTTCTATCGCAATATACCACTTCGACCACCTTCCTCCATTCATGGAGGAAACAACACAGCTGGGCTCCATCTTCATCCCCTGACATAGCCCTTAATTTCGTTCCATCTCGCTCACATTTGCACACACCAACTCTTATATGCTTCGGCTATGTTGTTTTAACATCTGCAGGTTCACAAGACCTTCAATGGCCGGAAGTTTTGAAGGCGCTCCATTCTGGACGTCTACCTTCATGGTTTGTCCCTCATTGTTCACATCCAAAGAGGATCACACCTTCATCGACCTCGCATTACCTTCGCAAGCCTTCCAGAGACGATCGTTCACCTTCCAATCTCCACTAAGGGCATGACAGAACTTTAAGGCTCTCGCCGGAGACTAGTATTTTCACAGTCGCGCACGGCGGCACTCTTCTAGGAAGGAAGTACATATATCGTTGGATCATCCTAATTTGGGGATAATACAATGGTCTAATGTTTCAAAACAAAACATTCGATCCATATCTGTGGCCTTGGATGATCCAAACCGCACGCAGAAGCTCTACATGTCGCCACATGGCCTGAGCCACTGGCCGACCACCGAGTCTAGGACCGCATGCACAATGCGAGTACGTGCCTGGGTAATTTGCACTGCCAACCAGCTGGTTCCCCTTTATTGCAAAAATACCCCCGCTAGTGGGTGTTTCATAAATTCCATTACCGATTTTCAATAATTGCATTCCAGTCCCTCTAGGGACCTATTTGTAAGGATTTAAGTATGGTTTTATCACTGATATGCCCCTACATTTTAACTTCAATATCTTGAGCATATGAGCTCCAAATGAAGCGATTTCAGTTGCGTTTTAATCCATGTTTACTTATCTTCTTTATGGCTTGAGTTATTCTATGATTTGACTCATAATGAGTTATTCATTTCTCTATAGATGATTAAGTGCTTAGATCTCTTTTAAAGAAAACCTAACTTAGATTAAACTGCATGATTTTACCTTGATTGTGTGCTTAAGTTTGACGAATCATTTTATGGTATATTTGTGATATACTTGCATTTGTTCATGAATTATCATTTTGTTCATTATGTTCATTCTGTCTAACATGCATTATTGTTTAAAATCACATTTCATTACATTCATGCATGCATTAGTGATGTGCATTCTATTCCGCATTGCCTACCTGTCTTGTTTGTATGTCTTGACCTTGATTAATTTATCAGTCACTTAACCTAGATTTTTTAACACCTAATAATCGTATTATGGCTTGTGTACTTGTGTTTGACCCTAGACTTCCCAGGTTATAAATTTATAGTCGAGAACCTCATAACTGAAATTCCTCTCAGTTTTGTATGAGAAGCTAAGCGCTCGTGCTACAACAAATTGATTTTAATACATGCATTTAGCGCTTCATCAGATGGCGACATTGTCGGGGACACATAATCATTAATATAATTATTTAGGTCTTCCTATTGTGGTTAAGTTGAATTTTATTTTATCCAGGTCGATCCCATGTTGTGATGTTTTCTTCATTATTTTATATGTGTTGATAATCTTTGAAATATATAATATTTTCTCTTCTGTGGTAAGGCCCATTCATCGAGGATGCTCGTGGAGAATGGACGTAGGAAGCTCGTGATGAGTTTATGCTGAGTAGAACCGCAGAAGATGATTTCAAGACAAGTCGAAGATTATTCTGTTCATACTTGATGTATAGTTGTGGACTGGACTTTATTATGTGTGTGATGAGTCTATTTCACCCTCACGTGGGTGGGATTCATCTTGAGTGACCGATATTAGGATTTAGGCAGGCGGCTCTTTGAGCTTCCTCTTTTTATATCCCTAGGTGCTTGAATCGTAGTATAGGGTACAGTAACTTCATCTTATGAGATTCATTCATTTCTATAATTCATGAGATGCATGTAATCTACGTTCAACTTAACTCAAATGAATTGAATATCTTCTCGCTAATAAACCACTGATTAGGTGCAGATTTCTATCGACTTGCATGCATTTAGTTAGATTTATATTCAGTTTAGCATATGCATGAAGAAAGCTGGCGACACTGTAAGTATTTCTCCTGAGCATGACATCATGATATTACGTCTCCATGATCTTCCTTTTCGAATTGTCACTTGGGTTAATATGGAAATGGGACTGGATTAGACGTTGATTTTTGTGCTCAGAGATATAATACAAATGGTAACCTATTATCTAAAAATTGGACTATTAATTCAAGTTGATATAATCAGAATGGACTTAAAATTCACCTTGTTTTTAGGAGAGAAAACCCTTCTTTGCATGAAGATATATATATATATATATGCATTTGTTGAGAAGTGAGGACGAATCTTTAGGATAGATCCCAAACCCTAATTCAGCATGCTCGTAAAGAATGTGAATCTTGTATTATCACCAATAAAAGAGACAAGATAATTGGACCATTTCTAAGGTCTTCAATGTGTGTTGGTGAAAAAATTGGGTTTTGTTTATTCTTGTTTGATTCTTCAGCCTCCCGAAAACCCTAGGCTCCATTATCATCTCCTGAGAATCATCATCTTGAGATTCAGCTAACATTGATCCCTTCTTCATTGAGTTTCCTGTTCTTTATACTTAGGCCTATTTTCAGCCTAAGTATAGGGGGGATCTTTTGTCATTCTAATTGTTCCCCTAGGGTCACCTAGCTTTAATTCATATCTTTATACTTAAGATATTGCAAAACTTTAGGGGAGCCCGAGTCCCAGTTCTCATCTAACTAATTCTTTTATGGATTTTTGCAACTGTAATTATATCATCAGTTCTTGTGTACTCTTTTATGCTTAGTTGAGCTATGGCTTCATATCACTTTGTGATATGATGACATAACAAAAGCAAAGTATAGGGGTGTCTACCGTATAAATTACATATATACTTTAGCCATAGCTCATATTTTTAAAATAATTTCCAAGTATTGGGGTTATGGGTATCGTATTACATTCCTGAAATGATTTCTGTACAAAATGTTTTGAAAATTGTATACATATTTGACATGGTTTTCAAATGTTTTACGTGGTTTGCGAAAATACAACTTGACATGTTTGGAAAATCATTTGTAAACTGTTTTGAAAACCTACATATTTATGTGACATTGTTTTGAAAAAATGTTTTACTTAGGTTTGAAAATGGGTTTTTACTTGTTTTGAAAAATCTTTGTAAAATGTTTGGAAAAATTCTATACATATATGACAATGTTCGCAAAAAGTTTTCAAAAATCTTTTTCAAAGCTAAGGGTGTAAATGAGTCAAATCAATTAACCATCTAACTTAAAAGGGAAAAATAAAATCACAAAAAGATTAACTTATTAGTTGGTGTCTCTTCCTAACATTTTCACTATGCACTCGAGGCTTGAGATGATCTTCAACACTTGGTTTTAGGAGTCCCTAGACTTAAAGTTATCATGTATTAACCCTTAGGGTCTTAGACTTAAAATTTCACACTCTCCTAGTTTGAAGATATGCATGCTATATCACGTGCTTAATCTCCCTTAAAATAATTTGACTTTCACTCACATGCATGATTGTATTCATGATTGAGAGGAATCAAGGTATCACTGAGGAAACTGGGATTGGAAGTTTGAGATTGGACTTGATTTCTATGATGCTCAAGGAAGGTATAAAATTAATGACGGCTTCATGAAAGCTGAGTGTCAGCATCTTAACTAGTATGGAACATGTTCTCATACTATCTCTTGAATTTAACTTAAAGTGCCAGGGTATGATGACATTGATTAATAAGTTAATTACTCTGCACCAATCTTTTGGTAAAAGCAGTGGAGCTAGCCACAAAAAAATAAATAATGAATGAAAAGCTCTCACCATACAAAGTCAAATATCAAAAGAGCTTCCACGAAAGGCAAGCGCTCCCAATCAATTTCAAAGTGTCCATTTGGACAACCGCTACTAGGATCAGGAGTTGGGTTAGCACCCAAAAAGGGATCTGCATCGTAAATGCTACAAGTGTGGTTGTAAAAGGTATACTAGATGCTCAAAAAAAGGCACACCCTAGTGTATTCCCAGGAAAACAAGTGTAGACAACTCCAACTTCTCTTGACAGATACACTGATTAGCAAAAATCAAAATGAAATTGTGTTGCATATTGGCACTTGACAGAACCTTGTTCCAATGAGACGAAGAGAAAATAAGTACACAATCCTAGATCCTCCATAATCTGGCCTTCCATCTATCCTTTTAAAGTTTGACAAACTAAAGAGATGGCATATTGAGGCAAGACTAGATTTGTTCCCTGGAGCTGAGGGTTGGGTTTTTATGAGAGTTTCCAAGATTGGAACTTTTGGTGATGTTTTGATTTTACTCTCATAATGCAGTCAACACTAAGTCATATTCCTTATATATTGTATACTTTAACAATCTGACAATTAGAGGAGTTGAATTCCTTTTGATTTGTACCTAGATCAACTTAGAGTTTTAGGGTCCCTAAAACTTAGTGTTCTAGATCTAATCAAGCCTTGTTTCTTCACTTGCACATGTCAGGTTTCTCACTAATTAATCTAACTGATTCTTTATTTACAAGCTCGGGGACGATCTTAGCTTAAGATAGGGGGGTGATAAATCCCAGATTTGTCATCACTATTCTCCAATATTATCTCTCTTGCTTAAGTAAATCACAAAGATTCAATGACGATTAACATTAATTACTAACTACTATGTTGTAAATAATTAACATTAATTATAATATATTATTATGGTGTAATATTTTCCCTATTAAAAATCAAATAAAATTAGAATAAAATTGTGCATAAATAAATTAAAATAAAACATAATAAAAATACAAAAAATAGGAAAAAGAAAATTTAAAGTAAAAGATTTTATATGTATTTAATTTTTATCTATGTACAAATGACCTCTGATCTCTTTGACTTCTACGGTTATATTTGACCACGTGGCGCTTCCAGAGCAAGCCACATGGCTCGTTCTGATGTCGCCACGCGTCCTGCTTCAAACCATCAGATTCCCTTCTCATCAACTGATCTTAGTCGTCTTTGGTGCCTTATGTCAGCTGCAGGATCTATTTGGATTAGCTCTATCATAACTATCCATTGCTGCCCAAATTTGGATTGTCTGATCTGATGATCAAACGGTTGATGATCTTCTAAGCCTAGCCGCCCGATCCCTTTGATCAAATCGTTCGTTGGCACCTCAACCATGACCGTCCAATTGCATGATCAGACGATCAAGGTCCTTCTTCAACCTCTAGACATTCTACTGCCTTTTCTGAACCATACTTCTTTTCCCCTTTATCTCGTGGACACTAACTACCCTCTAATCCAACCGCCACTGCCCTCGAATCCTCCTATCAACCGCCTCCCAAGACAACACCCTAATCTTCTCTTAACCTAAATTCCCTCTTAAGAACAACAGTTGAAACGTCCGCCATAACCACCTGGAGGTTGCCAACCTCTGCTTCAAATTGCCCACCGTCACCTGATGCGAGGGTTGTCCACCTTTATGAGGAATATACCCTAGCCTTTGCCTCCCCTTCATGATAGGATAGAGGGAGGTTCAAAGTGCAATCATCATGGTTTGCTTCCGTTGTGACCCATGGCGAGAATGGCCATGATATGGCATCTTGACGATCGTTTGAGCTTAGTGTCATGGCTGGACACTTCAAGCGAAGACTAGAGGTTTGCCATGACCCTCATCCCAAGCCTACACTCCATCCTCCATCCTTGATATTCAGGTTAAATTTGAATGTACTTTTTATTCAGTTTTCAATGATTTCTTCTCAGATGTAAATACCCCCATTCCTCGAACCAAGGTGCTCGTAACCTTCCCCATGGATCCTTGACCCACGCGGGAGGTCTTGTCCTCCATCCTCTGGTTCTGTCGCAATCTACCACTTTGACCACCTTCCTCCGTTCATGGAGGAAACAACTCAGCAGGGCTCCATCTTCTTCCTCTGACATAGCCCTTAATTTCATTCCATCTCGCTCATATTTGCACACACCCACTCTTATATGCTTTGGTTATGTTGTTTTAACATATGCAGGTTCACAAGACCTTCAATGGCCGGAAGTTTTATGGTCTCTCTAATCTGGAAGTCTGCCTTTGTGGTCTGCCCCTCATCATCGACATCTAGAGAGGGTCACGCCTTCACTGACCTCGCATCACCTTCGTGAGCCTTCCAAAGATGATCGCTGACCTTCCAATCTCCACCAAGGGCACAACGGAACTTTGAGGCTCTCGTCAGAGACCAATCTTTTCATAGTCGTGCATGGCGGTGCTCTTCTAGGAAGGAAGTACAGCTACCGTTGGACCATCCCAATGTGGGGATCATCCAACGGTCCAATTGCAATAGCCTTTCCAGACCAAACCTTCGATCCAGACCTCCAACCTTGGATGATCCAAATCACATGCCGAAGCTCTACATACCGCCACATGGCCCGAGCCACTGGTGGACCATCGAGCCTAGGACCGCACGTTTAATGCATGTGGGCCTGGGTAATTTGCACTACCAACTAGTAGGTTCCCCTTTATTCCAAAAATACCCCTGCTAGGGTGTTTCATAAATTCCATTAGTGATTTTCAATAATTGCTTTCCAGTCCCTCTAGGGACCTATATGTAAGGATTTAAGTATGCTTTTGTCATCGTTATGCCCATGTATTCAAACTTGAATATCTTGAGCATATGATCTACAAATGAAGCGATTTCAGTTGCTTTTTAATCTCTATTTCCTTATCTTCTTTATGACTTAAGTTATTATCTGATTTGACGCATAATGAGTTAGTCATTTATCTAGCGATGATTAAGTTGCTTAGATCTCCTTTGAAGGAAACCTAACTTAGATTAAACTACATGATTTTACCTTGATTGTGTGCTTAAGTTTGACGAATCATTTTAGGGTATATATGTGGGTATACTTGCATTTGTTCATGAATTATCATTTTGTTCATTATGTTCATTTTGTCTAACATGCACTACTGTTTAAAATCATATTTCATTCCATTCAAGCATACATTAGTGATGTGCATTTTGTTCTGCATTGCATGCCTGTCTCCTGCCTTGTTTGTATGTCTTGACCTTGATTAATTTATTAGTCACTTAACCTATATTTTTTAACACCTAAGTAATCGTATTATGGATCGTGTCCTTGTGTTTGACCCTGGAATTCATAGGTTATAAATTTAAAGCTGAGAACCACATAACTGAGATTTCTCTCAGTTCTGTATGAGAAGCTAAGTGCATGCGCTATAATGAATTGATTTTAATACATGCATTTAGCTCTTCATCAATCACCCACAACTGGCTAGAAGGAGTTTTTAGCAGGAGCAGAACCAATAGTCTCCACAATACATTTATCCAAGAAGGAGCTTCCAACAAAACCCGAAACGGCAGTCTCCCCAACACATTCAACCATGGAGACAGATTATTAGAAATATCACCAACCATACCAGCAACAGCACCATCAGTAGTCATGTAGGTATTACCAGAAGCAGTATCAATCCCCCCCAGCACAACTACTAGTCCTTCCCTCCTCTTCCCTATAAAAGTCACCAACCTCAGAACCAACAACAATACCAACCTCAGTGATCGCATCATGTTGAGAATTCTGAGGCAGGTCCCATGAATCCCTCACTCGCTGCCTAGCACAGTTGCATAAAAGTTTGTGTGAAATGAGCCAGAAGTTGAATGATCTCACTATAGCCAATACAGTTATCCCAGCTCAGGTGGAGGCAAATCCGAACAATTTTCGACATAAGGAACAAGTAGTTTGCAATGTTAAATCCTTTAACAAGTCATGCATGAATGATCATATTATAATATCAAACTTTTTGACTCTCATGAGCAATAGGGCATTGCGACCGTCTACCACAGCAAATGGCAAGAATAAAGCTTCACAGGATGAGTCTCCATCAGATGTGTCTACATCGAATTCGGTAGGAGGAGAAGAACAAGAAAAGTATGCATTACCGGATTCAGAAAACCAAAAATCACGTCAAGCAATAAAAGCCAAGTCAACGTTGATGCAGCCAAACAGACGCCAGCACGAGCAGCAAATGATTGTACCCCTTTTGATCATTTGCATGTAAAAGCTAATTCACCAGAATACTTTTTGAATGACGTAAATATTCCATTTCAGGATTCTATGCAAAATAATAAAAAATTAGAAAATTCAAAATGCTTTGTCCAATATAGGTGTGATTAAAATTTTGCACAATATTGTCCTGAAAATGTCACTTTTAAAAGCCATGGAATACATGCCAACAGTGAAGAAAGGACTAAACGAGGCATGTACTTTGAGGCATCAACCTCGCAAAAACAGATGTGTTTAAAAACATACCTTACCATGGCTACTGTGAGTGGTATCAGCAACCTCTCTGCCAAGAAAAAGATCAAGGGAGCATCTCTTGTCAGATGCACGATCCTTGACCATGAATTTGAACAAATACTTCTTGACAAGGGGTCGTCTATCAATCTTATGCATACTTTGCTACTCAAGGAATTTGAGTTAGGACCGATGAAGCCAACCAGAATATCTACTATTCGCAAATATTTCTGTTAAGCAGCCAAGGATTGTGCATGAGGATATCATTATCACAATCTAAGGAATGCAGTTCCATATGGACTTCATTGTCCAATATATGGATACCTCGGTACCCTTTCTTCAGACCACGATCATAATGGGACAACCATTCCTTCAAATAGCCATAGAAATAGTAGATTATGGTGCTGAAAAAATCACATTTTTCTCAAGCAGTGATAATGTCCAGGTAGAGACGATCCATATACCGATGTCTGCAGAATCTGTGTAAGACAAGAGTGTACCCAAGCCGAATGCAACAAATGACTGTAATTTTTTGGTAGAAATCAGAGACAATGCCATATTTCTGAATAATAATGAAACCCAAGAATTCCTCTTGAAGGGGAGACTCCTAGAAAGCACAGATGAATTCGCTATGTTCCTTGAAGATGACTTGCCTACTGATGTGCTATACGAGCTACTTGAAACACTGTCATTCTCACGGAGCAAAAAGAATTCATTGCAGATCTTTTTGATATATTGAACTCAAAGACGAATGTCACTATGGTGGACAATGTCCTATTGCATGATTCTATTCCTACCACAGTCACAGAGGTCACGACAAAGCTGATTCCAACCCCTCTAGAGCTGAAGAAATTACCATCAACGTTGAAGTACGTCTTCCTTGCAGGTGAACCCAAAATGTTCCCAATCATTATCAATGCATATCTAATCTTGAACCAATAATCTTGTCTACATGAGGTTCTAAAAAGAAACCACAATGTGATAGGCTGGAGAATATTGAACCTCCATGGGATCAACCCTTCATTGTGCTCACACAAGATCTACTTGGAAGAAAAAAGCAAGCCCTCTCTTGAATTTCATTGTCATCTAAACCCTAACCTCCATGAGGTTGTGATGAATGAGATCACCAAGTGGTGTGATGCAGGTTTTATATATCCCTTCACAGATTCTAAATGGGTAAGTCCATAGCACGTGGTTCCTAAGAAATCAAGAATCACGATTGTAAAAAAGAAAAAAGGAGAGGAGATTCCGACCCGAGTACCGACATCATGACGTGTTTGTGTAGACTACAGACACATGAATCTCGCTACCAAGAAGGATCATTATCCACTTCCTTTTATTGACTAAATAGTCAAAAGGCTGGTCGTAAAGGAGTACTTTTATCCACTTCCTTTTATTGACTAAATAGTCAAGAAATGGAAGAACATATTTTTGATATTCGTTAGGGTTGTATAACATTCCCTCTACATTTCAAAGATGTAGACTTACGGTATTTGCAGAAATGGTAGGCAGTTTCCTCGAGGTATTCATGGATGACTTTTCAATCTACGGAGATAGCTTTGATCAATGCTTGACATATCTAGATTGAGTTCTTCAACATTGCTGCAAACTAAATTTAGCTCTCTTATAGGAGAAGAGTCACTTCATGGTGACTGACGAACCCATAATTATCCTAGTTAATTGCTGCAAATTAAGTATTGTATATGTGTTGTAGTCGAGCAATTCGAGATCAATCAAAAATAGCCACACAAATTAATGAATAGATTAAGTGATTTGTTCTATGTTTATTTAATCTAGGTAAGTCCTAGGGTTGACTCAATGAGGCAAAGCAACAACCTAGGTTAAATCTATTAAATTTAGCGAACTAATTTTGGAGAAAAGAAGATGAATATTTTTAGTGTTTTTATCTTTTCCATCATGTATGGATTTTAATTAAAGCGATGTAATTAATAATCGAAATAAATATGATGCATGGATTTTGGCAAAATAATTTTTATGCAGGAAAATAATGCTATGCTATGTTGTGTGAGATAATAAATGAATGCAATTTTATGGTTTTTAAATGATATGTTGAATGATGAAAAATTGTGAATGTGGAGTAGCAAGCCATGTAAATTAATCCAAGAAGCCTCCCCTGTATTTAATCCCAGAGATAATTTATCAATAATATCAATCTAATTCCTCCAACAAATGTTCCAAAACCAAGGCACAAGTTGTTGAGCAAAAGAATCAATGAAAATAAATGAAGGTGCTCAAAATGAATAAAATAAAATCTCAATTAATTAATTCCAAATATTATATCAAAAATAGATTCTTAATGTTCTCTATGATAGACAAATTTATAAGGATCAAATGAACCAAGAACGAAGAAATCTGATATCATATGCTCTAGTTATGAATAATTGAAGTTAGAGGATTAAAATGTAAATAAAATAAAAAAAATGTTTGTAGTTATACCCATGGAGGGGCTGATGTGAAATAATCCAAAGTTGGTTGGGGTTTCCATGCAATTTAACCCGAAGGATGTTTTTCATGTATAAAATCTAAGAAAATATATTAAGGATCCTGATTATAAGATAAGCTATGATAATATGCATGTTGAGCTAGACTTGGCATACCTAGAAATACCTGTGCAAATACAAAGATAGGGATATCAAAAAGTTGAGGAATAAAGAGGAACCTCTAGTAAAAGTATTGTGGCGAAAACAAGAGTTTGAAGAAGCCACATGACCTGAGTTAGATATGAGAGAAAAGTACCCCTATTTGTTTGAATTATAACACTATGTATTGTGTGTACCCTTATTATAAATGAAATGGCTTCCAGTCTCTTTAAGGTTGTTATGTTTTCAATCCTCTTTAAGGTTTTTATGCCTACACTGTAACTCTCAAGGATGAGACTTCCTTTAAGGTTGTTATAATTGTAAATCCTTGAACTTGGTTGTCTATCAGATCATATATAATAAGATCCGACTCGTCAATAGGAAACCAACAGAATTTGTTTCGTATGAATCAGACTTCGTTTTGAAAGAGAAGTAAACAGGATTGAGATGTCATTAACCCATAATGACTGTCATTAAGACTAATTAAACATAATTAAAGAAACTATATATGTATTGGGGTTGCTAATTATTATTAGCGAACACTAATCAGTGGTTAGCGAAAGTTAAGCGTAAGCTGTGAAAGTTAAATCACGATTAGTGAAAGTTAATGATGATTAGCATTAATTAAGTCTAATTAATGAATCTAGAATCTTGTCAAAAGTTATAACTTAAGCTTTAAATTTTGGATAAGACTTTCCCAAAACCAAGGGCCAAAACCATGGGTCGGTAACTGCGGTTAAGGTCTAAACCATGGTTTACTGACCATGGTTAGTGCTTTTCTGGAGCCTATAAATACCCCCCTACCCATTCACTCTCCAATTTCCACTACCACCACTACCCAAGGGCTAGGGTCGACAGGTTGGGAGGAGGAGAGGGAAGCAGAGAAGGAGCGCTAGCGAAGCACTACCGGGATGACAAGGAGAAGGAAGGTACATATCTCTCCTACTTGGCTTCGTAAGTAAACTCTAACTTGATAAAGGTTTTCGATTCATCTTCTCTTTCAAGCTATTTTTTGATTCATTTTCCTTTTTTGATTCATTCTCTATTGTTGTTCGAGGAGAAATCTGTGTGACGCCCTACTTAGGTGCGGACGACTATGCATGTCAGTGAACATTGTGATTCGTCACACTTTTACTCACCTAAGACACATGGTGTCTATCGATTCTCCATCGCTTATGGTTCTATTCTTTCTATTATGCTTTTATAACTGTTTTGATGGAGAAATCTATGTAATACCCTATTTAGGTGCAGGCGGCTATGCACGCCAGTGAACCCGGTGATTCATCACACCTTGACTCACCTAAGACGCGTGATGTTTATCGATTCTCCATCTCTTGCAGTTTGACTATATTCTTTCAGTTTCGTTGTTGTTTTCCTCTCTATGATTTTATAGAGGAAACTCTTTCCATTTTTCATTTAAAATATATCTTGATATAAGGAGAAACTATGCCGAAATGTTTAAAGAAATATGTTCCGATATAAGGGGAAACTCTACTGAAATTTTCATAGAAATATCACCCCGTATAAGGGGAAGCTCTGCAGAAATTTTAAGAGAAAAATATGTTCTTCGTATTCTTCGTTCATATTTCACGTTCTTGGCAAATTCTTAGCGTTTTTATACAAAAATAAAATTTGATCCTTTCAGGAGCCATAAATCATCCTTTCTGAAAAAGAATCACTATAAAGCACATCATACGCAAGAAAGAGCTCGATTAGATAACGAATTCCTTCCTTTTATTAATGAGTTTTCATATAAGATCATTGAGATTTCTGATTTTATGCTCCTTGCTACAAAGAACCCTAGTTTGGCTATATTTGAGAAAATATGAGAAGTTTCTTTGTGATTTCAACTAAAATAAGGACTAAGCATCGAATTGATGTAGTGGCTTGAAAGTTAGGGTTTGGATGTTAAAATGAGCATAAATATGAGTATATAAATATATGAATTAATATATATGTAAGGCTATACTCAGTGTTGATGATTATGCAAATCGAAGACTTAACGAAATAATTACATCATGGGAATTGATGTGTATTGAGTTGGATTCTCAAAAGGATCGTGTCTTACGTTAAGAATGACTGGGAGTAGAACTATAGGTCGGGCATGCGACATGTCAGTTTCTCAGAAGGAACCCGTATTGGCATTGCCTTACCTAGGTAGTACACGATTGCCCTGTTATGATAAGTGCGCATGAAATGAATGATTTGCAATGCATGGTACCGGGTGCCAATATATTCGGGTTAAATGACGGAAGATGGGGTCATGCCATGTAGAGGCACGGGTGGTTGGATAGCGGCTGGGTCACGATAGCATGGTTTTAAAGATGCTAGGTTATGTGATTAAAGGCTAGGCTGATATTTTAAGCAACCGAATCCTCGAGGATGGTGTGCTCCTTTATTTGCTAGACTAAGGATTTGGAACCCTGAGTAATGAAAGAAAAGGAAATTGTCAGGGTAGTATTGGAGGATTGGTTGAGGCGACGTGCGGTGGCATAAGTTCACCAGATCAATGCAATCTCCAATCTCGAAGTGTCCACAGCTTCGGATTCCATGAATGGTGGGGTTCTCTGAACTAATCCCTAGCGTGGAATAGAAAGGAATAGGACTTAAAATAATAAAAGAATGAAACTTTATGTGATAATAAGTTTTAAAAAATCACACATTTGTTTGCTTTTCTCTTCTTCATTACTTAGCATTCGATAATTGTTATCATATGATTTATGGAAAACCCAACAGGTGTCGGTGAGCCATCAAAAGGACTTTAATAATCCATCCTGCTAACATAATGGTCATCTAGCCTGCCAAAGTAGCTTTACTCTATAAGGTAGTTAGTAATTTGTTTGTGTATTTCCTTTCCAGTTGATGTACATGTAAATGGTTATAGTGGGACAATGTATCATGTGAAATTTATTTTATGAATGCAAAAGTGTTGAAATACTTACTTATGAGTATTTTGTAATTACTGTCTATTTCTGAATGTTAGTAGTGATTGCTGAATAAATTATTGTTGAGTAACCGGATCCGGATAAGGGAGGATCCGACGGCCAGGAATTGGGATCGTGATAGTTTTGTATCAAAGCCTGGTTACTGCAATAATTTACTCAGTAATTGATAACTATGAGCGGTATTCAGAAATTAAGGTTGTCTTAAGATCCTTTGATCTTAATAAGTGACTGTAGCACCATTCACAAGGCATTATCCCTTATGTACATCATGTTAGACCTAACCTTTGGCCTTGATTCATCTCAGGATCATGGCAAACAAAGATGTGTCTAGGCAATTAGCGGCTATGATGACAATGCCCTACGAAATGGGGGCAAAGATAGCAGACATTGGAGGAAAGGCTCAATGCACAAGCTGAGAGTCTTGAGGCATCCAAACATGTGGATGCTAGAGTTGAGAGTTTTTTCCATCTTTATAAGGAAGAATCTAGTTACCATCCTTCCACTGAGTCTGCTACTACCCCTACTGAAGGAGCAATGGAGAGATCTCTTCTTAGACACCAAAAACTACTGGACAATTATCGAAAGGGAAAAATTCCTCGATTCAAAGGCATAGAGACACCTAATAAGGCAGAATAATGGCTTGATAATGTTAGTAGGATGTTGAGGATAATACATGCACCAGTAGATACTTAGGTGCACTTCGTTGATTACTCCCTAGCAGACTATGCAAGACGATGGTGGAGAGCCATTTCCAAGAAATTAGTAGATCTTATTCCATGGGATGTCTTTGAAGAGAGGTTATGAGCTCACTTCCTTCCCTCCCATTGGGAAGAATTAAAGAGGAGGGAGCTAGCTTCTCTGACCTAGGCTTCCAAGAATGTGCGAAATTATCATATTCACTTTACGGAGCTGCTACATTACTCGCCAACTCTAGAAGAATCACCACAAGAATGTCTTACTAAATTTGTTAGCGGGCTTCAGGGAGATCTTAGAGAGAAGCTTGCATGTTTTAGAGCCACCACTATAGATGAATCTATGGACATCACCTCTCGTATTGAGATGGAAAGGGAAGAAAACCTCCAAAGAAGAAGATTCCGCTTTACTGGTGGACCATCCAAATTTAAGGTGAATTATAACTGCAGAGACAGTCGTTATCATCTAGTTGGGTCTAGTATAAGCTCGTCACAGACTTTAGGCCAGGAATTATCAGGAAGAGGGGGTTTCTCTAGCCTCCACTATGTCCTCGTGACTCGGCAACATGATCTAGTATCTTTGTGGTTGGGTCTTAAGCTCAAACAGGAACATGTGTGTGTTATTATTGTCATCAAGATACCACATCAAGAAATACTATCTAAAGTTGAGAGGTTTGGGGTCTAAATCAACCCCAATTAATAGTATAACATCCACCTCGAACAATGGAGCAACAGGCGGAGGAAGACAGGGTAGAGGACGTGGCTCACAAGGAGCATCTCCTATACAGTAACCACCACAAAGTGTTGCAGGTTCTAGCATGGTTATTCCCAATGGCCAGTTCAATGCAATCACTGAAAACAAGCCTACAATTCAGGCACGATCGTACAAGGTATCGTTAATATTCATGGCTTTTCAGTACATGCCGTGTTTGATTCTGGTGCTTTACATTCATTTATTGCTCTACGGTTAGTACCCACTTTGGGTAAGGTACCAGTAGAAGTACAATAGTCCTATTTGATCAAGGGACCATGCAGACAAATCCTAGATAATTGTATAGTACTAATAGTAGGACATAAGTTACTTGTTTCACTACTAACTGAAATGGAGGACTTTGATCTCATCTTGGGGATGGACTGGCTAGAAAGGCATCATACATGCCTTGACTTTTTTCAGAAGACAGTAACTTTTCACCTTCTTAACTCGATAGAGTTCCAGTTCATTGGAAAGATATCCAGTGATAATGTTGAATACATCTCTACTTTGAAGGCATAATAGTTGTTAGAGAAAGGGTGTCGAGGCTATTTAGCTTATGTATCCACTACATCAGGGTTAGACAAAATGATAGAAGATGTACCTATAGTATGTGAGTTTCATGATATATTTC
This sequence comes from Ottelia alismoides, assembly GCA_037367405.1. Lineage (NCBI taxonomy): Eukaryota > Viridiplantae > Streptophyta > Magnoliopsida > Alismatales > Hydrocharitaceae > Ottelia > Ottelia alismoides. The sequence goes on from JAZKJV010002761.1 coordinate 27,553, forward strand.
CAGAATAACTACTCGGGTTACCACCTGAGTGAGAGATTGAATTTGAAATCTCTCTCACACCTGATACTCATCCTATCTCTATCCCTCCATATAGGATGGCACCAGCTGAGTTACGAGAGTTAAAGGTACAGTTACAAGAACTACTAGATAAAGGATTCATTCATCCTAGTACTTCACCATGGGGTGCACCTGTCTTGTTTGTGAGGAAGAAGGATGGGCCAATGTTGTTGTGCATTGACTATAGACAACTAAACAAGAGGACAAAAAAGAACAAGTATCCCCTTCCAAGAATAGATGATCACTTTGATCAATTACAAGGCTCAACTGTATATTCCAAGATTGACTTAAGAACTGGATATCATCAGTTGAAGATTAAAGATGTGGGTATTCCCAAGATAGCCTTTTGAACTAGATATGGACATTATGAATTTTTAGTTATGCCTTTTGGACTAACAAATGCCCCAGCAACTTTCATGGATCTCATGAATAGATTATTCAAGGAGTTCCTAGATCACTTTTTAGTAGTCTTTATTGATGACGTGCTTATTTACTCCAAGAATAAGTACCAGCATGAACATAATCTCCGGCAGGCACTTGAAACACTAAGAAAGAACAAACTATTTGCTAGATATAGCAAATGTGACTTCTGATTGTCTGAAGTATCCTTCTTAGGTCATGTTATTTCTGGGGAAGGTATATTAGTTGATCCTACAAAGTTTAGTGCGGTGATGAGTTGGGAATGCCCGAAGACTGTCACAGAAATACGATCTTTTCTAGGTTTAGCTGGGTATTATAGAATATTTGTGAAGGACTTTTCACAAATAACATTGCCAATGACTAGGCTGACTCAGAAGGAAGTCCCATTCATGTGGTCCGATGCATGTGAAACTAGTTTTCAGACACCTAAAGAATGCCTAACATCTGTATCTATCCTTACTCTACCCTCTGGGAGTGAAGGGTTTATAGTGTGCACTGATGCATCTAAAGAACGACTTGGGGCAGTTCTTATGCAACATGGTAAAATAGTTGCTTATGCATCACGACAGCTCAGGACACATGAGAGGAACTACCAGACACATGACCTTGAATTAGTTGCCGTAGTCTTTACTTCAAAGATATGGAGAGACACTACCTCTATGGTATTACTTTTGAAATCTTCATCGGTCATAAAAGCTTGAAATATTTGTTTGATCAAATGGAGCTCGATATGAGACAAAGATGGTGTCTAGAGTTGTTGAAGGTTTATGATTACACCATCTCCTACCACCCTGATATGGGGAACATTGTAGAAGATGCCCTTAGCAGGAGAACTTACTCACATGGGTTGGTGAGTGCTATCTACTTCTGGGGTTTACTATCAATGTTGAGTGAATGGAAACCATTTGATAGTAATGCCGATACTATAATTATTCCTCACCGATACAAATCAGAGATCTGGGATAGAATAAAAAAAAGGATAGGAGGATGATCCAATCCTTAAAGACTTGTGACAACAACTTGAGAAGAATGAGATAGAGGGATTCCATATAAAATCTACGTTATTGTATAACTATCACGGAGCTTGTGTAACAAACACACTGAAATTAAGGATGGAAAACTTACTTGAAGTGCATTGTTCTAGATTATCCATTCATCCAGGAATTACGAAGATGTATAAGGATCTTCGTTCAAACTTTTGACGGCCAGGCATAAGAAGGATGTTGCTGAGTTTGTGAATTCATGCTTTACCTGCGAGCAGGTAAAGGCTTCACACAAAAAGCTACCAGGATTGTTGCAACCCCTACATATACCTAAATGGAAATGGGAAAGCATTTCCATGGACTTCGTTATTGGCTTACCTCATACGACTGGTGGAAAAGATAGTATATGAGTTATAATTGATCGTTTGACCAAGGTAGCACACTTTATTCCAATAAGCTTATCTTATACTCCGGACCAGCTTGCTGAGTTATATATTACGCATGTGATCCGTCTCCATGGTATCTCAAAAAAGGTAGTTTCCGATCGAGATTTATGATTCACCTCACACTATTGGGAGAACTTCATGAAAGCCTTAGGCACATAGCTATGCTTGAGCACACCATATCATCCACAAACAAATTGTCAATCAGAATGTATGATTCATACGCTAGAGGATATGTTGTGTGAATGTGCCTTATAATGGAAAGGATCATGGGTGAAACATTTGCCTCTTGCAAAATTCACCACCAACAATAGTTACCATGCAAGTATTGGCATGGCACCGCTTGAAGAACTATATCGATGAAGGTGTACTACTCCTTTGTGTTGGAAAGAGGTCGGGATAAAGAACCTTTACGGTTCAGATAGACTCCAGGAGACACGGAAAGCTGCAGAGCTTGCTCGAAAAAGACTAATAACTGCTCAGAGTTGCCAGAAATGCTATATGATACCATGTGAAGAGGCCTTGAGATTGAGGTAGGTAACTTTGTATTCCTAAAAGTATCGCCTCTAAAAGGAGTTCAGAGGTTTGTCTTGCGCGGGAAGTTAGCACCCAGGTTCGTAGGTCCCTTTGAAATTATAACGTGGATAGGGAAAGTCCTATATAGACTTGCACTTCCTCCACATCTTTTGGCAATACATGATGTTTTTCATGTATCAAATATGAGAAAGTATATTAGGATCCTGAGCATAAGATAAGCTATGATAATCTACATGTTGAGCCATACTTGACATACCTAGAAATACCTGTGCAAATACTAGACAGGGATATCAAGAAATTGAGGGATAAAGAGGTACCTCCAGTTAAAGTATTGTGGCAGAACCAAGAGCTTAAAGAAGACACATGGGAACCTGAGTTAGATATGAGAGAAAAATACCCCTATTCGTTTTAATGATAACACTATGTATTGTGTGTACCCTCATTATAAATGAAATGACTTCCACTCTCTTTAAGGTTGTTATGTTTTCAATCCTCTTTAAGGTTGTTATTCCTACACTATAAGTCTTGAGGAAAATATTTCCTTTAAGATTGTTATAATTGTAAAGACTTGGACTCGATTCTCTCTTGGATCCTATGTCATAATATACAGCTCATCAAGAGGAAACCAATGGAATTTGTTTCGTGTTAATCGGACTTCGTTTCGAATTAATATGATTTTCGGAAGAAAGAGAAGTATGGAGGCTTAAGATGTCATTAACCCATAATGACCATCATTAAGACTAATTAAACACAATTAAAGAAATTAATGATGGATTGAGGATAGCTATTGAGCATTAGTGAATACTAATCAATGGTTATCCAAAGTTAAGCAAAAGCTACGAAAGTTAAATCACAATTAGTAAAAGTCAATCACGTTAGAGTTAATTAAGCATCATTAATGAATCTAGAATCTTCTGGAAAGTTCGAACTTAAGCCTTAAGTTTTAGATAAGACTTGGCCAAAACCATGGGTCGCTAATCGTAGTTAATGTCTAAACCATGGTTTACTAACCACGGTTAGTGGTTTTCTGGATCCTATAAATACCCCCTGCCCATTCATTCTCTAAGATTTCCACTACCACCACTACCCCGAGGGCTAGGGTTGAGAGGTTGAGAGGAGGAAAGGGAGGCGGGAAAGGAGCGCTAACGAAGCATTGCCAGGAGGACGAGGAGGAGGAAGGTACGATTCTCTCCTACTTGGCTTCGTAAGTAAACTCTAATTTGAGCTAGGTTTTCGATTCTTTTTCTTTTCCTATCTTATTTTTCAGTTCATCTTCCTTTTTTATTCATTTTATATTGTTGTTCGAGGAGAAATCTGTATAACACCCTATGTAGGTGTGGGTGGCTATGCACGTTAGTGAACCCTTTGATTCGTCACACTTTCACTCACCTAAGATGCATGGTGTCTACCGATTTTCCATCGCTTATGGTTCTATTCATTCGATTCCGTTTTTATAGTTGTTTTGATGGAGAAATATGTGTAATACCCTACTTAGGTGACGATGGTTATGCACATCAGTGACCCTTGTGATTAATCTCACTTTCACTCACCTAAGATTCATGTGTCTACTGATTCTTTATCTCTTGCAGTTTGACTATATTCTTTCAGTTTTATTTTTATTTTCTTCACCATGATTTTATAGAGGAAACTCTACCTGTTTTTCTTTTAAAATATGTCCTGATATAAGGAGAAATCCCGTCGAAATTTTTTTAGAAATATATCCCGATATAAGAGGAAACTCTATCGAAATTTTCCTAGAAATATCACCCTGTATAAGGGGAAGCTCTGCTGGAATTTTAAGAGAAAAATACGTTCTTTGCATTCTTTGTGTTCTTCGTGTTCTTCATTCTCTTTTCATGTTCTTAGCATGTTCTTAGCGTTTTTGATATGAAAATGAAATACAATCATTTCAGGAGATATAAATCATCCTTTCTGAAAAAGAATCACAGTAAATCACATCATGCAAGAGAGAGTTCGATTAGGTAACAAAATCCTTCTTTTTATTGTTGAGTTTTCATATAAGATCATTGAGATTTCTTATGTATGCTCCTTGCTACGAATAACCCTAATTTGGTTATTTTTGAGAAAATATGAAAAGTTACTTTGTGATTTCAACTAAAATAAGATCTAAGCATCGAATTGATGCAGTGGTTTTGGAAAGTTAGGGTTTGGATGTTAAAATGAGGATAAATATGAGTATATAAATATATGAATTAATATATATATGTAAGGTTATACTCAAAGTTGCTGATTATTCAAATCAAAGACTTAAATAAATAATTACACCATGGAAATTGATGTCTATTGAGTTGGATCTTAAAAAGGATCATGTCTTACGTTAAGAATGACTGGGAGTAGAACTACAGGTCAGACATGTAACCTATGGGTTTGTCGGAAGGAACCCATATTGGTGTTGCTCTACGTAGGTGGTACACAGTTGCCCTATTATGATAAGTGCACACGAAATGAATGATTTTTAACGTGTGTCACCAGGTGCTAATATATTCGGATTGAACGACGGAAGATGGGGTCGTGCCATGTGGAGGCACGGGTAGTTGGATAGCGGTTGGGTTCATGATAACATGTTTTTAAAGCTGCTAGGTTATGTGATTAAAGGTTAGCCTGAGGTTTTAAGAAACTGGATCCTCGAGGACGGTGTACTCCTTTTTTTCTAGGTTGAGGGTTTGAAACTCTGAGTAATAAAAGAAAAGGAAATATGTCAGTGTAGTATTGGAGGATTGGTTGAGGCGACGTGCAGTAGCATAAACTCACCAGATCAATGCAATCTCACGTCCTGAAGTGTCCACAAATTTGGATTCCATGAATGGTGGGGTTCCCCTGGACTAATCCCTAACGTGGAATAGAAAGGAATAGGACTTAAACTAATGAGAATGAATGAAATATTTTGTTATAACAAGTTTTGAAAAATTACACATTTGTTTGCTTTTCTCTTCGTTACTTAACATTCGCTAATTGTTACCCTGTGATTTATGGAAAACTCAACAGGTGTTGGGTGAGTCATCACAAGGACTTTAATAATCTAGCCAGCTAACATAATAGTCATCCAACCAGCCATAGTAGCTTTACTCTTTAAGGTAATTAGTAATCTTTTTGTGTATTTCCTTTCCAGTTGATGTACATGTAAAGGGTTATAGTGGGACAATGTATCATTTGAACTTTATTTTGTGAATGTAAAAGTGTTGAAATACTTCCTTCTGAGTATTGTTAATTGTAGTCTGTATCTGAATGTTAGTTGTGATGGCTGACTAAACTATTGATGAGTAACCAGATCCGGATATGGGAGTATCTAATGACCCGGAATTGGGGTCGTGACAACTGAGCCGCTGCATGGCAAAATGGTGTGATGAATCTCCATTTAATGACCTTTATTCTTTCATTTTGGCATTTAAGCCCTAGCTAAATGCTTGTAAATATCATTATTGTGTATAAATTAGCACCACTATTTATTGTATAAATACTCTATAAAATACATTTATTAAAGCCAAAATAAAAGAATAAAGAAAAGAAAGAGAATAAAATGCCAAAGGCATTTCATGATCCTAAACCCCGAGACCTAGGAATCTTGATGACTAGGTTGATAAGGAATAAAGTAAACGGAGATAAGGGTAAAAACACAAAAAATTCGTATTCTTTTATTCATCAGTAATTCTTTTGGGACCTATTTTATTCTTGATTATTTATACCTCAAATAAAGAAACTTTGTACATGAAATTTGTAGATAAAAATGTATAGAAAAATACAAATTTTACTTCACACAGAAATAAAACACATTGAACTTATTATACTAAAAATAAAAAACCAAAACCCAAACGTCCAAACCCATATCTTCTCAATAAAAACTCAAAATACATAAAAAATCACACTTTAATTGTATATAACTTTTAATGAGCTATTTAATGAAAGCAGTTTCATTCAATTTGGAGTTAAGGTGTAAAAGTTAGGTTTTAGACCCATATTGTATAGTTTTGCTGAATAAAATCTTCATTTTATTTATTCTTTATATTTTTTATAATTTTATATTTTTTATAATTTTTAAATATTATTTATACTATATGTACATATTTAGAATCGAATAAAACCATGAAGTAAACATAAAAATAAAATGGTCTTCATAAATACATAGATAAAATATCTATATTTATACATATACAAAATATACCTCTATTTATTTAAGTTAATAATATACATCGGCAAAAAAAATAAAAATATATTTGTATATATAAAAATAAATGATAAATCTATAAAATATGAAAATAAAATAATAAAAAATACAAAAAAAATAAAATATACATAATATAGGTAAATATACCTATAATTAAAATCCTAATAGGTAACCGATAATAAATGAACCCATAAAAATAAAAAAAAATCGGATTAAAATACAACATAAAATAATAAACATTTTTTATTTTATAACTTAAAATTATAAATTTATTTGATATTTATTATTCATTTTATAATGCAATTCTGCCTTGCTTTCTTGTGGTTGATCCATGTGGACCAACCAGAGTCGTTCTTTGTTGACCAAATCAAAATCAACTTGTCCTTCCCTGCCTCGGATGTCTGTCAGAGCCTCGAGCACTCCACTTCCTTGATTTTCCAGGCTGCCCTGATCACCAACCCACCTCGGTCTCTTCTTCAATTCTCTTCCCATCACAATCTCCTTTATCGTGCCATCATTAGATCATGTTTATCTGCATTGAGCCACGAATAAATCTCAACCAATGATTGACCAAACATCTATCTATAAATAAAGACCCCATTCATTCTTTCATTCCTTGATGCCTCTCTGAGCTATGTAATCCATCCCTCCTTGTGCGCGTGAGTTCTTCGGTGATAGATGAATATTCCCCAAGATTTATAGCGGTGCAGGAGGAGGAGAGGAGGTCCAGGCGATGCTCTAGCGGTGTCCTGCTCCTTGGCTACTCGTTCAGGTAAGAGCTGCATATTTTAATTCCTTGGGTAGATTTCCTTTCTGTGATTTCAATTATGTATTTAGCTTGGTAGTTAGATCATTAGTGTAGTTTAATTTCTGATCCGGCCCTCGTTCTGATGCGCCAACCATCCCAACTTATTTCCTTTATATTGCTCCACCAATCTGACCCCCAATCACCGTTTAAGGCCTCTTAGATCGAAGGATTAGTGCTCCCCCCATTGCCTCTCGTCGGGCACCTTTATATCCGCGCATCTCAGCGTGAACTCCACTAATAACGACCCAGACCTGACCACCCTTGTGCTGCGAAGCTTTCCATCTCTTTTGCAGGTCTAATGGGCCTTGTCTGAGGGGTCTCCATGGTACTCGAACATGCACAGGTACTCAAGCTATCCCGACCCCTATCGATGGGGCCTAGATACATTTGACGAATCTCCCAGCTACGGATATTCACAATGAAGTGTTCCCCCATCATAACTGCGAGGGAGGAGGCCTGGAGCGCTAGATCCGAGCAATCAAAGGAGCAGAGGAGCCCTGTTCTTCCCAATTCATCCATCAAGCTTCTTCACTGTTTGATCAAGAGTTGTGCTCCATATGTAGCAAATGGCGTCCGATCAAGTGAAGCTACGACCGTCACATCTTCACCCGAGGTCCAATCGCAGCCATCATCGTGCATTGTGGAGCTACTACATGCCCAAGTAAAGACATCTCAACCATAGGCTTATGTGGAAATAAGGGATAATTTGCACTAAGCCCCCTCCGACTTTTATTATTTCTTTTTAGCATTTAAAATATAGTTTGGAGTGTAAATAAAAATGTAAAATTTAAATTCAGCCCCCTATAGTTTCCTGATATTGTGTTCATGTCCACACCATCTCAGCTCATGTGCCTTGCCACGTGAGTTGGGTATTTTGTAGGCATACCCCTCTGATTTTACTTATTTATATTTAATGCTTATAATTGTATATTTAGTGTTAAAATTTTTGGAAAAACTTTTTACGAGACCTGGAATTTTTGTGTATTTGCATAAATGCCATTCCAAGGCACACTTAATATATGTATTTAGTGGAAAATTGCATGTATACCCTTGGATGGTGTAGAATGGTTCTAAAATGAAAGAACACATTATGTTTATTACAAATAGGTCCCTACCAGCACATCAATTTTTATTTACTTATTTATTTTTGTTAAAAATTCCTCCTATTTGTATTTAATTTTGGAAAATGCAGGTAAATGCCTTGGATGATATGTTTTCATGATGTGATTTTTAATTTACATTTCTCGGCTTAAATGTATTTATTAAAATTCAAATAGTGAGCATTTTGTCCATGTTTAGCTATAAAAATGCCAAAAAAATATAAAAATGCCTTTAAACCCACAAAAACATTATGTGTTGCTTATCATTACCTATACTGACTCTAGACCGAAAATCCTTAAAAATAGAAAAAGAAATGACTAAAAATTAAAAAGCTCAAAAATCCGGTAAAAAATAAGAAAAATCACCAAATGTTCCAATAATATTTATTTTCACCCCTAAATTTTCTATATATGATTGTTTGTGTATTAAAATTGAATTGAAGAAATCTTGACACATTTTTCTATTTGTAATCTTCAAATCGATTCGATCTATTTATTTAATCCTTATTTTGGGATATTTTTGCCTTATAAAATACCTAAAATTAGCAAAAATCCTGGTAAAATCACAAAAATAGTAAAAAAAATATGAACACACCAAAAATATGGAATTCTGCATTTTTCTATTATTTTTAGTTATATTTATAATTTGTATACCCTACATTGTATAATACGCCCATATATATAAATATATTCTATATTATTATTACATAACATAAAATCTCTTTTAATATTTCTTAAAATCTTTAAAAATATATATCAGGATGAATATCAAGATATTTCTATATATATACATATAATATAATTCATTTTATGTATATCTTATAGATATAAATGCCAATATAGATATACATTTATATAGTTCTTATTTAATATTTAAATTAAAAAGAAAATTTAAAATCATAAAATTTAAAATTTAAAAAAAAAATAAAAAAGGAAAATCAAATAATAATTATAAAACCGAAAACCCACATAAAAAGACTTGAATGATGATTATGTACATAATTTATATTGATTAGCAATAATCATTGCTCTTTGTGGTTCGTCCTCTACATGCTTACATGCTATACATCTTTTTTATAGAGTAAAATATATTATGCCTCACATTTTTGGTTACTCATTGCTTATTTTTACATTGTGGATACTTGTTGATTGACTCGAGATATCTTGTGGGTCACCTCAGCGACAACTTGTCCCCGCACTCCGTGAGGATATTTTTAGACCCACTTGAAAAGATCTTAGTCATCATGGAGCGAGAGAGATGTATGACGCGGATGTTATATGGAGGATGAATGATAGGGGAACAAAAGTGTGAATGTCGATGATTGGGCGAACGGTGAGATGAACAAAAGATGGTAGAGGATAAAATAATGCAGAGGTGATGAGAAGGCAGAGGAGGAGTAACTGGAAGGTGGCTCGATGACGATAGAGCCGGAGTACAGTAGACTCAAGGCACGAGCTGCGATAGCTACTAGATCAGATCACGTCGCGTATTCGGAATCCTCGTCGGGGATGAGGGTGGTCTGGTGGAGCAATCACCTTCGACTGGTCCTGGGATCTTGTCGACGCTGGTATTAGCAGATGGCTCAACTGGTCGTCGGTGATGGTTTATGTAGGGAGCAAAGAGGAGATATGGATGGAGGTGGTTATCGGAGAAGGGGGTGGTGCGGTTAGGTGATCGTAGGGGATGGGATAAGGTTCCTAGATGTTAGGGATAGAGGTCAACGACCAGAGAAGATAAGGGGTTGACTTGGGTCACGAGTAGGCTGGTGGTTGCGGGTGATCGGTCAATGGAGGAACTGTAGGGTTGTTGCTGACAATCAGGGAGAAGATGGGGATAACGAAAGAGAAGGGGATGGTTGGAGTAGAATTACGGAGGAGTGGAGACGATGGATGGTCGAGCAGCTCGGATGGGAAAGCAGAGGGGGAGCAGGATGGCGCAAGACGAAGGGTCCATGCACAGGCGATGAGGAGAGGAGGAGGCCCTCACGTCTAAAGGAGTGCCACATGGCGCACGGGGTACCACGTGGCAGGGATTAATAAATATTAAAAATAAAATTTGAAAATTAAAAAATAAATAAAAAGAAATAAAAAGAAATAATAAATTAATAAATGAAGTAAAAATATAAATAAATGAAATGAAAAAATTAAATAAATAAAATAAAATAAAAAGAAAAGAAAAGAAATAAAAAGAAAACAAAAAGGAAAGAAAAGGGATGACATGTGGCGGCTCCAAGACCTGTCACGTGTCGTTCCCAAAAAATCAATATAAAAAATAACAAAATGGGTCAAATCAAAAAGTGGTCAACATGAAAGTTGCTCATCTCGATGAGATCTACAACTTTTGTGAAGGACAAAAAGCAAAAAAAATACATATGTACAAAAAGTATTTTTAATGGTATCCTATAGATATAAAACACTGCATTTTATGCTTTGCAAATTTTTTATGTTATTTTTGAATGAGATAAAAAATAAAAAAAATCCAATAAAATTTAAAATAAATATCTACGACTTAATCTAATATTTTGGATTTTTAATAATTAAAAAAAAAGATAAAATAAAGGGGTCATATGTATAATATACAATGAGGGATCCAAAACCAAAGTTTCACATATGAACTCCGATTCTTTTGAATTTGTTCTAAAAGTGAGTAGGAATTCATAAGAGACTGTATGAGAGAAATATCAACATTTTCGTCTGTTTTTTTCTAAATTTACAGTTTGAGGTTATTTCACCTATGTACAAGTTAGCATTTTTTAGGATTTTTCATGGATTAAGGTAAGTAATAAGTACACAATAAAGTTGGTTTTATGTCAATTGGAATTAGCATAAATTAATAAAAAAATGCATGAAGTTAGCTGAAAATAAGCAGATGATATGAATGCAGACATGTATGCTAATTTATATAAACTAATTATGATTGCATGAAAGTTAATTTCATGAAGTTAACATGTAAATGATCCTAAATTCTCAAGACGAATCTCTATTTTCAGCTAATTAGAGCGATGAATCGCATATCCATAAGGGACCGATGAAATAGTATTGAGCAACATGGTCTTGAACGAGGCTTGTAGGATGGCCCAAACAAGGTGGAGGTCATTTCCAAGCTTGAGCCACCTACATCATTGAAGAAAGTCAGGTCATTTCTAGGGCATATTGACTTTTACAGAAGATTCATCAAAGATTTCAGCAAAATTACCAGACCTTTGATAGAGCTTCTAGGTAAGGACATTGAATTCATTGTAAATGACAGAGTGCCCCAAGCCTTCAATCAGTTGAAAGAAATCATTACCCAAGCTCTTGTCCTATAGCCATCGGATTGATCTTTACCATTCAAGATCATGATGGATGCATCTGATTAGGCTAGTGAGGTTGTGTTTGGAAAATGAAAAGATGAAATGCCATTTACGATTCATTACACTAGTAGAACACGAGATGACGGATAGAATAACAACAATGTCACAAAGAAAGATATGCTGAACATGGTGTTTCAACAACAACCACAACAATGCCTTTTCCAAAAATTAAGTAGGGTCGGCTACATGGATTCTTTGCCTCCATTCAGATCTATCGTGGGTAAATCTCAAGCTTATATCCAAAAAACTAAGATCCCTTGTCTCTTTCCAACACTTCTTGGGATGTCCTTGCCCTTTCTTAGTCAGCTCAACATCCCAACACTTGCATCTCCTAACTGGTGCATCGGTTGATCTTCTTTGCAAATAACCAAACCATCTTAAGTGGTTTTCTTTCATCTTATCCTCTATCGAAGCTACACCAACTTTCTTTCTGAGTGTATCATTCTGATTCCAATCTTTATGTGTGTGTCCACACATCCACCTTAGAATTTTCATTTCTGCTACAACCATTCTCTGCACATGTCTATGGTTCACAAGTCAACATTCAGATCCATAGAGCATAGTAGGTCTCACTACTGATTTGTAAAACTTTCCTTTAATTTTTAAATGAATTTTCTTATCACAGAGAATAGCAGAGGCTCACCTCCACTTTAGCCAGCATGCATTTATTCTATTAGTAACATCTCCATCAATTCCCCCATCCTATTGCAAAATAGATCTCAGATATCTAAAAGAATCTCTCTTTCAGATGTTATTGTCACCAATATTCACCTCAATTCCTTCACCATTTCTTACATCAAAGGTGCACTCCAAATATTCTGTTTTATCCCTACTTATACGAATTCTTTAGTCTCCAATGCATGTCTCCAGACCTCAAGCTTCCCATTTACTCCATCTCTAGTCTTGTCAATCAACACAATATCATCAGCGAATAACATACATCAAGGAAACTCATCCTGAATGTGACTTTTCAACTCGTCCATAATCAAAGTAAAAAGAAATGGACTGAAAGTTGAACCTTGATGCAAACCAATGTTGATGTCAAAATAGTCAGTCTTCCCAAATGGGGTCCTTACACAAGATAAAGCCCTATCATACATGTACTTTATGAGGTTAATGCATAGGATATGTACTTGTATCTTCTCCAAAACTCTCCACAATATCTCTCGTGGGACAGAATTATAAGCCTTCTCCAAATCAATATAACCATGGTGTTTGCATTGAAAAAATTTATGTCATATTTGCTCTGATCGAAAGTTATTGTGTATACTGACCACTCTACCATATGCTACCTGTAAAGAAAGAAGGATGTGAAGTCACGACTATTGCGCTGGATGCTTCTACTCCAGGAGTTTGATTTAGAAACGTGATAAACCTGGAGTCAAAAATATTGTGGTAGATCACCTTTCCAGAATAAATGAGATAGAAACTCCAGAACAGGAAATCATTCCAATCACTAAAACCTTCCCAGACAGTCACCTCTCTCCCTTGGTATGTTAATACTATGAACTACCTTGTCTCCAAGGAAGTTCCACAGGATTAGCCAAAGTTGAAAGTGGACAAGTTCATGTTCGACATATACTTTTACTAGTGAGAGGATCCACGCTTATTTTGTGAAGGTGCAAATTGCATCGAGCGAAGATGAATTCATGAGAATGAATTCACAAGTGTCCTAAATCAGTGTCACAGGTTAGAATCTAGTGGACACCATTCTGAAAGCATACAATAGCAAAAGTGCTTCACTGCGACATGTGGTAGACGACACTTTTTAAGGATGATACTGACTATGTTAAAATTTATACTGAATGTCAGAAGATGGGAGGCACCATCATCCTACGAGGCACCATGTCTCTCAAGTATATTAATATATCAGACATCTTCCATGCACGGGGAATAGATTTTATGGGCCCATTCTCTAACAATAAGGGCTATGAGTACATCCTACTTGATGTCGATTATGTTAGTCGATGGGTGGAGGCTATCCCCTCCCAATCTGCAGACAATCGCAATGTGTATGGCTTTCTAATAGACAACAGTATTGTGTGGTTAGGGATTCCAAAAATCCTAATATCAAATGAAGGTTGCCACTTTATCAACAAAGAAGGGAAGAAGTTGACTAAGGAGTACGACATTGAGCACCGTGTCGGATCTCCTTCCCCCCCACAGACTAATGGGTTGGTCGAGTATTCTAATAGGGATATCAAATCTATCTTGCAGAAACTTGTACGTTCTTACAGAAAGAACTGGTCACACTTGCTTAACTCAGTTTTTTGGGTTTATCGTACGACGTACAAGTCTCCTCCAGGAATCTCTCCATATCACATGGTGTACAGAAAGCCATGTCATTTGCCCATGGAACTCATTCACAAATCATTATGGGCAGTTAGTATATGCAATTTGGACAAAGATATAGATGGGAAGAACAGAAAGCATGACCTAAGCTGATTATTGGAATTCAGATACTCTACCTATGACAATAACCTCATGTATAAAGAGAAAGTCAAAAGATGGTACGACAAGCATATTAGACAAAAGACTTTTGAGCCAAATCATAAGGTGTTGTTGTTCGATGCAAGTTAAAGTTGTTTCCAAGAAAATTGAAAAGCAAATGGTCAGGGCCCTTTATTGTCAAAAATGTGTGTGACAATGGTATTATCGTTATATCCAGATTCACAGCTAACGCACAACCATTTGTTGTGAACGGGCAGTTGCTGAAACCGTATGTTGATCATGATACATTCATGCATGTGGTTGACTCGATACATGTGGTATTTCTAGATGAGCTTCATAAGATAGAAAGATCATGCACATAAGCTTCAAAAATACTTTTTCTTTTTCTTCTTTTCTTCTTTCCATTTCTTCTTCGGTTCTTTCACTCTACCATTAAGTCATTCATCCCATACATATGTGTTATACTTAGGATAAACTTCATCCTAAGTATAGGAAGGATGAGTGTATTCGAGTTACTCTTCATTTATTCTCTTGCGTGTCTCACAATTTATTGATATTCTTATCTATGCTTAGGGATATTTCACAATAAGTATGGGGGCAAACAGAGTCATGATTCTTTTGTACATTCTCATCCTCGATCATCCTTACTTGATGTAAAATCTACTATACTTAGGATTAGTTGATCCTATGTATAGGGGGATGACTGACTTCTCATTCTGTAGTCGTTGTAGTATAGCTTGTCCTATACTTAGCATGATTTATGTCTTCCTTTTTCTCCCTGACCTATGGGGACATAGCTCAAGCTAAGTAGAGGGGAGTCATATATACGTTGTATATACTTTATCCATAACTCGTACTTTCATATTTTCAATAAATATGGCTAATATAATATACTCAAGCGAAGTAAGAGTGTATGATTAATCAATTGTAAAGAATACACTCTATTTATATTTTTTTCAAAAAATCTTTGTAAATATCATTAACAAACCAGTTTAAAATTTTTTTACAAAATGATATGAGAATGGTTGGAAAACTTCTTGAAAAAATCCATTGAAAACTATTTGGAAAACTTTTGCAAAATGTTTTCAAACCTTTGTAAAATTCTTTTGTAATTTTTTGCAAAATTTTATTTATTTATTTGAATAAATGTTTTGAAAATTACTTTGCAAATAATTTGGAAAATAGGAAAATAGTTTGAAAAAGCTATAATGTTTGAAAAAATCTTTGCAAAATGATTTTCAAAATTTTTTAAATGATTGTAAAAACCATTTGTAAAATAAAATTTTCGAAATAGTTGTAAAAATATTTTTAAACTATTTTGATATCCGTGTACATAATTAGGAAGAAGAATAAGTTTTATAAAATTCTTTACAATTCTTATATAAAGTTTGTAAATAACAACTAACTTAACATGTAAATCCCTAGTGTAAATCCTTCAACCACTTCTTGTAAATATGTATGCAATTTTGTATAAATACATGCACATAATTCTTTCACTAACCTTTATAAAGAACCCCTCAAAATTTCAAAATTCCTAAAACACATAAAAATTAGCAAAATATTTTCGAAAAATACATAAAATTTTGCAAAATATTTTCCAAATCCATAAAATTTCAAAATCAGAAAATTGCTTCATAAAAAGATTTTTTCACTATACATTGCATTTGTATTTTTGGAATAATAAAGAAATTGAACAAGTCTAAACAAAGATTGGAGCTTGGTATAGGCATTAATCCTTGGTTTCAAAAGAACCCATTAAGGACTAGAATTGAGATACTTCATGTCATCTTGACTTAATTCTTTAGGTTCCAAGAGACTATGTTCATGAGTCGATTCAATGTGTCTAACTATGACCCTTCATGCCACATGTAAGACTCTTGAAGTAGTGTCCGGACTAGAACCATTGCACTCAACACTTAGCTCAACCCAGATGGATCGTTAAAGATCTTGTAGTCTAAATCGGGAAAGACTAGGTCGCTTCGTCAAGGGTGGCTCAGGAACCATTCTTGGGGACTACCATAATCGGTACTTCAACCGACTTATTCTAGTAGCAAAGACATCTAACGATTGGATATTAGATTGAAATATTGCTTCGGATGAGGAATGGTTGACGAATATGAAATTGTGTTTGTTAATGATGATGTTTATTAGTCGATCGCTTAAAAAATAAATGATGTATTTGTCATTTCGTTGTAGGCGGCAATTGGAATCGGTCAAGAAATAACCACACAAAATATTTGTTGATTTTAATGAATGCGGTTTTATGTTTATTTTACTTGGGCAAGTCCCAAGGTCGAATACAAGGAGGCAAAGGAACAACCTAGAATTATGTCTATTAAAATTCATGTGCGGTTTTCGAGGCAGTCTTTTTTTTTGTAATTTTTAATACAATAAAGGATGCAAAATGCAACTTTGGTCTATTTTAGGGACTAAAATGTAAATTATGATCAAACGATGTCCAAAAAATATGAAACTTGGCCATAATGCAAAATATGATGAAATGAATGCACTGTAATTTTTTTGGAATTTTTGGATGCAACTATCACTAGGTGATGGACCTCAGAAAAATCCTAAACCTTGAAAATGTAAGATCTAATACCTATTGAATATCAAACACTTAAAAATGCAAAATGATTTTTACAGGGCAAACAATGCATGCAAATGCGATTCTATTTGGGCACAATGTCAAGCACAATTAATTCTACAATATGTGATTTTTCTGGAATTTTTAGAGCAACGATTAATCAATGGCAAATTTAAGAGCAAAAACTGGGCAAAATATGCAAATTTCCACAAAACAATTAATTGTTAATTAACCATCGATCACAAAAATGTCCGCACTATGTTGTACTATAGAGAATTAAATGACGAACATCATGCTATTTTTGGATAAATAAAATAAGGAAATGTAATTGTTCAAAATAAAGGGGAAAGACAAGGGTACAAACGCAGTAAAATAAATATAAATAAAATAAGCAGGGGGACCTAAGTATAATTACCGATAAAGAGGAGGCTCTTCTGTAAAATACCTAGAGGGGCACGTGCATGGCACGTGCCCTCTAGTCGGCGGGGGTTGTGGCGTGATTGAGAGAACTTCTAAGGGGCCTGCTGCAACTATCCCAACGTCACGTGACCCCTCACGTGCTGAGGTGGTTTGGCTGGAGGCTCGGTGCGAAGGCTCTACGTGGCGTGTCTTGCGTGCTTCGGGCCGACCGAAGCACCTAGTGTGGAGGGTGGTTCGGAGCTGGGCTCGGAAGTCGATCAGAACCGTCGATGGAGCTTTATCTGATGTGATCCGACAGTTATCGCTCGTGTAGACTACCTTTTCTGGACCTGAAGATGGATCATCAGTTGATTCCTCTTCCAAAAGGTCAAAGATGACTTTCTTTTTCTTGCTTCGTGAATGAGTCGATTCACTTGAGTATCCAGATGAGTAACCATTAGAATTCTTCTCCTTGGTCGGTGTTCGGCCTATGTGTTTGTTCTTAGTCTCCTGAATATTGGTGCACCCTCGATTTGGGATGATTTGGTCAAGATATTCAGAGTAGGTTTCCCCTGGGTGCGACCATGCATATGTCTCAGGATCATAGAAAAAAGATTTGTCTAGTTTGAGATCCGCGGGAATTGAAATACTGGGGAGAGTCTCTGCATGTTCATTCTCAATTTATTTGACATTGGAGCATTCCTGTATCAAGTTGATGTGATCCATGTAGTTAGAATAGGTTGACCCAGGGTGTGCCCATGCATAAGTCTCTGGATCATATGATTCATATACTCGATTCTCCATGGTGAGAGCAGTTGGGAATGGAGCAGGGGGAGATTCTCTAAACCACTAGTCTCATCAACAACCGCTATCTCAGGTGTAGCAGCGAGGTAGGGCTCTTCTATCGTTTCATGGTTACGGTTGTTGGGGACTTCGTGGGTTGCCTCAGAAAATCGTGGTTCCTCAAAGATTGGGCTAGATAGAAGTGCTTCCAATGCTGTAAAATTGATTTACTGAGTCTTACACTCAATAATTGTCTTAGTCGATGCTAAGAATGGCTTTCTGAGAATAATTGGAGACTGTGTGAATTCTCCTTGATGCTCAATATCAAAGATCGTGAAATCCACTTTGAGCGGAGCACCTTGGAATGTCATGATGACAGAAATGGTTCCTTTCGGCCTCTTTATCGATCGACCATCTAATTGAACAATATCTCATATCTTCATGATTGGTCCGAGTTTGAGTTCGTGAAATACAGAGGTCGGGAGGATATTGATCGGTGAATCGTCATCAATTCGAGCATGGGTAAAGGCTGTGTCTTTTATTTCACAGTCAAATCTGGGCAACCGCTTCACTATGCGGCTCTTGGTTTTTCTCCTCAACACCAAGGAGGAGGCCATTGACGAGATATGTCTTTCAATCTTTGTTCTTACCCTGCCCGACATTTTCATCATTAGATTGTCCATTACAAATCTTTTAAGGTTGGGGAAGTGTTCAATGGCCTATATGAAGGGAAGTTCAAACATTAATCTTTTTTCCATTACTTACCGTAAAGCAGGAACCAAATTTTTCAGATCTTCTTCTGTTTCAATTTTATGTATTTTTCGGGATTTTCGATTATTTGGGTGTTTTTGAATATTCCAATTTTTTGGTATTTTCTGCGTGGTGTGGTGTTGTGGGGTTTTTTGTAGATGATAAGGGGCTTTGATGTTTCGAGTAAGAGTCAGAGGCATAGTTGTTCCTACGGGAGTAATATGCAGAGGTGTCGATGTCGGAATCGTCCCTAGATTTCTGAATATCCTCAAAATTTTCATAATGAGATCCAATCATTTCCTCATTAATTTTTATATCCGAGCTCCCATAAAATAAACTGAGTCGGTCAGTAAAATTTCTGAATTTTTCCTCCATTAATTCAAATTTCTTATTTATCCTTGAAATATTATCCTCAAAATTCTGTTCACGATCAATCATGAGAGCAGTCGGTTCGTGTTCAATAATTTCATCTTCCATTTTCCTGTATGTGTTGAGAGGAGAGTTTCATTGAATATCCAATGTATGATCATTATTTTCTGAAGTTTTCTCCTCAAAAATTATGGAAGGAGTCTGCTCATATGGTTCAGGCATGTGGAGTTGGTCTGAGTAGAGTTCAATCCTTTGATCATGATTGGTCAGACCTTGATATTATGGAGTCAACATACAGGGTTTATGTGTTTCGATGTGGTCAGCCCAGTCCTCTGTATGAGTATCATGTCTAAAGAGGGGATGTCATAGTCAATCCAACACTGATGATCGGGTCTTTCCATCTGGGTTTGGGTTCTCGGCCAGTCATGAGACTCAAAGGTATTTTGATCTTGAAATGGTTCATTAGCGAGAAACTAATAATATGACAGTTTACTGCAAGATGGTAGGTGGTCATGTGCGGTCGGATGATTCGAGTAGGAATTTAATGAGGGGGCGGAATTCATCCACGGGTGAAAGTCTCCCACAAATGTTGGAGGATTATTGAAAGAAGAGGATTTAGTTGATTTGGGCCTAACCAAGACAAATTCATTTTCATAGTATAGCTCTGATGGATTTTTAGATAAATGTTTGGTCACTTTTGAAAGAGCTGAAAGGAATGATGGTTTGGATTTGCAATGATTTTCATGATCTGGATGTGGAGAGTTTTTGGACAAAAGTTCCATGATGAGGTTTAAATCAAGAAAGGAGAGAGATGATTGCACGGGATAATCAAGAAATTTTTTTATCAAATGTGTGCCTTTTGATCTTCGATATCGGTTCACACACACAAATGCAAACACAAATCAAACCCCATGTTTACCAGCTTACACAATGAATCCGTAAGATTTCGGCTATTTTCTTTTCAATTGGTGATAAATCAATCTTGGCAAAAAATTAGTTAGTTGTTAGGTGTCGGAAATTTCTTAATGACTGGCCCAAATTTTTACGACTAGTTGCACGTACTTTCAGCCAGTATGGGAGTAAGTACGAACCGTAGAACGGCTACCTGTTACTTGAGGACGGAGCCTTGTACAGTGTCCTCTAAACCACCCACTCTGCTAAGGAAATCTGGACCATTTATCGGCTACCCGTAGATCCTCACTGAGAAGTAGCTAATCATTTTGGTAGAATCAGTAGTCAATATGAAATTCTGGATTTGGGCTCTAGCCTTAAGAGGTGTCTCTTACTCACTCAAAAGATAAAAACATCCAAGGTTGGGGTTGCTCTCCCGTAGAAATTCTTGATTTTATGGGTTATTTTGATCAGCTATATTTAGCCGTCCCAATTTTATTTCGGCGATCACTGAATAGTTATATGAGCACAAATGCACATCTACCGTCCAGTCCCAATTTCCTTTTAAAATTATGTGACAAAACCAAGAGGGGGGAGTTCGAGAAAAAGCCGATGCACGTGAAAACAATGGTGTATGCTCAGTTAGAAGACTTACAGTGAATCCTCATAATATCCATGTGGGATGCAATACAGGAATTGAAAAATTATTCTATATGAATGCAAGCCGATGAAAAACTGCATCTTGCAGAAAGTTCTATTAGCGGGGAAGAATTGAGTTAGATTTTGGCTAAATTGAACGATCTATGTACGCCTCAATTAATGTGAAGTGTAGCCTAATTCCTACGAGCACAATCAAAAATAAAAATGCTCTGAGAGTCGTATGTGCAGTTCTATCCTAATCGCCACTCAAGTCGGGTCACACCCTCACCGGAGAGTGAAACAGGCCACGACACACCACAAGAAGAGTTCAAGGTCTTTTTACACACGTGAGAGTCCAAACCGCTATAAATGAGCAATTTACATAAATTAAAAAAATGGAGAAATTAAAATCCTAGACTCTACGCTCTCTCACGACTTGACTCGATCTTAAATTAATTGCAGCTTTTTCGGAAGTTAGTGAAGATGCTTCGGTTCCTGAAAAACCGCTCTACGTGCGTCGGGTACCTCGCAAGAAAAATAAGAGAGATTTATGTAAGAGAGTGACTCAAAAATAAATCAAAAATAAAATAAGAGAAATAAATGCAGAAAAATAAAAATAAATGCAGGAAAAAATGAAAGTTATAATGAACAATTTGGGTGTCAGACTACCCGAATGCGGAAAATCGAACGAAAATTGTCAAAACACAAAACTAAGTCGTTTGCCTCCCCGGCAACGGTGGCATCTGACAAATCTGAAATTGCGTGAGTTTAAGATGATGTTTATTTGTCATTTGCTTAAAAATTAAATGATGTGTTTGTCGTTTCGTTGTAGGCGGCAATCTGAATCGGTCAAGAAATAAGCACACAAAATATTTTTCGATTTTAATGAATGCGGTTTTATGTTTATTTTACTTGGACAAGTCCCAAGGTCGAATACAAGGAGGCAAATGAACAACTTAGAAGTATGTCTATCAAAATTCGTGTGCGGTTTTCGAGACGGTCTTTTTTTGTAATTTTTAATGCAATAAAGGATGCAAAATGCAGCTTTGATCTATTTTAGGGACTAAAATGTAAATTATACTCAAACGATGTCCGAAAAATATGAAACTTGGCCATAAAGCAAAATATGATGAAATGAATGCAATGTAATTTTTTTGGAATTTTTGGATGCAATATGATTTTTTTATGATTTTTCAAATGCAAACAGCAAAAATTTTCAATATTCAATTATAATAAATATTAAACCTATTTGTTTTCTACGGATAAAATTATCTAAGATATATCACTAGGTGATGGACCTCAGAAAAATCCTAAACCTTGAAAATGTAAGATGTAATACCTATTAAAAATCAAACACTGAAATATGCAAAATGATTTTTACAGGGCAAACTATGAAGAAAATGTGATTCTTTTTTGGTACAATGTCAAGCATAATTAATTCTATAATATGTGATTTTTCGGGAATTTTTAGAGCAATGGTTAATCAATGGTAAATTTAAGAGCACAAACTGGGCAAAATATACAAATTTCTACAAAATAATTAATTATTAATTAACCATCAATCATGAAAATGTCCACAATATGTCGGACTGTAGAGAATTAAATGACGAACATCATGCTAGTTTTGGGTAAATAAAATAAGGCAATGTAATTGTTTGAAATAAAGGGGAAAGACAAGGGTACAGACGCAATAAAATAAATATAAATAAAATGAGGGGGCCTAAATTTAATTACCGATAAAGAGGAGGCTCTTCTGTAACATACCTAGAGGGGCACGTACCCTCTGGTCAGCAGGGGTTGTGGCATGATTGAGAGAACTTCTAGGGGCCTACTGCAAATATCCCAGCGTCACGTGACCCCTCACGTGCTGAGGTGGTTTGGCTGGAGGCTCGGGGCGAGGGCTCCACGTGGCACGTCTTGCGTGCTTCGGGCCGATCGAAGCACCTGGCGTGGAGGGTGGTTCGGAGCTAGGCTCGGAAGTCGATCAGAACCGTCGATGGAGCTTTATCTAATGTGATCCGACGGTTATCGCTCGCGAATGCTTCAACGGCCAGGATGATGGCTGATCTTCATCGGAGAGTGCCTGTAGCTTTGTTGCTGGTAGTGGATCGACGGTAGAGGGTGGTTGATAAACGGCCGACGGCCGTCGATGGAGAGGCGAAGCAGCGTCACGTTGATCGGTGAAGTAGTTGATGAAGCCCAGACGCTCGTATGGACTTGATTGTTGTGTGTGCTGGTGACGGGGAGTTGACGACGATGAATGGCAGAGCTTCGAGAGTAGGGGTTCGACGGAGGGAGGACGTCGGGGTTTGATCGTTGGGATAAGTAGATCGAGGGTGCAGATGGATGGTGATCGGGAAACGATCGTTGAATGGGATGGTGAGAGATGAAGCGGAGAAGGGGGTATCTGGAGAGGATGGCTCGACAGTGAGGTCACCAGAGCAGAGCTGCTACTGGAGGCAGGGCTGCGACGAGGCTGAAGAAGCTTCGAATCACGCCGTAGAATTGGTTGTCAGGACCAGAGGTGTTGAACGGCGGATGCTGTGGCATGGGGCGGTGCTATGTTTTAAATAGAGTAAGGGATTTCGCCGGAGAAGGAAGGTGTTTCAGGGATTGACGGGGAAATCTAGGATTGATCTGGAATGAGGGGGGGTTGGTGATTGAAGGTGAAGATCGGTGGGTGACGCGATCTGGGATGGGAAGATTTGGAGATCGATTCGAAGAAGGAAGGTCCTAGGTGATCGGGGATGACGCGGGATTTGTAGGAAGGCGGTGAAACTTGAGGATATCATGGATATCGGAGACGAGGCAGCGGTGGCGCGAACACCGACGATGATTGCGGGGGTGCTTCCAAAGGGGAAAGTTAAGGTAGAAGATGACGCACAAGAGTCGTCCGATCGAGGACGGTCCCTATAGTACCACGTGGAGATCAAAAGGAGAGTGGGGCGGCAGCGCACGTGCTTAGCACGTTCCTGGGTGGCACGTGCCTCGCACGTGTGGGGGAGTTTTAATTTTTTTATAAAAACAAATATATAAAAATGCAAAAATGGTTGACAGGTGGCGGCTCCAGGAGCTGCCACGTGTCAGCATCACAAAATTCGAAAAATAACGATGTTGTAAAATCAATAATAAATAGCAAATAGGCTCGAATCAAAAAAGTTCCTTCACAAAAATTGCTCGTCTCGATGAGATCTACAACTTTCATGAAGACATCAAAACCAAAATTGATCAAATGCACAAAGTGATTGGGGTATCCCATGTACATAGAATACCTTGATTTTTGGGTTTTGTAATTTTTATGTAATTTTTAAACCAGGTAAAATTCCGGAAAAATATGATAAAATCAAAGATAAATATTTACACATTAATTTAATTTTTTTTAGGATTTTTATTGGTTGAGAAAAAGAAGAGAATAAACAAAATACGAAAAAGACCGATTTTGTACAGATGGTTAGTGAAGACTCGGACTCAATTTGTTTCTTTGATTTCAAGCTCAATTTGGATTTAGATTTTTATGCATTTTAATAAAACTTTCATCAAATAAGACAAATGAAAAAGAAATGAACTAAAATAGGATAAATATGTATATAAAATAATAGGTCAAAAACCGCTAAAATATAAAATGTACAAAAGAGGCCCAAAACCCAACTTTCACATATGAGCTCCGAATCACTTGAACTTGGAGTTGTTTTGAAGATAATTGAATGTACATTATTTCAAAAGTGAGTAGGATTAAAACGGACACTGGATGAGGAATATATGAGGTTTTTAGTCCGGAAATCCTGAAACTAGGGTTTGGATTTTTGGTCCACTTATTTGGGTTAGTGATTTTTTTGTATTTTTTATTTATTCTTGTTAGTGATAAGTACACAGTGGAGGTGGTTTGGGGTCATTCAGAGTTAGCATGAATGAGCAAAAATCAGGGAAGTTAGGCTATTTACATGACATTTTTGGCTTGGATTTTTGGCTTCTTATTTTGTGCATAAATAATGGATAAAATGAAATTCTTATGAAAACATGCATGAATGCAAATTATGCAGAATAGATGCAGAAATGTTGTTGATTTTGAGGTATTTGAGATTAATAAATGAGATTTAGAGTGATGAATCCGAGATTCATCAATGTCCTGCTAGCATAATTTCTTCTAAGACCCCAAACAATGGTTGAAAAAAAGATTCTATATCTATCGGGCAGAACAAGAATGTAGAGCAATGTTATATGAATAAAAAAACCAAAAAAGAAGCCTACACAAAAAATTACAAAAATTTGAGCTTCTATAAAAAGCTTGATTCTTGTTGAAGACTCGGTTACATTAGCTGAGGTTCACAAGGGTATATGACTACATGGGTCCATTCCCTCTTCTTTTTAACATTCTTCTAACTCCATCTCCTTTTCGTTGTGAACTAGCATGCACCTTACCTTAGAAGGAAATATCCATCTCCCTGAGGAGCAGTTGCCAAAGGAGGAGACTCCTTGATAGTGGAACATTTTGTCTAGGAAGAGCTAGCAAATTCACACACATTATACTTGTCATTTCAAGGTTACGAGAGTATGCGACTACGAGGATGGTTCTGACCAGACTATGAAATAAACTGAATAATAGAAGCATGGAACCTAGGGGTCGTTGTGTCACAATTCATAAGAATAGTATGGTTCTTAACACATCAAGAATCAAAAGGTCTTAACTAAGCTCCAAACTTTAACTTTATTAAAGACATGTTTAAAAGTAAAAATTATTCCAAGATCTTCTTTTTCTTTTCTTTATTTTCTTTTTCTACACATATTGGCATAAGTGTTTGCTAGGGACTAGCAAAAGCAATTATAGGGGTGTGATGAACCTCCACTTAATCACCTTTATTCTTTCATTTTGGCCTTAGATCCCTAGTTAAATGCAGGTATATAGCATTAATTTGTATATAATAACATTCAATAATTGACACTAAGGTTTGGTATTTAATTCCAAAACAAAATATTAAAGGAAAGAAAAGAAAAAAGAATGAAGTGTCAAAGACACTGAGCGACCCTAGACTCGAGACCAAGTCATCATGATGACTTGATCGATAAGGAATAAAGTAGAATGAGATAGAGAACTGAACTGTACATAGAATATCTCTTAAAAACCTAATTCTTTTCATCAATAAATAACTTTTGGGACATATTTT
The DNA here is from genome assembly GCA_037367405.1 of Ottelia alismoides. Taxonomy (NCBI): domain Eukaryota; kingdom Viridiplantae; phylum Streptophyta; class Magnoliopsida; order Alismatales; family Hydrocharitaceae; genus Ottelia; species Ottelia alismoides. The sequence continues at coordinate 53,465 of JAZKJV010002761.1, forward strand.
ATTTTCTTATTTTTACATCTTAAATTTATAACCCTCTATATGAAATGTGTATATAAAAAATACAAAATTAATTTCACTCAAAATTAATACAAAGTGCACACAGGGCATAAAAAACAAAAAGCCGTAAAGAAAACTTCCCAAATCTGTATCTCCTCTATACATACTAAAAATTGACCAAACTAACTTTATTGTTCATTAAATTTAATTATCTATTTAATAATGGTGGTTTCATTTAATTTGGAGTTGGATGAAGAAGTTAGCTATTGGATCCCTATTATATTTTATACATGTATAAAATATTCATTATATTTACTCTTCATATTTTTAGCCTCTTTTAATTTTATATGCTTGTGAATGCTATTTGAAATACATGTAAATAATAAAGATAAAATAAATGCATGAAAAGTGCATTAAAATAAATAAAGTATTATAATATATGGGTAAATTATACATATATAATACATATATATATATAATTATTTAAGAAAACAAATAAAATAAGAAAAATACCACAAAATATGTAAATGTATAATTTAATAATAAAAAATACATAAAATATATGTATATGTTAATCAAATCTAAAATACAATTTAAAAATAAAACATGCCAAATACTTGTATACATACCTATGTAGATACATGTAAATATTAGTACATAATAATTTAACTTGTAAAAATAAATAAAAATTATAATAAAATACAACATAAAATAAGAAACATTTTTCATATTTTAACCTAAAACTAATAAAATCATTTTTTAAATTATATTGATTTAATAAGGAAATTCTTTCCCCTGATTTTTTGGTTGGTTCGGACCAACCATAACTCTTCTTCTGTTGACTTCCTAGTCAACTCCCCCCTTTGGCACCTCTTACTTGTCAGAGTTCGTTGAGTCCCCAAATTTCTTCATTTTTCTCGCTCGATCCACTCATTATTTGGTTATCTGATCTAAATGAAAATTGGAGATTTCATCTCCCTAAATCACGCATGAACTTCTGATTGGATCAATTTCCATCGAGCCGAGCAAAATTCTCATTGCAAGATGCCCTTTCCACTCTATATATAAATAAAATGCCAAACCTTCAATTCGTTTTAATCCCCTTTTACCCATTGGTAACCCATATCTTCAATCGCTAGAAGTTCTTAATTACAGCAGGAACTTCGTGGAAATGTTGTCGTGGAGAAGATCGACTAGAAGTGGAGATCCAAGACTTGTTGGAGCTCCTTCGATGACCTTCATCCACTCCCTATTCTTAAACAGATAAGAGTTGTTTTCTTTTGTATAATTAGCCTTCTATTCCTGCATCTTATTTTAATCTTTAGTTTAATGGATTAGGGTGTAGTTTAGTGTGTAAAATTGTTGGAGACTTCAAATCCAACTTGAAATCCACTTTCCCCCTTCCTGTTTCGACCTCTCTTTCACCTCATCCTCATTCTCCTTCATTTTATACATTTTCCCCCATGTATCCCCTTTGATCTCGCATAGATCGAAGTCCACGAGCTCCTTCCTCCGCCGCTTCATCGGATCTCTTCTCTTTCCCCTCATCCTTCTCCATTTCCATTGAATCTAAGACATGGGACCATCGCCTTTGTGTTCTTGTGCTAACTCTACTGGTCTTACCCGAAGAAAGCCTCATCTAAGGAGAATTGTGTCCAGTGGAGGAAGCCTTAGGTGTTCATGTTTTTTCAACCTCTAGGCCTCTCCTCAGCGAGGTACGGAGCTTCTTGACACCATCGTCTGATGCATGAAGCCCCATGAGCATTTTGTGACCTTCAGCAGATCTTGACGTGGTCGGAGCATCGAGATCAAGCCGATAGAAACAACCCTGGGCAGTTCCCCAGGTCGTCCAGGAGATCTCCCCACCGTCTGATCTAGCACCTCCTCCATAATATACAATCGATGTTGGATGGGAGCATCTACCATCATTCGATCCCTCAATGTGATCTAATCAAAGCCGTCTAACCATGAAGGGGTATCGACTGTTAGCAGAGAGACATGTGGATAAGTAAAGATCATCTGGTCGTTGGAACGTATACATATAGGGTAATTACGCATTTGAGCCCCTACTATTTTGTATTTAAGATTTAGTATTTAAATATTCCTTTTGGATTGTAATTTATTTGTATTATTTGCACATCGGACCCTACACTTTCATATATTTGCATTTTGGCCCGTGTCAGGTCACCTTACATGGCTACCAAGGTGCAGTGGGCATTTTGCTGCAAACCCCTTGCAGGTTTGTTTATTTCATTTAAATGCTAAAATTTGCGGTATTAGTGTTAATTTTTGGGGTAAATTGTACTAAGACCCTTGTAACTTCTTTTTTATTGTAAAAATACCCCTTAAAGGTTGTTTATTTATTTCCTTATATTTTTATTTTTAAAAAATAGCTCCCGCGCACCAAAAATTATGGGAAAATTCCTGGGAATGCTTGATATAGTATTGATATCTGCATATTTTTTATTTAGCATTTCAATGCTCCATTTAATAAAAATCATTTTAGAGCTATTTGTTCCTTATCTGACTACAAAAATACAAAAAATTAAAAAAAAACAACTTTATAAAATCCAAAAAATAGGGTATATATCACTATATATTATAACTCCTGACTAAAAATCACAAAAAATATAAATAAAAATACTAAAAATAGAAAATTCCTAAAAATCTCATAAAATTAGAATATTCCTTTAAAAATACGAAAATGTTTATGTATGCCCTCTATATATATTTATTATATATAGCATATATTAAATATAGTTTTGGGCAACTTTGGACTTATTACCTATTTTTATAACCCAAAACAATTCTACCTATTTACCTCATTCCCTATTTTGTATATTTAAATACGTTGAAAACAAAATTTAGCAAAAAATATCAAAAAAATCACAAAGATGGCAAAAATATAAAAATATAAAACATTTTATTTTACATATTGTGAGTTTTTCTAGCTATTTTTATAAATATAAAACCCTATATAGGCTATTTATACTTTATATTATTTATATACATATTATCATTACTATTATATATATATATATATATATTAAAACCCTTTAAAATAAAAAGAACTATTCTTATTTGTATTTTCTGTATTTTTACATATATTCATTATTGATATAATATTTTTCTATATTCTACTATTATTATTACTATATAGATATAAACATATATGATATATTTTAAAACCAAAAAAACTAAAATTTTGCAAAATTAAAAAGAAAAGGAAAAAATAAAAAATATTAAGAATTCAAAATTCGTAAAAATCAAATATAATTAAAAACCCACAAAAAATCAAAATCAAAAACACATAAAACACTTAAGTAGGTTGATCCTTTGTCTCTACTCACTTTTGTTCCTTGTATTCAACTCTCTACAATACTTACACCTATATACATCTATTTTAGAGTTCTGATAAATCTTAACTCACACAAATTGATCGCTTAACATTATTATGGGTTGATTGATGATTAGACATGTACTTGGTCATGCAGCGATTGCTGATCTTGTCAGATCAACAGACTTGTGAAAACACCTAACTTTCATTGAACCACTAAGATCATAGTGTGGATATGTATAATTATTATTAATTAATAAAATAAAAGAAAAGTTATATTTGTATTTTTTTTCCTATTTTTTATTTTTATGGGTTTTTTATTATATTTCATTCTTTATAGATTTCTAATTGTTTTAGTTTTATATTTTAAATTTTAAAATTTTAAATTTCTTTCAATTTTGCAAATTTTTTATTTCTTTTTGTTTTATAGTATAATATGCATTTATCTATGGTAACAATACTATTATAGGTATGATAAATAATATATAGGATATAATATATATATAAAGGAATAATACTTTTTAATTTTTTTTAGCTTTTAAATACAAAATATTTCTTTATAAGTAATAATAATTAGTATATAACTATTATAAGGTATATATAGTATATATAATGTTTTATAATAATAAATAGTAAATATAGTAAATATTTAAAAAAATAAATTATTTTTACATTTTTATATTTTTCCTCTATTTTTAGTATTTTTATATAAATATTTCTTGTTTTATGTATTTTTATATATTAAAATGTAAAAAACAATGCATATAATAAACAAGCCAATAAGTTTTGGGTATTAAAAATAGATAATAGTTCCAAAATTTCCCAAAACTAGTTATTATTATATACTATATAATATAAAAATATATAGATTAGAAAACTATTTTTTGGATTTTTAATTAATTTCTACTGATTTTTATATAATTTTTAGGGTTTTATAATTTTAAGTGTTCTTTTTAATATTTCTTTAGGGACATGTTATCTGAAGGTAGTATATATATTAATATTTATGTTGTAAATTTTTTTTGGAATTTTAAAGATGGTTTTGTAATATTTTCGGATTTTCATAAGTAAATAGGGAATAAATGGCCCCTATTTGATTTTTTGAAAATAGGAAAATACAATGAAATTCCAAATAAAAGATATGGAGTGCATGAACTAGTAAAAATGCATCTATCATATTTTCCCCACATTTAATAAGTATAGGAGTTATTTAATAAAAAATAAGAAGGCAATGAATAAAATACAACCTGATAGGGATATATTTGCAATTAAAATAAATGACAAGGTTCTGTATGTAATTTCCCCTAAAAGTTCACTATATTTACCAATTTAGAGACTAAATATAAATACCTAAAAGTTAGAAGGGCTTTGTGAAAAAATCAATACCTCTTGGCGCAACACGCGAGGCACGAGGACTTGTTTGTAATTAGAAGGGAGTTCGGGGTGGTCCTCACAAATATTACACAAATGTTTAAGATAGACTTTACATTTATAGATTTTAATTGTAAATACAAAAAGGAGTGGGGGCCTCTATAAATTACCCACTATTTTGTCTTATCGGATGACGTTGGGAGTTTTACGTCACGCCACACATCCAGATCTAGCACGAGGGAAGAGTACTACTTCACCTTGATTTGGACAACCCATATTAGATTTGGGTCGGCCTGGTGATCCATCGGTGATGGAGGCTGGAGAAGAACAACCAAAAATAGCCAAGGGGCTTTCTTAGCTATGCAATATATCTAACTTCATGCCTCCTTCGACGCTGTTGAGAAGCTCAACAGCTTTCTAGGTGTCTCCCGCATCTACAGGGAGCTTCAATGGATTCTAGGTCCCATCGATAGGGACCTGGAGCTCGTTGCATTACACACTACCTAGGGGTCCAAGATGAGGTTATGATTCTGCTCCAGGTGGTTCCTCTAAGCTTGCCACCTACAAAAAAAGAATCTCCGGTTTGAGGCAAAGGTCTGATGAAAAATTGAAGTTGTGCGCACAATAGAGTGAAGGGGCGATGAAGCTCCGACTGTGATGGAGGAGGAGCTTTGATTTTACATTGATTCTTGCAAAATAAAGGGGAGAAGTGGGGGTTTAATGGAAAAGTTAATGGCGAACGAGAATGAGATGAAGTGGTGGGTCGAAAACAAGGGAGTCAAAGTGATTTTCAGCTGGAGCCTAAGGTTCCAGCAAACTGAGAAATGAAATTAAACCTATCCTAATCACTACTCCGTGAAATTAAAAACTAAACTACGCTAAGGAAATGTAAGTGCAAATATTAAAACCTATACCATCAACTCTAACTTATTGAACATGGATCAAAGAATCCTTCACCGGAGGTGCTCCGACGATGGACTAAATCACCTTCCTCTGCCTCTTATCCATGCCGACAAGGCCAGGAGACTTGAGCTGTCACCACGAGCTTCAATAGGGGGTATCCCATTGGGGTTACAAGGGGAAAACGTGGTCAAAAAGTCAAAATGAGGGGTTGGGTGTTATTTATAGAACATGGTGATGGAGGAAAGGGAGGAAGTGATTGCATGAAGGAGAGAGGTGGTAGGTGGAGGCTAGATGGTTGGCGTGGGTTACGATTGAGGGAGGAGCAAAAAGGTGGAGGTCTTGAGAATCAAGGAGGTATGGAGGAAGGAGAGGAAATGGGAGAAGGTTGGGTCTCCTCGTGACTCTAACAGAGGAGGCGGGGAGGCTGTACAGTTGACTTGTTGGGTCGACAAAAAAATGGTTCTTGTTAGTCCACGTGGACCAACCGAAAAAAAATATGGGCGAAATCATCATTAAATCAATAATAAATAATAAATAATTTTATTAATTTTAAATCAAAACATAAAAAAATATTATTTTTTGTAGTATTTTATTGGCATTTTTATTTATTTTTACAACACTCTTTATTAGGTTGTAATTTTTACATGTATATATAGGTATAAATACATATATTTTAGGTAATTTATTTTTATTTTGTATTCTATATTTTATTATTATATACATGTATTTTGTATATTTATAATACATTTAAATATGTATTAACGTATTTTTTTATTTTTTATTGTATTTATTTACGTAAATAAACAGAGGTATATATTTTATGGGTATATTATACCTATATATTGTATTTCATTATTTATTTTAGTATATCTTAATGCTTTTATTTTATATTTATTTTTAAATATATTTCAAGTAATATTTACAAGTATATAAAAATATAAAAAGAATAAAATGTAAAGAATGAATATATTGACTAAAATATACATGTATACAATACAATAGGGACTCAAAAGCCAAGTTTTGCATCTAAGCTTCATTTTTAATGAATTTATCTTCATTAGATAGATAATTTAATTTTGAGCAATAAAAGTGAGTTTGATCAATTTTGAATATGTATGGAGGAGATACAAGTTTCTAAAGTTTTATTTATGGCTTTTTGATCTGGGTGTCCCAGGCACACTTTGCATTATTTTTATGTGCAATTAATTTTGTATTTTTCTTTGTATTTTTTCCACATGTTTCATATTTAGGGTTTAATTATTTAAGGAATATAAAAAATAAAATAGGGTCCAAAAAGCTATTTACCGATGAATAAAATTAGGGTTTTATGTGTTATCTGTATAGTTTGAGTGCCATATCTCCCCCTACGTTATTCCTTGTCGACCAAGCCAATATTTTCTAGTCTTGGGGTATAAGGTCATTTAGTTTATTTGACACATCATTTCTTTTTCTTTTCTTTCCATTATTTTTAATTGGAATTAAATACTAATATTTATCATTATTTATTAGTCAATTATTGAGTGTTATTTTGTACAAATTAATGATATATTCATGCATTTCACTAAGGATTTAAGGCCAAAATGAAAGAATAAAGGTGATGAAATGGAGATTCATAAGAGACCTGATATTTTATTCTTGGTTGCAAAGCTGAGTAGATACACTAGTTGTCCTGATCGTATCACTAAGAGGCTCTGGATCAAGTACTAAAGTACTTGAAGGGAATTATTTTCCTTAGTTTGCATTATGGTAGACATCCATCTGTACTAGAAGGATATAGTGACGCAAGTTAGATAGGGAAAATAGAGGAGTCTGGGAATATTGGTGTTATTGGATATGTTTTTACCCTTAGAGGTGGTGCAGTCTTCTTGAGGTCTGAGAAGCAGACCATTATAGCTCGGTCTACCTTTGAGGTTGAGCTGTGTTCTTTGGACACCACTGGAATTGAGGTTGAATGGCTAAGGGAACTTCTTTTCTAAAATTCTCATGGTAGGTCTGCTAGTTCCTACGATCTCGGTACATTATGACAACATGACCACAAGTGCCAAGATCAAGAGTTCAAAGTTCAATCAAAAAATAAGGAGATACATACAAATCAGACTTAAGATGTTAAGGGATTTGGTGCCTCGAGGAGTATAGGCTATGGATTTTGTTAGATTGAAAGACATCACGACAAATCCGTTTACAAAGGTGTAGGCTTGGGATGGGATTGGGATCCATTGGAGTTCCTCTACAGCAACCAAACCTATCTGAGTGGAGATCTCACAAAGTAGGTTCAATGTGGTAATAACAAGAAGTTTGGAGACCTGGTTGGCACTCTTATTTTAGTGCATATGCATGAGTTTCTTATCTCTGGAAGCTTGAGTGGCATTTAAGATGCAAGTTTAGGAAGAGCGTAGGCTCTAAATGGGTTCAAGACTTTACGCAGGATGTTAGCAGTGCATCCTTAGAGAAAGTCACCTATGTGTGTGTCGCAGTTAAAGGAAGAGGGCCTTTCATGAACACACTCATGAAACAGGATATGGGTGCATGGCCTTTAAGAGCACCAACCCTGAAGATTGTACCAAGAACAACACTTTGTTGTTTCTACTATATACTTTAACACTAAGGTTTGAAGTTCAAGACATAGGTTACTTCATTCCTATTAAGGTAAAAGTAGTAAACTCGGGTATAGGTTCAAACGGGAAGGTACCTTTGCTGAAAGCAAAGTGTGGCAATAGAAAGATGTCTTTTGAATCTCTTTAAATCACTTTTTCAAATTTATGAATTTGAAAGGGAGTATGGTATTTAGACTTAATGTAATTAGGTTTTAACTTGGTAAACCTATGTAATTACATTGGATTATCAATTTGGTTCAATTGGGAAATCAAATGATGATGTAGGGAAAGCAAGGAATTCCCAAATTTGAAAAAAAATGAGTCTTGGGTGGAATCTTAGTACCACATCTAGTATTTCTAAACTTTGGTGGGATTTTATATGAGTTCACAACCCAAGCTCTTGTAGAAAATAGTAGAGAGAAGGAATGGAGAACCACACACGTGTGTGTGCTCTACTCCATCTCCGATTCGAGCTCAAGAGAGTCAATTCAGATCTCGAATCTTGATATTTTTGCTACGGGTTCCATTAACGGGTTGAATAAATGTGATTCGACTGTAATAAGGGAATTTGACTCGACTCCAATGGATCTGATCTAGTCTGTATTTCAGAACTCGAAGAGGCGTCCATTGGGGGACATTTTCAGAAGATGAAAAGTCACTCTCTAGGTCTTCTTATACCCTTCCCCTAGACTTCATTTTCTACACTCACAAGAAAACTCTCACGTCATTTTTTCTCTCTATTTTTCCATCTCAACTACGATTTCTTCTTCTCTCAGCTACACTTCTTTGAGGTACTTTCAAGGATGATCTCATTGTTGTGCACATACGATGATCATGTGTCATCGTATCCTGGAGTGGATCGCCAGTACCCTTCACTCCAGAATTATGGGGGCGATATCCTCTCTAATGACAGTCCATTACATGAACGCTTCAGTGATCTCTAATCTAAACTTTTTACTATTTTGCATGCTACAATTTATTTATAGCTTTGTCTTTCCTAGATCTCATCCTAAAATGATGTATAATTGGTTTAATTGGTTCCTACATGTATTTTGTAATCGGATTATGAATCAGAAATGCATGATTGTTCACTTGTTAATCTGTAATGCATTTATATTGATTTGTGTGGATTCGAAAAGTTACTGTTTATTGTATACCTTGATGATCACATTATCAATAGAAAGAGGACTAAAGATGATCTACTAAATCATAATTTTGATTTTGAATAACTTGCTAATATAGGATTCAGGGGAGGGCATTGTTTGGCTATTGTATGGCTTTCTTCGCAGTGATATATATTGTATTTATTGAATATGCATGCATGAATATAAATATTATTCTAAATTTGGATTGTTGGGGGAAAATTTTGTTATGGAAGTCAACACGTTAGTGTATTTGTGCTTCAGCTTTGAGCACGTGTACCATTTAATTTAGAACATTTATTTCTAACATGTATAACTGAGATCAAAAGTTTTTTTATTAGCAAAAACTGATGAAGGAGCAATTTCTAGCTACGGGCTCAACACAATACTTTGGACAAATGTTGCATATTTATTTCTTGTTGCTCTACTTTGTATAGTGTTGGGAAAACCAATAACTTGATATTAATAGAACCCCTAAGCTCTCTTATATAGGAGAAAGCCCCTTGGATAAATTACAAGATAAGTTCATGAAGAAATGAAAATACATAAATAACACCAAAACATAACAATAATCTCAACACTCCCCCTCAAGCAGGAGCATATATATTTATCATGCTCAGCTTGGAACAACATCTTTAGAAAGTGCCTCTAGTAAGTGCTTTGGTAAATATATCTGCAGTCTGATCTTCAGTAGAAACATGAGAGATAGATATGAGACCCTTCTGAATCATGTCTCTTGTATAGTGTCAATCCACTTCTATATGCTTTGTACGCTCGTGGAATGCAGGATTATTTTCAATAAATAATACTGCCTAATTATCACATAGAAGCTGCATAAGAAGAGGTACATCAACAACAAGATCAGTCAGAACTGACCTGACCCACATCATCTCTATGCATTCCTGAGCCATGGCCTTGTATTCGGACTCTGCACTAGATCTGGCAACTATAGTCTGCTTCTTACTTTTCCATGACATGAGTGGTTTGCCAACAAATATAGCAAACCTAGAAGTGGACTTCTTGTCCCTAGGGCATCCTGAGTAATCTGTGTCTGCACATGTTATGTCAAGAGGCATGCCTCTGCTGAATAAGAGACTAGTACCTTGTGGGGTCTTCAGATATCTCGTAATCATATAAACAACATCCATATACACCTTCCCGGGTTGCTCCATGAACTGACTCGCATTGCTAATAGCAAAGCATATATCTGGCCTTGTGATGATAGCATATAGGAGCTTCCCTACTAGTTCTGCATATCTCCTCTTATCTATCTCCTCAGTTTCATCATCATATAATCTCGTACATGGATCCATAGGAGTAGTAGCAGGCTTGCACCCTGTCATACTTGTCTCTAATAGAAGATCAGTAACAAACTTTCTTTGGGTCATCACAAGACTATGATGGTTCCTTGCAAATTATAATCCAAGGAAGTATCTGAGATTGCCAAGATCCTTGGTCACAAAGTGCTAACCTAGGAACTCCTTGGATGTCTGAATGCCGTGCTTATTATCACTAGTGATAATAATCATCAACATAGAGTAGAATGGCAACTGTACCTCTATGTGTCCTCTGAACAAAAAGTGAGCGATCCATTGTGGACTGAACAAATCCCTAATGCTCTATCAACTCTGAGAGCTTCTGGTACCAAGCTCTAGGACGTAAATTGCCTTTTGGATCCTACATACCTTCTGAGACCCCCGTTAGCAACAAATCCCGGTTGTTGCTGCATATAAACTTCTTCATGTAAATCTTCATATAGAAATGCATTCTTTACATCAAGCTCATAAAGAGGCCATGTACGTGAAATAGCAAATGATAGAAGAATGTGTAATGTTGAGTGTCTGTCCATTGGAGAAAAGGTGTCCTAATAATCCACCCCATAAGTCTGGCTGAAACCACGTTCTACAAGCCTTGCCTTGTAGCGATGCACACTGCCATATGCTCGTTGCTTCACCATAAATATCCATTTGCACCCCACTACATATGCACCTGGAGAGACAGAAACAACACTCCAGGTACCACGAGACTCTAAAGCGACCATCTCCTCTTCCATGGCAAGTCTCCAACTGCTATCCTGTATGGTCTCCTGATATGTTCGTGGTATAGTAATGGCTGAGAGGATCATAATGTATTCCTATGAAAGATGGTCCTAGGAAGAATTCGCTACTAGAGGGTACTTAGCACAGTTGCGACGAGGCTTCCTCAAGGCAATAGGTACATCAAGGTCATAAACCTCTCTGTTCTCTGCTATAATTTTCTCCTGTGTAGTATCCTATGGATCAAGCATATCACCAATGCCATCAAGTAGAAACAATGTGTTCATTACATACATGGGGCGCACTAGACGACTGGGGAGGCACAGGAGTAGAGGGTGAGTAGAGGACGTGTAAAAATAAAAATGATGTAGGAACTGAGTCATGGTAGACAGAAGTAGAGGAGGAGGTGGAGGAGGAGGTGGTGGAGGAGGAGGTGGTGGAGGAGGTGGAGGTGACTGAGACTCATCATGAGTTGGTGGAGATATCGGTGGTGGAAAATCGAAGATATCCTCCCAAGAGTCAGCATTAGACAACCTGTCACCTGTAGGAGAAAAATACGTAATAGACTCAAAATATGTGACATCTTCACTCACATAATATTTTGTTTAAACATGATCAAAACACCGGTACCCTTTTTAGGTACGAGAATAGCCAATAAATACACATTTGACAGCTCTAAGAGAGAGCTTGTCATGACCAGGAGTAAACTTGTGGACAAACGCCACTGATCCCAAGACTCTGGGGGTAAGCGAGAATAAGTCCTTCTTAGGAAACACAATCAAGAAAGTAACTTTTTCTCCAAGCATAGTGGATGGCATGCGGTTCACCAAGTACATGCAGTAAGAATCGCATCACCCCAGAAAGAATGAGGAGCTCGATTCTAAATCAAAAGAGTCCTTGTGACATCCAAAAGATGATGGTGTTTGTGTTCAGGAATAACGTTCTATTGCGAAGTGTAAATACACGAAGTTTGATGAACAACACCAATAGATCTAAGGAAGTCCAATAACTGTAAAGTAGAAAACTCCAAGGTATTGTCAGTGCGAATAAATTTCACATTAGTAGAAAAAATATTGTTAATCTTAATAAGGAAAGATTTGATAATAGGACCAGCTTCTAACTTATTCTTCATAAGAAATACCGAAGATAATCTAGAATAATCATCTACAACATACATATAAAACCGATGTCCTTGATGATCAGGAACACGACTAGGACTCCAGATGTCAAAGTGAACCAACTCAAACAACTGACCACTGCAACAACTCTGACGATGTGGAAAATATGAACGATGGTGATTCCCAAGCTAACACGTCTCACACTCCAGACTAGTACGAGTAGAGATCTGCAGGAGGACATGACACAGCTTTAGTAGAGGAAGGTGTCCAAAACGAAGAAGCCACAGAAATGGGAAGATAGATTCAGAAGGGATAGTAGCAACCCTGCACAATGAGGATGGACAAGTCTGTAAACTCCCCTCTATTCACGGCCACATCCAATCACCCTGCCCATGAGTATGTCCTGAAACAAAAGAGAAGAAGGATCAAATATGGTACGACAACGTAAATCTTTTGTAATATGGATAATAGACAAAATATTCGTCTAAAATGCTGAAGCATGTAAGACATTTTGCAGACGCGTTAAGGGAGCTAGAACAATCTCCCCCTGTCCAACAATGGGTAAATGAAACCCATTGGCAATAACGACTGATCTACCTAGAGGGATAGACATGTAAGAAGTAAACTATGCTTGATCCCCGCACATATGATGAGATGCTCCACAGTCCAATATCCAGTCAAACAAATCTATACTACTGCTAGTAGTAGGGCATAAGCAATACCTGACGAGCTCGAAGAGGCTCTAGCAATATGTGCGACATCTGAAGAACCAGCAGGAGAAGTAGTTGGAGTAGTCATAATCTCTCCTAACCTGGAAACAATATCATCAAAGCATGCATCGTGAGACGATGCAGGTGTAGATGGAGGCTCGGTCTGCGTAGCGACTCGGGCGGAGGCTGTATACCCATGCTTCTGATAGCATGTCTCCTCAAAATGACCAGGATGATGATAATGTGAACATGGACCCCGCTGATAACCTGCTCCTCGACCACATGGTCCTCGGTCATGGAACGGCGAAGTATTCCCTCTGCCACGAGAGACTGCCATAGTAGGAGTCTGAGCCACAATAGTAGATGATGTAGTAATTATGCTCAATCTCTTGTAAACCTCCTCCAGTAGAGATATCGTCTCTCCTGTAAGAAGTTGAGTACATGTTGCATCGTACTAAGAGTCTAGAGATGGCAAAAATACTCCCATCATAGTTGCATTTCTAATTGACTGATGTTGTTCAATGCTTGTAGTAATAGGCATGAAGCTATGCAGACGCTCAAACATGCATCTAAGATGCGATAAGTGAGCATGAAGAGGTCGACCATTCTGCTGGGTCGAAAAAATATCAAACTACAACTGTACAATTTTGCTCTCATTTTTCGCATGTCCATATGTGACTGCTAAGATATCCCACATAGCCTTTATTGTGGGTTGATTGACAATATCATTGGCAATCTTCGTGGTGAGCATCTCGGAGAGACAAATACGAGCATAGGTATCATATTGCTTCCAAGATGCATTAGCCCCAGTCTTGTCCTCCGGATATGAATCCGTCAGAATGTGCTCCTTATTATGGCACTACATCAGGGTGCGAACTGCATGGACCACAACTCGTAGTTGGTCCCATCCATCTTCACGATGGGAGTCGGACCCTTGAAGGCATTAGACGGAAAGCCATCATCCTTGTTCTCTAACATGGTAGCAAGAATGTTGAAATCTGGAACAAAACTGGGGAGTAGACAATCACATATAGAGGATTGGTTGTATCTGTAGACTCATACAATCATCCACATCTCTTGTTGGTTTAGGCTTGGGTTTCCAAGTGCAGCGGTGCGCGTTGATGCACGCAGATGTACAGACGATGCTTGCAGGGGCATGCAGGTGCACGTAAAATACACAAAGATGCATGCAGGATGCATGCAAGATGCATGCATGATGCACGCAACTGCACTTGCACACCTATGCATAGGACACGGTGGCACAGGGCGCAGATGTGCACCGTGTGCGCAGGGGCAAGTGTGGTCGCAGGTGCGGGCATGCGCAGGGAGGTTCGTGCATAGGAGCAAGCACGGGCGGGGGCGTGAGGGGCCACGAGGCGCAGTGGGGTAGTCGCAGGGGGTCACAGGCGCAGGGCGGGGCGTCGGGGGCCGCGGGGGGTCGCAGGCGCAGGGCGGGGCGTGGGCGGTCGCGGGGGTCGCAGGCGTAGGGTAGGGTGCGGGGGGTGGGGGGAGGGGCGGGGTGCGCGGGGAGGGAGGTGTAGGGTTAGGGTTAGGATGGGATATAGGAATACCGATCTAGGATCGTTGCTCCGATACCATGTTGGGGAAAACCAATAACTTGATATTCATAGATCCCCAAGGCTCTCTTATATAGAAGAAAAACCCTTGGATAAATTACAAGATAGGTTCGTGAAGAAATGAAAGTACATAAATAACACCAAAAGATAATAATAATCTCAGCATATAGAATACGTAATCATTTTTTTATGTAAACTTCCTACGAGAAAAAGTATCTATGTATATACCGCTAAATAAATCAATAGCTTTGGTGCCAATCTGTTCTAAAAATAATAACTCCAAGAAGCTTATGTCTACATATTTTATCCAACCATTGATACGTAAATAATGTGTAACTTAAACATAGCTTGTAGATAAAGGAGAAGCGTATAGTGTGAAAATGTTAATTCATATCACAGATCTAATTTAAGGTTGCGCTATGGGGACTGAATCGAACCTCATTTTATAGGGGCCAGAAAGAAAACCATTACTTAGTTTAGATGAGCCATAGTGCCACGCTTGGGGAGAGAGATGGATATGACCCCGTTAGGGTTTGTAACTTTTGTTATTTTTTAGTCATATTTGTAATCGATATATGGGAAAAATATGTATGCCCCACAGGGGGAGCTAACTTAGCTCCCCCCGCCTCATTTTCACATGTTTTTTTTATTTTTTTTGAAATCTAAAACCGTGTAAATTCATTATTAAATCCCTATATTACGCTATTAAAATTTCATGCGAAACAGGGACTCCTATGACCTCCATCATTGCATACCCTGATCCACCACAGTACGAATAGTGTTTATTGCTGCAGCTTGAGTGGCAAAAGGTGTCCCCCTTCTTGTGCCTTTGAATCCAGAAGTACCGGCGGAGGAGCAAGAAACCACCCGGCCTCGTACATCTGTAACAGTGACAATGGTCTTATTGAAAATCGCTTGAACATGAATAACTCCTTTTGGTATTCTACATCCATTTTGACGTGAACCAATACGTCCATTCCCACGTGAACCATGGTATAGGTTTTGTCTGATTTTCTCATCTCATATTGATTCGCGATAGCCCGACTCGATCAGCATTGCAAACTGCAGCGCTCTATACATATAACATTCAGAAAATGAGTGAGCTCGTACTAGACGACGAGGGCTATCCTAGTCAGATCTGAGTCATTTCCTACTCTAGATAGTATAGAGTTTGCAGGGTAATCGGATACATCCTACTCTAGTACCATACTCCTACTAAGATCTGACTCATATAATCTCATCTTGTCCCGGGTTGTCTCACGCGCCTTATTAGGCCGGGGACGTCATCATTCCTTTGCTTCTTCTTGGGCTTTCTTCTAATGTTCTCATCTCGTTTTGTTTAATATATTTCCTGGAAATGTGGTTAGTCCCTCACCCAATAGTGCCTTTTCAAGGCGTCATCATTCCCTTGCTTCTTCTTTCCAATTCTATATGAAACATCGTAGGAGGAGAAGAGAGTAGTGAGAAGAGGAGGGCAGCAGAGGTTATCCTATTCATCACTGCATTCGGGAGGCTAGGTCATGCTTTCTTTGTGCCAGGGTTCCACTGTTGCTGGACTGATACGACCCCCCCCCCCCCCGCCTGGTAATGGTGTATTGAAAACAATGACTAAAAACACCAGGAGCTGACCGACCCGCTTACCTCACTTGAGGCCCCGTCCACTGTAAATGATTGGACTGACTGCCGGGGAAAGGAATAGCATCTTTCCACCCGCTGTAGAACTAACTTCTCTCTTGACTACTTTAGACTCTCGCGACTGATATTATAGAAAAGCTACTATAAGCTCACTTTTTTCACCTCGCCTCCGCTTTACTTATACCAAATACTCGAAAACCTAGTATACTCCAACTAGGTTATAGCTTCGTCTTGGGGACTATGTGTCGTATCTCGTACCACTACGCTAATATCCGCAATTCTAGTGTCGTATCTTCGTCTCCCGACATTAAGCTCTACGCTATCGCCTTCTAGGGTAAATGTACTAATGCGGATGAAATATAGGGGCAAAGCTCGGGGCTGGTACGACAGATCCTTCTCATAGGATACGCGGAAGGACTTCTTCCTGACCTCTTTTCCTACTAGTCCTACCATGTCCGCTTTCTTCAAATCCAATCCGGCCTATATTATCTAGTAGAGTAGGCAGATGTTAATAGTTTGGTGGCTTTTCTGACTCCTCTTCCCCTGCCTTCTTCTTCTTGAGAGATTCAGTCAAATATTGAATAACAAACTCATCCTCTTTTTTGACGTGCCCCACACCTTTGATTAAATATATATAATATATATTAGTAGCGAGACTCCCCCAAATATCAATATAGAAAATATATAGTTGCACTGCTTGCTCCGCCGAGCTAGGACTGGGGCTGACCTGAAGAACCACTCATTCAGATTCTCTGCTGACTCTGACCTAGTGTGGGTTGGCTCTCTCCCCTCAGCTGATGCAACAAAGGGGTGGGATCTCACAAGACTATATATATAAGCCTCTGAACTGATAGTCCCACACTACGGAAGCTATTCCACTTTATGATTCCCGATGTTTCCGTTGTGAATGGAGCAGTCTAATCAACCTAGGCACAAGGCTACTCCCCAGTCGCAAACGAGCGAGCGGGAAGTCATAGCGATTAGCCTAGGAAGCTGCATCTGATGCTGTTGTCGGGGAAGCTTTTCCTGAAGCCCGCAGCAATCCTGTTGTTGATGCTTCTGCAGCTGGGTGATTAATTGTAGTTGCAGCAGTAATTTGAACGACTAGGTACAACATCACATTCCACAGTCTTATCAGCTCCGCTGGATTCTTAATTGTAGTTGCAACGGTGATTTGAACTCAGTTATTCATCCTGCATTGGTTTCTGCTGAGTCTAGTTCCGGGAAGTAGTAGACTGAGGTTGTAGCAGTGAGAGCTGTGAAATCCACCTCCGTTGAGACGGGTTTGTTTCCGCAAGATCGTAGCACTAGGTAAGCAGCCACTGAGCCGTGGCAGCAGTTGTCAACTAGGCTCTGATGCTGTGGAATAAGCGGTTTCCGCAGTAGAAGCTTTGTCCCACCTCCGCTCTTTTTTCCGCGTTGACTGCAATCTCATCCGATGTAGCAGCAGTAGTAGTTTGAGCAGCGCCACTACTGACCCAGCACCATTTGAAGCTCGACGGGGGAAGTGTATGACTGAGGGCTACATATCTAGTAAGGGCCAGTTCTATCATAGCCGCGGCTGCTACAAGCTCAGGTTTGAAAGGTGGGATATGGAAGCTCTCACATGTTCGCTCAGATGAGGCAGGCTGGCCAGCGAGAAAGCCTCCTGTGTGATACCTACGTCAACAACGAGTAGTCTCACTCAATCTCACAGCTAGTGGTGAATCAGTACGACGCGATTCCAAAAAAGCAATGAGCGCATAGCGAAGGGAAGCATCAAGGTGCTATAGGTTGGACCATGACAGAGTATACATAAACATCAACGAGGCAAAAGTCTCAGAGTATATAGCGTGAGGATCAGCTTGAACTGTTTAGACTTGTGGATGTTGTCCAATTCTAAGAACCAACTCCGCTCACACCCGACTATCAAAAATGCCCTTGGGAGCGAGTTTTCGAGCGCTGATCTGATGTCTCACTCAAGAAAAAGCTGCAGTTGCAGCCAAATAGAAGCTAATAGTGATTGACGCCTAGGATGCTTTTCCCATTTCTGTTGTTCACAAGGAGGAAGAGGAGAAGCACAATGCGTTTGCGGATTAGAATCAGAGGAAAAGCTCGACTCAGGCAGGCAATGTAGCGCAGACAGTCAAGAGCTCACTCAAGTAAAAGCAAGGCAAGTCAATAGTGAGATTCCCTCTAAAAAAAGAAGTTGGAAGCACTAGTCCGCAACTGTTTCCGCACCGCGCATCGATCCCTCAACTAGATAATACAAGCCTGCGATATGCTGATAGAGCTCTCTCCGAAGCGACTTTCTACTAAAACTTCCTTGCTTGCTTTGAAACCTCGCTCGACACCCTTTGTACGAGAGCTGCGGGTCTTCTACGGATCATGCCTCTTCCGGGTCTAATTCTTACTTATCCCCTTGCTGCTCTGTTGACTGCTTCTCCGTCTTTTCCGACCGGATTTGTGAGCTCAACCACTGGAGCTGGGATCTCTTCTGGGAACTCGTTGAGTGAGAATCACGACCTGGTGCACTGATCGTCTCTCAACCGGGCTCGACTCGAATTGGTGATTTCTCATCGCTCCAAGGGGGGGTCAATTTAAAAAATCCTGTGACCGTTAAAAAATGATTGTCTGGATGGAGGTCGTAGGAGTCTATGTTTCGCATGAAATTTTAATAGCTCAATATAGGGATATAGTGATGAATATTCACAAAAGAAATTGTTAAAAAAAAATAAAAAAATAGGGAAAATAGGGCGGGAGGAGCTAGGTTAGCTCCCCCTAGGGGGCAGCCCCATTTATCCCTATATATATATATATATATATATATATATATAGGGGGGACTTTCAAATAGGACACAATCCTTCTTGAGTTCAGGAAGGCCGGCCCTTTTTTGTATAAATCATGAACACTTTAGTAGAATACGTATACAGTTTGTATTATAGGTGCATGTTATAAATACAAAGCCGCATGCAAAACTTTGTATTATAATAAAAACATTAAAATTGTACATTATAATACAAAACTGTATATGTATTCTACTAAAGTCATCATGTTTTATACAAAAAAGGGACTGGCCTTCCTGAACATAGGAAGGACTGCGTCCTATTTGAAAGAAATCCTATATATATGAGGAAAATGGGGCTGCCCTCTAGAGGGAGCTAACTTAGCTCCCCCGCCCTATTTTCTTCAGTTTTTTATTTTTTTTGAAAATTTTTCCGTGAATATTCATCACTATATCCATATATTATGTCATTAAAATTTCGTGTGAAACATATACCCATACGGCCTCCATCCATACAGTCATTTTTTAACGGTCTCAGGATTTTTTAAATTGACCCCGTCTGGATGGAGGTCGAGGAGTCTCTGTTTTAGATGAAATTTGAATGACATAATAAAGGAATATAATAATGAATTTACATAATTTTTATTTTCAAAAAAATAAAAAACACACGCAAAAAATGAGGCGGGGGGAGCTAGGTTAGCTCCCCCTAGGGGGCATACACATTTTACCCTATATATATATATATATATATGAAAAACTTGAATTGAGGTGACACATTTCCACATTTACGGTGCGACACATTTTTTAGATCGTTTGATTATAATCTACGGCTATTAACAAAACAACTCATCAATCATAATTCCATTATTGCAACGTCGTCTATTTTTTGAATAATAATATTGAATTCTGATTTTAACGCACCATTGCAACGTCATCTATTCTAGAATAATAATATTGAATTCTTATTTTGACGCACCATCCTCGTTGATAATTAAATATCAATATTAATTACTAAATTTAGTAACTGTAAAAGGTTCTCGGCAGAGGAATGGACGATGACGACGACGACGATGGAGGTGTGTGACAACGGTGTTGGTGGTGCGTGACGATGAAGAAGATGATGCATGAAGCGACAGGAGATGGTTGCGCATAGAGGCTTCATATTCGTAATCATTTTTTTCATTTTCTTTGTATTCATCCATTAAAAAAGGTTCCAGCTTAGTTTGATTTGATTTGATATATGTTTCCACATTTCATTTTGATCCCATCTCATTCTAGTCCTCGATTATCGTCGATCAGAGATCATTGTTCCTCATCTATTTCGTATTTCAATTCATATCTATAGTCTTCATTATCTTTTTCATTTCTCAATCCATGTCTCCAGTCCTCATTGTTTAATTTCAAGTTCAGTGCTTTTTATTGCACGATCTATATATACGCATCAGGTTTTAAGTTAAGTGGTGTTGATTACATCGTTACAAAGCATTATAACTAATTACAATACGTATGTTCATTTTACATATTTATGTCTTATTTTTACAATGTCATAATGTATTTTACACTCAAACGACTTCTGCACTACCTGTACAAACACATTCCAGTTATTTTTATATTACATACAGTTATTTCACGCTTCCATATTCTATTTACAATATCTTATTCTATTTTTACATTATGTAGGTCACTTGGATAACTTTCAATGAGAGGAAGAAGGATAAAGATCAAGACAACCAGGATGTAAAAAGGATGAGGGAAATGTAAAATACAAATTACAATTGTAACATATGTTAATGAAATGATAGATTTATTTATTGTAAGTCTTCATTTTGTTAGAATGTTCGACATGGCATTGGATGGACGTAAACATCGTGCATGGAATGTAAAATAAGCCCGATGAATGTGAAATATGGACTATTTATTTAATATGGATTCATTTATTACACCGTGTGTATAATAACCCTTAAAACTAATATACATATGACATGTAACATATCTAACGTCTTCGCAATTTACCCATAATAAATTAGAAAATATAGTTGTTATAAAAATCCAACCATTTTAGGAATCTTTTCCACGTGTACATCAATTAGTTAACACATGATCAAAGCACCCTATATTTTAGGAAACACATCTACACAAAAAATTTCAAATTTTCATCGGATTTGGGTTATTTTTGCGAACATCAATGGTTATGCTTTTGTAATTTATAACATGGAATTGTAAAATATCTCAATCATTTGTAAATTGTTAGCAATTATTTCAAAACACGAACCTTTTTTCATTCGGATATTTCTGGAAATTTCGTTACATCATGCGCCATAAATCTAAATATAGAAGGATTAATGACGTGTATTTTAATAAATTAACACTAATTTAATCGACCTACATATTAGAAATATTAGTTGGCGTGAAAACCACCTAGTGGTTTCAATCTCACTCGTATAGTGGTCATCCAACGGCCTAAGATGGCACCTTTCCATAATCAAGGAAAGGTGACACCTCAATTCAAGTGCACCAAATATATATATATATATATATATATATATATATATATATATAGGGACCCTTTCAAATGAGGTGGGGTCTCATAGAGATTATAGAGAGCCAACCATAATTACGGTTGGATTATGAACGGATGGATGGGATAAAAACCACTAAGATTATATGGAATGGTTTTGACGGAAAAAAATTCTAAATTTGGAGAATACGAACGTGCGATTTTCAGGGGATATTAGAGAAAAACACGGGTCTACAAATTAGGCATGACTAATTTCTTTAAAACATACTTCAGGACGGCTAATTTATATAGTAAATACAAATTATTTCAAAAAAGGTTGCTTTTTAGGGGATAGTTTATTGAATAATAATTTAACGAATTACTATTGTAAGATACTTTTTTGAAATATAGCTAATAAATTTACAAAAATTTGTTCATATTTTGTTGGTTTAAATAACAACAGATATACTATATTTGTGTCTATCCATATGATAACGAGGTTTCATTACGACCAATTTCATTTATTGAACAATGTAAATATATTTTAGATTGTAAAAAATGTATTTTAAAAAAATATTCGTGAACATTTAATTAACAGATTTCACAATGAATTTTTACATCGAAAATTTGAATATATTGAAACAAATTTGAAATTTGAACGTATTAACAGATTTCACAATGAATTTTTACATCGAAAATTTGAATACATTGAAACAAATTTGAAATTTGAACGTATAATAATACAAACACTTGATTAGTATTCGAAATAGCATACACCTGTTACAATGGTTCCGACTTTACAATTAAAAATTAACATTGAGATATAAATGGAAAAAATTAATTGAGTAATCATGAGGATGTATCGATGGGTGCTTATGATAATAATAAAAGAAGGAAAGTATTAATTTACTTCCGTAAAGGGGAGCTCGCGGTCCATAAAATTAATTGGATGGTTCCGTAAAAGAAGGAAAGTATTAATACTCGGAATTATGGTAATAGGTTAAGAATTTCCATAAAATGGGATAGAGGGCGGTTTTGATGGTGGTTTTCTATTGCGAATCCGGTTTTAATCATGTCCATCGATCCGAATCCAACGGCTGAATATTGCGGCTCATCATAATCACAATGAGACCCCGTCTCATTTGAAGTTTCTCCTATATATATATATATATTTATATTTATATATATATATGGAATTGAAAATTGGAGAGAATAGGAATTGAGAGAGAGAATGGGTAAACCTTGCACAACTCTTAGGCCCTGTTTGGTAGGAGAATAAGCCATGCAATAAGGGGCCAATTCTCCTCCCGACACGGTTCCCAGTGGTACGACTATTCCCTAATCTTATTTTACTCGTATTCCTATCTTTAACCCACTTTACCTACCTTTATTTCACCTTATTCTCCTTATTCCTATCCTCCAACCGAACAAAGAATAGACCCTTATTCTCTTTATTCCCCATCATTATTCCTGCTTACTCCCGAATCGAACGGGCCCTTAGTAGTTTGTTGCTCCTGCAGCATTTCCTCCTCATATTCACACACCATGTTTACACATAAGGAAGGGAAAATGTATTTGAGTCGAGTTAGCGAGTTGAGCATGCCTCAACTCGAAATCGCCTAGATAACCTAATGGGACAGACTCAATAGCTTATTTAGCAACGTTTACTACCTCTAATGGAGTTGATTTTGAGTAAGATTCGTCGAACCTGAACTTTCCCGACATACCGACCTATACTCATTCAGAAAAGCAAATACAAAACTTAAACCTTTAAATTTTCTCACGCAATTTTATCCTATTCTTTTAAAAATTAAAGGTAGACGTAAAAATCCAATTATGCGCATTTCATTAGTTCCTTTTCTTCCAACTCAATGGACAGTTTTAAAAAAATCCAAAAGCAGACCACTTGCCGTAACCTGCACCCCACACTGGTGAAGATGTTGCAATGTACTCGCTCAGTAAGAGGCCGGATCTCGACCGTTAGTTTGTAAATTGCGATCTAATGACGGACATTCATTCGATCCCTACAAGCAAATTAAAATTTGAAAACCGCCGATGAGTCAACGAAGCAAAAAAAAAGCAACGAAAATGTTCACGCCAACAATATTTTTACGGAACAAAATCGATTAAAAAAGGAGGGGAAAAACAAAGCAAGAAGAAAGCCCTCTAATTAAATTCCTCTCCTCCCGGAGTCGGACTTGGTTAAGCTCCTCAACCTCGTCAGAAATTTCACCCTCTTCTCCCAACTCGCCGCCGTCGTCGGAGCATCACCACCCTTCTCCCTCCTCCTCCTCTTCCCCGTCGTCGTGGAACCCATCTCCCAACTCGCCGCCGGCGAGTGCCCCTCCGACCCCTCCGTCTCCGCACCACTCACAGCGCCGAGTGCCCTTCCCTGCATCTCAGCCACCACCTCCCTCATCGCAACGTCCGAATCCTCCCTGTTCCTCAGCAAAACCTCCCCCACCTCCGCCGGCGTCAGCGCCCCTCCCGCTCGAATGCACCCCTCCGCCACGTCGAACAGCTCGTGCTCCTCCACCCCGAGGTACCCTCTCACCAGCTGCTTGAACGCATGCATCTCGCACACCCCCAGTCGTATGTGCACGTCCATCCTCCCCGCACGCACCAAAGCCGGGTCGATCTCGCCCTTGTGGTTGGTCGTGAACACTATGATCCTCTCTTCCCCGCAACACGACCACAGTCCGTCCGTGAAGTTGAGCAGCCCCGAGAGCGTCACACGTCCTTCCTCCTCCTCCTCGTCGTCGTTGGCATTACCTCTTTGGCGCTTGGACTCACGGTCTCCGGTGAGGTCGAGCGAGCAGTCGATGTCTTCGATGACGATGATAGAGCGGTTAGTGGTTTGGATAAGCAGTGTACGTAGCTCGCTGTTGTCGGCGACCTTGGTGAGCTCCAGGTCGAATATATCGTACCGGAGGTGGTTGGCCATAGCGGCGATGAGGCTGGACTTGCCGGAGCCGGGGGGTCCATGCAGGAGATACCCACGCTTCCAGGCTCTCCCGACGCGCGAGTAGAAGGGCTTCCCCTGCGCGAACGCGTCGAGGTCGCAGACGATCCTGGACTTGAGGTTGTGGTCGAGGGCGAGGGTGTCGAAGGTAGCGGGGTGGCGGAAAGGGACAGAAGCCCAGCACCCGGACTCCGAGCGCCCAGCGACGTTGGTGTGGAGGCGGCGGTCGCGCGCGGTGCGCTCAAAGTCGGAGGCGCGCGCGGAGACGTTGGCGAGGTAGGAGCGGAGGGCGGAGGGGTGCCTAGCGAGCATGGACTTGGGGACGCGAAGGGAGAAGGAGCGGCGCTCGTCGAGGGAGTCCTGGAGGGTGTCGACGTGGTGGGTCCAGAGGAGACGGTGGTCGAGGAAGGTGTCCTCCATGGAGTGGTTGGGGGCTATGGTGAGGGAGAGATGAGGGGAGTTGCGCGGGAGGGAGAGGGTGAGGCGAGGGAGGGACGACACGGGTGTTGCGGAGGAGAGAGAGGAGTTGAGGTAGAGGTGGACGTGGCGGTAGAGGTCGTTGGGGTCGACGGAGCAGTAGCCGATGAACTCGGGGACGTCGAAGTAGGAGAAAGGGGTGAGGGAGTCCTGGAGGGACTGCCACAGGGAGTGGAGGAGGTGAAGAAGCTGCGACGGGAGCACGTTCTGGAGCACCGTCAGGAGCCCCAGCAGAGACCACATCTGCGATAGCACCTCCATATCCTCCTACTTCAGTTGAGTAATGCTGAGCCGAGCTGCCTCTTTTTCGCATTATTTATTTAGGCTGGAGAGGTTTATATGCATATATAGGAGTAAAGATCCGATTAGGGGGTGTAAACGGATCCAGTGCACGTGGTGAGTCGGCGCCCTCGATGCAACTCCGTGCGCTCTGTGTGCGTGTTCCTGCGGTGATTGCAACAAGTCATGGAGTTTGACCGGAGGAGTGGGTGCAATTAGCAACATGACTCGTGTTTTATTTTATTTCTTTCCTTGGAAGATATAGGGAATAATGTTTAAGCATGAAGAGAGAAGTCTGCAGCTGATGGTCATCAATGAGAAAATTTCGTAGAATCTTGTGAGCTATCTAACGATCCCAACAAGCAGGAGATTTTGTCTGTATTGTGATAACCATTATAACCACGAATCTACAGTATTACAGACCAATGCAACTTCCTAACAATTTTACTCTTTTACTCTTTATTAATGAGTTAGTAAGGTGGTCGGGGACACAAAAAAATCTAAATAGAACATGGTCTGTGATAACATGTGAGAACTTTAACTATGGAGATAAGCATATTAAGAGCATGTTTGGTTGTTGGTATACCTTATGCTCTATCAGTGCATTCATAAAATGGAATTATAGTTGTATGGATCGTATAATTTTTTGTTATGATATTCTTTAACCAAGCTAAAATAAAAAATTAATATAAAATATATTATAATCATTAAGAAGTTAATATAACAATAATCAATATCATATCACATCACATTTATCATTTCAACCATCTCCAGCCCTTCCAACCATCCAAACATCTAATATTCACATGAGGATACCCCAACCCAATCCAACCCACTTACCGAACAGACCCTAAGGCCCCGTTCGGACCCACTCCCCCTCTCTCCTGCGTGGACCCTACTTTATTTCTTTTTTTAAAATTAAATAAATCAATTCTCTGTCATCAATTCTATCAAAAAAATAATATATTATACCATCATATCTTATAAAAATTATAAACTACTCCACTTCTACTCACTTTTCCAAACTTCAATACAATCACATCACAATAACTACTCACTTTTTCAAACTTCAATACAATCATATCACAACAATCCCACTTCTAACCCACTCCCAATTTAACCCTCTATCCAAACACCAAAATCCAAAACGGGTTACCCTCTACCAGTTTAATCTGCTTTAACCTGTTAACCAAACACACCCTAAGGGCTCGTTTGGTTATTGGGTTGGGCGGGTTGGGAGTAACATCCTGTGAATAGTAGCTGTTTGGATGGTGATGAGGATTAGTAGAGGATTGGAATAAGGAATGTGATGTGATATCACATTGATTTGTGATGGAATTCCAACCCAGCAATGACTTCAGAATGCAGGGGGTAAGTCGGGTTACTATGGGATAACCCGGTAACCAAACGAACCCTAAGGGTGTGTTTGGTATGCGGGTTAAGGCGAGTTAAACTGGTAGAGGGTAACCTGTTTTTGGATTTTGGTATTTGGATAGAGGGTTAAACTGGGAGTGGGTTAGAAGTGCGTTTGTTGTGATATGAGTGTATTGAAGTTTGAAAAAGTGAGTAGTTATTGTGATGTAATTGTATTGAAGTTTGAAAAAGTGAGCAGAAGTGGAGTAGTTTATGATTTTTATATGATATGAAGGTATAATATATTATTTTTTGATGGAATTAATGATGGAGATTTGATTTATTTTATTTTTTTTAAAAAGATAAAAAGTGGGGCCACGTAGGAGTGAGAAGGAGTGAGGTAAGGGGGTAAACTCCCCACTCTATCGAACACGTCCTAAAGGTGTGTTTGGAAAGAGGGTTACTCCGGGGTAACCTAGAAGATGGTAACTCGTTTTTGTAGTTTGGTGTTCGGATAGAGGATTTGAGGTTGAGATGGTTTTTTGTGATGTGATTGTATTGAAATTTGGAAAAGTGAGTAGAAGTTGAATATTTTATATTTTTTAAGTGATAAGAAGATATAATATATTATTTTTTATTGGAATGAATGAAAGAGAATTAAAATATTTAATGTATTAAATTAGAGAGATTGTGGCACCATAAGAGAAAGAGAGAAATATGAGTTTTGGGGAAACCTCAAAGTGGGGGTTAATAACCCTCAAAGAAAGAAGCAATGTGAAATAGAGAGTGCAGGGGTTTAACTCTTAGGGGATGTTCGGTTAGGGGGGTAAACCCCCCTTGAGGTGGTTTACCCTCCCTAACCAACTCCTTTCTCTTTCTAAGTGGGGTCCACTTTTTATCTTTTTAAAAAATTAAATAAATCAATTCTCCATCATCAATTCCATCAAAAAATAATATATTATACCATCATATCATATAAAAATTATAAACTACTCCACTTCTACTCACTTTTTCAAACTGCAATACAATTACATCACAATAATTACTCACTTTTTCAAACTTTAATATAATCATATCACAATAAACACACTTCTAACCCACCATCAGTTTAACCCTCTATCCAAACACCAAAATCAAAAAAAATGAGTTACCTACTACCAGTTTAACCCACCTAAACCCACTATCCAAACACATCCTTACTTAAGGGGTTTCCCCCCCAATCCATATTTCTCTCTCTCTCTGGGCACACACTCTCTATTATTTAATACATTAAATATTTTATTTCTCTTTCATCCATTCCAATATAAAAATAATATATTATGCCATTTATCATCTAAAATTTATAAAATATTGAACTTTTACTCATTTTTTCAAACATTAATACGCATCACAACTACTCATTATTACAAACTTCACTACAATCACATCACAAAAAATCCTCTTAACCCCAAACACTCTATCCAAACATCAAACCAAAAAAAACAAATTACCATCTTCCGTGTTACCTCGAAGCAACCCTCTATCCAAACACACCCTAATTTACATACAACATTGATATGGATTAGAGTGAACATCATTCAGGTGGACTCCGAGTAAAGGGTAAGTAGTTCACGGCATTAAGCAGTAAAGGCCATGGATCCAATGTATCACTTCCCAACAATAGTTTATTGTCCAGAAACCATATCGTAATTGTAGTCCCATCATGATCGGAGTACCTTGGATCAAATCTTCAAGAATATCTATCATTGGAACATCGACAAATATATAATTCTGTCTCGTAAACTTGGAACGTTGTGTTCGACAGGTTGTTCGAATTTTCACGTATCATGTTCGACTAG
This sequence comes from Ottelia alismoides, assembly GCA_037367405.1. Classification (NCBI taxonomy): domain Eukaryota; kingdom Viridiplantae; phylum Streptophyta; class Magnoliopsida; order Alismatales; family Hydrocharitaceae; genus Ottelia; species Ottelia alismoides. The sequence goes on from JAZKJV010002761.1 coordinate 82,056, forward strand.
GAAATGGATCTCGATATATTCGAAGTTTCACTTACGTGTTCGACGAGTTATCAAATATGGGTATCTATATTCAAATACAAGAACTTGAAAAATTTTCAAATACAAATACACACAAGTAACACCAAAAAAATCTGGATTCATAACCAAGACATTTAATACAATTATATTTCACTAAATAATTATATATATATATATATATATATATACACACACACACACACACATACATATACATATCACTACATAAGTAAATTAATATAACAACCCATATCCCAAATTAATATAACAACCCATATCCCCTCTTACCTCTTATAAATCAAGTCTTCTTCCTACTTTTCAAACTTGCATAATCATGCCATATAAGGCTCGATCCTGAGAATTACCTTCAAGATGACCTTAGGTACCTTCAAGAAAAATACTATTAATGTTGGTAACATGTGTAATCCGACTTATAAAATGCAATTAAACATTTTCTCGAATGAATGCATACAACCTTAGTTTTCTTAATCAGTACCGGTATTTATATTTTAATACGATTTTCATCTAAATCGTTTCAATAAGACCTTTATTAGATGTTATCAATATTTAATGTTTATTACATTAATTCCATGCTCGATCTTTATTCAATTCATATTCATATGATGTAAATATCTAATTTGAATTCATATCCAATTATTCAACGACGATTTTCGAAGTTCATAACCGATTATGATCCTTGTATCTATTCATATTCATTATTGATTTGATCAAGATGTGGCATAAAAATATTCCCATCTGCAAGTGTAATGTAACGTCTCATGCTTAGGTCCTTAAATCATTATCGAGGAAAATTGATCTGGATAACTTGTTGGGTTCGGACTCAGATAGACCCATTGACAACCACCCAAAATGGTTAAGCTCAAGTTGTGGCGTAATAATCCCCACCACTTATAACACATACAACACCTGCACTTTGTAAGTTTTCAATGTGGGAATATGCTTGAGGGTTAAGATGTTACGTATCATAGCTTTGAAGGTCATCAATCCTTTCCTTGTAGCTTCCCACTTATGGGATGGAATCCCATAGAGTTGTAGAAAGAACACAAGAATCCTCACCTTTAAAATTCTTTCCTCAAGTATCACATTATGATTCCTCTATTTTCAGCTGATGAGGCCTGTCCACTATGCCACAAATTATGCTTAAACGCTTTTAGTGAACATGCAGTTCATTGTCAAGTTTTAAATATAGACATGATTTTGTAAGGGATATTCTTTATGATATACTCAGACATGCTGAGGTTGCTTCAAAGAAAGAAGCACCTGTGAATTTTTTGACGGGTCCACAAGAGGAGAGATCGACACTCAGACCAAGAGATGTTTTAGTATTTGGATGATCTGAAGGGAAGCATGCATTTGTTGATTTGACTGGAGTTTTTCAATTGGCGACTCCGATAAGGCGTGATTTTATTACGGGATATGCTGCACAGAAAGCTGCTTCAGCTAAAGTTGCTAAGCATGAGAAGGCTTGTATTGATAATCAACAAGTATTCATCCCTTTTGGTTTTGATATCTTTAGGCTTGGCAAGAAGCGGTAGAGCTCATCAAAAGGGACTTTTTTTAAAAATAATTATTAAAAAATTCGAAATTAATAAAATGGACATGATCAAAAATTATTTAAAAATTGTGTATCGATCGGCACTTGAGGTGTCGATTTGGGATGCCTCCTCCAAATCGGCACCTGAGGTGCCGATTTGGGAGAGAGTCGGTGGGGCCTCGCTCCAAATCGATACCTCAAGTGCAGATTTGGAGAGGGACGCCAATGGCTCTCTCCCAAATCGACACCTCAGGTGCCGATTTCGGAGGTAGCCATTAGAAAATTGCCAACAGTCCCCTCTCCCAAATCTCTTATAAATAACCCCTCCTTTCTCCTCATTCTTCACACATTCATCGCCTCTCCATTCTTCATCTTCCTCCCTTACTCATCTTCTCTCATTTCTCTCAATCTGTATTCTGAAGCGTGATTTCGTCTCTCTATCTGCTAATCTTATTCAAGTAAGAATAAGAGCTTTTTTGTAGACCATTTTTCGTATTTTTTGCAGGTTTTTATCAGTGAAGGCGATATAATATTACAGATATCGAATTATATTCTTTTCTTTTCGGATAACATTTCTATTTGAAGACACACATCTTTCAGGTAAATTTACTTGTATTATTTTTTTGTGACTGCAATCAATAATTAGATGTGAAAAATTGATACTTAATTTAAATATATATTCAAATTAAATCTTTTGTATATTACAATTGAAATCATTTGTGTTATAAAATCTCTATGAAGTACCCTACAGAAGTTGAAAAAAAAAGAAATATAAATGTAATTTAAACAATATTTTAATGTCAATTAGATTAAGATTAAACACCTTATTATCATTGCATACATTTAGATTTAGAAATACCTATAGTCATGTTATAATTACTTCTCATTTAGATTTGGAATCGAGCGCCGAGAGGGTCTCTATACAACGCTTACAGGCCTCACTGTAGTGAGCACCGATGAGTCCTCGAGACCGGAGTTTTGGATTCCATCTCTGAGTGATTAGTATATCGTTTAAATAACCGATTAGTAAAGATGGCATCCGAGTGAAATATAAATGATTGTTATATTCCAATAAACTAATCAAATCATGTATTTTATTCATAGAGATGGCTTTCAACACCGCTCATGTCCTATTATATTTGGGTGGATTGTTCATGTCTCTGATGACCATGTAGAATATATTAAGAGCAAGAAACGGATGGTTATATTACTATGTCAATTAACATACATTGGTTTACTGGCTCGAGTATCTGAAGCCACTAATCTCCCGCTCGACCAGTATATACTTACATTAACGTGTAAGTGGTTGTATGAGGGATCAATATTCTTTGCAATACCGATTCACTATGATGAATCCACATTAGCAATGTTGAGTTCAATCATTAATGTGAGATTTATTCACCTTTTCGTAGAAGCTACTCCTTTTGCTATGGAAAATATACCATCATCATCGAGGTAAAAATAATCGCATTTAAATTAAGGATTAATGTTATATTTTCTTTATTTAAACTGATAAAGATGTAAATTAATCAAGCCAACAAATGAAACCATATTTTGAGGATATTGAGGGGTCCTCACAAGTAATTGTTGAAGATGAATTAGTGACAGAAATATCTGAAGAAGAAAATGAGGAGTCTGAAAACAAGTCTCAAACATTAGAAGAAAACATAGGTGGTAATATTGTCATGATTTTGGATATGGTTCACTAGTTCTAGCCTTACGTAACGAGGAAATGGGGAACTCATATTGTGCTAATAATGAGGATGCTGAAGAAGAACCGATGGAGGAGTTAGCCCACGAATTTGATCATGAAATTACAGAAGCAGAAGTTGTAGCCTTCATAAAGAGACATTCGGATCCCATCGATTATTCCGGGTTAAGTTATTGGTTAGGTAGGAGATATAAGTCGAAAAGGGATCTACAATATGACTTATAGAAATGGAGTATGGAAAATCATGTGCAATATAAATCCAAGGCATCAAACAAGCATATTCTGACTGTTGTTTGTATTTATGAAGATTGTGGATGGTGTTTGCATGCATCAGAGAGGAAATCTCGAGGAGACTGGTACAATTCAGGATATAGGGGAAAGCATACATGCAGAAATCCTGTCCTTTTAGTGAAACATCGTCAATACACTTCTGTTTTTGTAGCGTAGTATATATTATCTTCCTTTAAAGCAAAGGTTAGTATGACCCCGAGAGAAATAATGTATAAAATAAAAGATGAGTTGAAGACTGAAATCAACTACATGACAGCTTGGAATGCTAAGCAGCATGCAATGGATATTGTTTATGGGAATGAGGTTGAGTCATATCGTGATATTAAGAGATTCATTCATACTTTAGAACGACATAACCCTGGAACATATGCGTGGTTCAAGACACAGGAAAGTCAAAATGAGAGTACTATACATTTCCAGAGAGTGTTTGTAGCATTTGAACCATGCCATAGAGCATTCAGATTTTGTCGACCTATTCTAAGTATCGACAGGACACGTTTATATGGTAGATACGTCGGTCACATGTACGTGGTTGCAGCAATAGATGTAAATAATGACCTATTTCCTCTCGCATTTGACATAGCTGAAAAGAATGAGAATATTTCGGCATGGGGATGGTTTTTGAATTTATTAAAACAAATTATTGATCGTCGGGACATATGTTTTATCATTGATCGATTTCCTGGTCTAAATGATGTTGTGCGTGGTTTATTTCCACCGGAAGAGGGATTTATTCATCGTCATTGTCTCAGGCATATGTGTGCAAACACGTAGAGAGATGGACATAAAAATCGTACAGTTCAAAACAGATTCTACGCTGTTGGACAAGAGCCATGTTAGAACAAGTTCAATAGTATGATGCGAGAAATTTACATACTCGACATAAATGCTTTCGAGTGGATCGTATCTCAGGACAATGGCGAACAGAGTTATTGGACATTAAGTTTAGATAATGGACATCATTATGGACACATGACAACAAATTTATCTGAAAGTTTTAACAGTGCCTTTAGAGGAGCACGTGGTTTACCAGACATTTCTCTGATTCTAACAGTTTTCCTTAGAATTAATGGTTATTTCAATGATCGTTGTGAGGAGTCAGAGGGAATGACCACATATTTGACCATGAAATACGAAGACTTGTTAGAGAAACAAACTAGGGAGGCAAGATCATGCTACGTAGAAAGATTTTCATTAACTCAATTTCAAGTCTACGCTTGTGATGGATTTGCATATGAAGTCAGCTTAAATGTCTGAGAAAGTGAATGCATGTGTGGGTTTATGCAGATGAAACACTTTGTATGTTCACATGTTATAGCCACAACTTCACATACACGTACACACGTAGATAACTATGATCTATGCTCACAGTACTTCTCCAGTGATTACTATCGTCAGGCGTACAACTTCTTCTTTGATCCCATACCAGATAGACATTATTGGGGAGAAGAAGATGCCACTATTATGCTACCTCCAATAATCGGGAAGAGAAATGTCGGAAGGCCTGTACATGGAAGAACTAGAAATGAAATGGAGGAAATGTGTATACGACCGAAATTATGTAAAATCTACAAGCAAGCAGGACACAATAGATTAAGTTGTCCACTCAAAACATAGGAACAACATGGATAGAGTGCATGGATCTGTAAGGACATTTCAACTGCATAATTTATATTTCATTTGTATTTTAAATTGATAGTTAATGTTTTCATGAAATTTACAATTGTTAATGTAGATGGCATAGATGGATAGAGTTCCTGGACCAGTAGATACCTCAGTATTATATATGCAGAATGAGCATCGATCATCACAACCTACTAGCTCAGTAAGTAATTAAATAATTTTTTAAATGTACTATTTGTTAATATTGTTATTTTTTTATTCAAAATATTTTACAGATTTGATTTGTAGAACATAATGAGTTGCTAAACAACATTTCTGACAAGAAGAGTGTCGTAATAGAACGATTGTTAGAAGCGTCGGGCTTCTCATGTGTGGTGAACATGAGAAGAGTCCAAATGGTTCCTTCATTATTGACTAGTTTGCTGGAGCGGTGGAGACCTGAGACACACACATTTCACCAACGTTTGGGGAAGCTACCATTACTCTACAGGACATGGGATCAATTAGTGGGTTGAGAGTTGATGGTCTGCCTATCACTGGGCAAGATACTCCGACAGATGGATGGGATGCATTGTGCATGAGTTTGTTAGGAGTAATACCCACTCAGATAAAGAGTGGAAAAGTGAAGTTGTCATGGATATGCGACGTCTTCTTTAGTCAGGAACATCCACGGCAGGTTATTGAAGATGAATAGGAAGCGACTCGTATGGTTAGAGCACTAATTTTCTATCATATAGGATGTACAGCGAAAATATGGTGCCTCTAAGGTATGCACTACTAATTCAAAGCTAAATTTCTCATGTGTTATTGTATTCTTAGAAATATCGCTTAATTAATTTTTATAGATACCTATTACATTTACGTGAACTGAAAGAATGTGCTCAACTTGCTTGGGGTGCTACTGCTTTGACACATATGTATTCAGAGCTGGATAGGGGTGCGAAGATCGGGACGTCGAGGATATACGACTTTTTCTCAATTTTACATGTATGTAGAGTATTCCATATGTCTCGTGTTCTCAATCGCATTTTTTTGATTTATGTCATTTAATATTTTAAAATACAGGTTTGGGCATGGGAGAATGTCCATATCGGAAGACAAATAGTACGTGCTGGTGCACAGATCAATGGAGGTGCATTAGCATTGAAGTGGATAGGAGTGCGAAGTTTTAAGGAGAACGTCCATACGGCAACACTAATATTTTATCGTAATGAGTTAGATAAACAACAAACTCATAAGGTAAAAATTGACGATAGCTCTCTATTTTTTAAAAGTCTTGTAAATGATTATATATAATTATTTAATAAATACAGATGATTTGGACACCATACGTCGATGGGGAAATAGCACAACTACATCATATTTGCAGAAGTGGTCAGGCTGTTTAGATGAGTCGAGTGCCACTTATATGTTACGACCTCGTAGTGATGCACCTACCTGATCGTGTGATGCGTCAATTTGGGATGCGACAAGTTATTCCTGCTTCCGTTGAAAGGATAAATGTTGTATCTCGACGTAATAAGACTCGAAGTACTGACATCCTAAATTGGTCTACTATACATCGGCAATACGTAGATCATTGGGATGACAGGAAAGCCGTAGTTGTTCATGAGCACGCGGATTCCAATACCGATGCTTACCTGCAATGGTACTGGAATATAACAAGAAGGTGGATCCAAACATAGATTCCTGCTCCTACAATAGCCTACCAACCACACAGACCAGTAGAAAGACGTTTGGTATGTTTAAAAAAATCTACTTATTCTTCTCATATTCTATTAAATTATTCTTATTATATTCGTAAATGGAATAGGTAGATACGATTATACAAGGAAGGAATAACATGGATGAATTTAGACGATCAACTGACTTACCTTCCAGTATGAGGACAAAGGTCGAAAATACAATTAACTTGTTCGATGAGACAATAAATATGTTCTCGTTGATGTATCCATTCCAACACTATGAGCAACAATACATGCCATCACAAGATCATCATACTTCGGGAGCATCAGGTTTTGTGATTTCCTTGTTATAAATAGAAACTATTTTGTTTCTCTTTAGGACGAGTGAATTTTGAAAATTATATGTTGTAAATCATACATGTATGATATATGCAGAATATGGTGGGGAGGGATCGCAACCACCATTGATGTTTGGGACTTCAGATTTTAGTTAATTCTTTATGTATAATAAACATATAATAGTGTATCGATTTTTTGACATATAACCACAATTCTTTGAAAAAAAATAGCAGGACACAGTTAGCATGTATTTTCGCAAGGTCAAACAATGGAGGAGTCAATATTTGGAACCTCAGGAATAACGTCTGCGGGATATGGCGGGCAAGGATACCCATCAATTCAACAAGGAATCACATCTTCAGGTTGTTAAACTTAATATTCTTCTCTTACTGGTAGTTGTATTTATGTGATATTTGTTATAATTAATAACGTTCAGGTATGCGTTATATAGAATATAACACTTCAGGTCACAATATGATCAAGTGGATTTAGAGCTTCAGGTTATAATAACTTTTTAATAAAATGACTAAATTCATGAAGTTATGTTTATCTTCTGTAATATTTCCTAAAAGATGAATATCTCATTCTTGCAAGATATGGAGAAGCTTTCAGTCAATCACAATTTGCAGGATCATCATTTGCTGGTCCTTCGAGTCAGGATATAGCAGACATGAATTTCCACTAATTCAACCAGGATTCGTATCTGCAGGTTATTATAGTTAATTTATTACATTGTATTATTCTCTTACTTAGAGTTTAATTTATATGATATATAATGTAATTAATATCTTTCAGGTATGTGCTATATAGAATATGGCGCTGCAGGTCTCAAATCGGTGAAGTCGGATTTAGAGTTTCAAGTATAAATATCTTATTAAATAGAAGAACTCATTTGAATATGTTATGTTTACCTTTTGTGATACTTACAATAATATAAATATCTCAATCTTGTAGGACCATCGCTTGTTGGTCCTTCGAGTCAATTTAACTCTGGTCCCTCTCAGCTCACATCATCTACTCAATATAGTTCAAGAGGTTTGCAATCACAAATATTTGATAGTGTTCGACAATTGGAGACAACTGATTTCGATAGACAGTTGTCTGGTATACCCACGATAATACCACAACAACCTCCGGAGCTACCTCGAAGACCCTCTCTAGGAGTATAGATCACTGAGCCTCCTCCATTAGAGCCGCCTCGTCAGTCAACATGTGTAAGTGATGAATACTCGTTCATCACTCTTTATTCTTATATTTTAGCTACAAAAACCTTTGCAAACACATGTAGATATGTGTAGATATCAATAATTACCAAAAGCATGCATTGTGTAAGAACCTATAATTAGCATGTTTTTGTGCAAAAATAAAAGAATAAAGATTAAAAAGAAAAAGAGGGAAATATTTAGAATAAATATTGAGCAACCTAACCCAAGGAAGGGCTCAGTATGGGCCTGACCACATAAAAGCCAAAGTAGAGGGAGATAGGGGCTCATGTGTGTACATATTTATGTAAATAAAATAAGAATATTTTCCTCACAAAAAATAGACTTAAATAGGTTTGTAAATATTTGTAAATAGTTCTAAATATAAAATCAAGATAAAAATATAAAAATTAAAAATAAACCAAAAATCACATTCATGTACATGATCACCTTGTACATAGTTCCATCATCCCTATTTATCCTTATAAATGAATAAAATTAATTTCCAAAAGTTGTGTAAATATTCTACTTTATATAATGTAAATAAATAAAATAAAAACAATTAAAACAAAAACAAAATAAAAATAGCAAAATTAAAAACACAAAAATATATTGTAAATATACCATGTATATATATGTACATATTTATTTATTTCACCTATGTATATAAATAATAAAAATAAAATAAAAATGTCTTTTTATTCCTCATTTTATAATATAAATAAATAAAATATAAAATGGGAATAAAATTGTATAAAAATAATAATTAAAAATCAAAAAGTAAAAACCTATATATTGTATATATACCTATATATGAACCTACTATGTACATACCCTATTTTTACTTCTAAAAATTAATTAAAAATCACTAAAAAATAGAAAAAAAATAAAATAAAAATATTTCATGTTTTAACTTTTTACAAATTCGACCGTTTGACATGTGTTATTTCACTTCCAAATATTGTCCACGTGGCCGATCCCTACTGGTCCTAGGATTGTTGACCGCCCGGTCAACTACCCCCCCCCCCCCCAGGACCACTTCCCACGGGTCCTTAGCGGGTACCCATCTTCTCGGATTTTTCCCCGCTAAACCCGATTGATTCCCACCTAAACCCCGGGTCAGATCCATCCACGACATATCCGAGACCCTCGCCGGAGCTCCTGCATCGGGATCCGCGCGCTTCCACGCCCTACCCGTGCCTGTCTTCCCGGACTCTCCAGCATATAAAGCTCCAGCTCCGCCTCCTCATTTCTCATCTTTGGCCATTCGATTCCACCCCTAGTGAGCTCCAGCGTGTTCGTGAGAGTGACAGCTCGCGTCCTGTGCTGTTAAAGCGAGGAGAGGGAGCGTGACCACTGATCCGGCGAGCTTCGCCGCCGTTGCTCCACCACCGGCAGGAGCCCGAGCCTCGGAGGGAGACGCTCCTCGAGGCGAAGACCCAGAGCACTCATCCCCAGTCTCATCAGCCACCCAGGTAATCTTGTAGGCCTTTCCTTTTCTTTGATTTTCCATTTCCCCCAAATCGTCGCTCCGCCGTGTTACACCGATTCCGACCACTCCATAGCTCCATTCGATCACCGGGCTTCACCATCGCCCTCGCCTCCTTCCCGTGCACCTTCTCCATATCTCCATCCAACCCAGCTCGCACAGGAGCTGGGATTCAAGCTCCACCGTCCCCCTTCGTCGGAGCTCGCCCATATCGCCCCATAGTTCACTGTCACCCCGCCTAACCGGGTCGAGGCAGTTTGCCCTCGACCCGCGAGCTTCTTGGACTGTTTTGCCGGTTCAATGAAGGCCATCTGAGGTCCTTTGACATCGAGCCAGGAGCTTCGCCTCCGCCGACCTCGCCCGAGCTCCCCAGAGCTCGGCTGGGCCATCGGAGGCCACCAACATCTGCGGAGCACCACGTCGGAGCTTCTCCGATTTTCAGGCGCAGCAGGGGAGGTCAGGAGCGCACGCACTGGGCCGGTGAACTTCGCTGGCCACCTGTTCTTCCTCGACCTTCAGCCGCCGTCCGATCAGCCCTCCCGCTCCAGTTGTCATCTGGACCGTCCGTTCCAGGAGCCGCCTTCACCGTTTGATCTAAGGAGGATAGATCTGGACCGCCCGATGCTCGAGGGTTAGCCACAGAGAGCCACGCCCGTCCGATGCACCACGTGGCTTAGCCCCGACCGTTGGATTCGCCCGAGGAGTCCAGCTGTGGAGCGCCCGTTGTTCCCAACCGTCAGATGCTCCACGTGGCCTCCATCCAGCCGCTCCATTAATAAAGGGTAAACTACCCTTAGGCCCTTCTGTTTATTGCATTTCGTAGTTAGTCCTGTAAATACGTAATATAGTTGTTTAGGTTTTGGGATATTTGCGTAGAGGACCCCGTACTCTATTTAGTTTGCATTTATGCCCCTGTGTATGGTCTGACACGTTCATCGACACGTGAGTTTTTGGCTTATTTGCATATCATTCCCCTGTAGTTCTGACTGTTAATGAATGAATGAAAGTTTGTGTTTATTTGCATTTATACCCCTGTGTGTATTTTAATTGAGCATGTGTGAATATTTGTGGGTATTTTGTAGATAAGCCCCTAGGCTTTTGGTACCTGTTACCAAATAGCCCTCGGGATTTATTTTCATTACACTTGGGTCCCTGAGTGCCCCAGGCACACGCGTAGCACGTGTTTCGCTGGGTTAATTGCACCAGACCCCCAGACTTCCGGGTATTTGCACTTCGGTCCCTATGCACTATGCCCCCTTTTGATTTTTGAATAAAATAGCAAATATACTCCAAATCCAACAAAAATTGGACACATGGCTCCTGCCATAGTGTAAAATTTTCAAGGATTTTTGGAGACTTTCTGAGTTGTTTTGTTATTTTTAAAAATTAAAAAGCCTCCATTTTGGTTACTGTCTAACTTTAAAAATCACAAAAAAATAATAAATCTCATCTAAAATATCCAAAAAAAATTTCTATTGTTTGTTTTTCTAGCTTGATTTTCTAGCCAATTTTGGCTATTTTTCATTACCGAAAACCACTAAAAATTGAAAAACACTTAAAAACTTATAAAAATACTAATAATTGAATCAAAAATCCAAAAACAATAATATAGGTGCCTAAATTTTCCTTGTTTTATTCTCTTTACACAAAAATTACCTCCTAGCTAATTTGGGGCCTTTAGATATTTTATCTAGGAATTTTTAGCTCGGCTTGACAGTCCCTTTTATTTCAGTCACTGTTTGATTTTTAGAAAATTAAATAAATATCAGAAAAATTCCAAAAATTCATCAAAAACACTAAAAATTATAAAACACATAAACACATTTTTGTTTGAATTTTTGGTGATTTTTAGTGCTTTTAATAATTTGTTGAAGTGTGTTGTTTTCTTGCTTTTACCATTTTCTTAATTAACTAAAAATCCAAAAAAATATAAAATAATTAAAAAACCACCAAAAATATTTTCTTCTTTTATTTTATTCCCTTTTGACTACTTCGTAGGCCACAAGGCCAATCCGTGCTCCTTGTGTTCGACCCTGGTCGCTATACTAGGTTAAATAAATAGCAAGACCGCTATTTCGTATTTTGATTGATTTTTATCTCTATTGGTGGTCTATTTTTCTTGATTGATCGAGTCCAAGTGATTGAGGTCGCAACGATCATTTTTGTAACTTTACCTTAGTCGCTTGGATCGCTCAACAGAATGGCACCGTTGCCAGGGAGCACGGCTTAGTAGTTTTTATTTTTATTTTCATTGTTGTTTTCGCGGCTTTTCGCGGCTCTTTCAGAGCTCGCGGCTTTTCGTGGCTTTTGTTTATATTTTATTTTTTTGCTTTATTTTGTTTTATTTTCTTTTCTTTTATTTTTGCTTTTGTTTGATTTTTGAGTATTTATTTTATTTTGTATTCTTGCATATATACCCTCACTTTCATTCTCATTTATTTTCCTTATTATTATTATTCGATTATTTTGGTCGGACCACTTGTCTCTGTTTCTTGGGAGGGCCCGAGGACCGAGGCGGGCAATTTCGAGAAGCCGACGCAACCGAGGAACTTGGAGGCAGCTCCCTTCTGTACGGAGCCGCAGGAGAGCGTGAGAGGAGAGCTGAGTGGGAGAGGAGTAGATTAGGTTTTATTTTATTTTATTTGACTATTATTGTAATAATACAGGTACTCAGAGACTTGGACTTTGCTTGATTGGCTTAGCGGGTCTGTTTCGCCAAGCACCTGTGTGCTCGGGGGACCCTTAGGACTTGCGCGGTTTTTCTTCGCAGTTTTGGTTTTCTTTTTACTGCCTTTGACGGTTTTGCGATTTTTCATCGAGCCCTTAGATTTAGGATTTTATACTTGCTTGTGCCGTAATTAGTAGGATCCCCACACTTAATTATCTGCATGTTCCTATAGTGCGCTTAATTGGACCTACTAATAATTGGTTAATAAAAATAACCGACTCATCTCCTTCGTAGCCTACGTGCCGCAGTCTACCCTATAAAGCGCTTTCTCCTACCCCCGATTTGTCGGGCAGAGGAGGGGTAGACCAAGACCGGACCCTTTGGCTTGGAGGTCGGTGACCAGTTAGACGGTTCTGCGAGTAGAACTTGCTCATCTAGGACTCGGTTTTCACCGCTGCATCATCTAGGGTAGTTTATTTCCTGTCTTTAAATTCTGCGCAGATCACTTGCATGTAGAGTGTTGGAGGCAAGGTACGCATTTCTATCTCAGCATGCATCATTGATTTCATCGCGCATCGGCTTTTTCGTCTTCTCCCCCTGTTTTGGACTAAATAACCAGGAGAACCAAAAAATTCATTAGGCCTTTGTTTTTATTTGAAAAATATTAAAAAGAAAAACCATAAAATTGGGACCGGCTAAGACTATTGACCCTAAAAGACACTTCACCTAAAAAATTTTGTCTTGGGGAGAGCAACCCCCTCATTGTTTGGTTTGATTGCGCGAGAGAGTGACCCGCACCCTAGGTAGAGCCCTCCAGTGTTATTCTCGACTGATTACCGACTCTTCCGTGCGGGCCAGTCGGTTGGGGTAGCATCGGGTATCCTAACAGGTCACGTAAGCGCTCTGATATCTTGTGTGTTCACCTAATAAAAATAGACAAGATAATTTGACCGAGCTTTTACGGTCTTCAGCTCGCGTTGCGTTGGTGAACTGAGGGTTTGGTTGCTGATCATAGTTTTTCCAGATCTCATCCGCACTACTCGCCAGATCAAGATGATGGGTAGACGCTCTCTTAGGCAGCCTCTGGCTGCACCGCTTTCAGGCACGTCTACCTGATCATCTAGGTTGGCCCGCGAGAGCCGAGACCAGCTCTCTGAGCCCGAGCACGACTCCGCCCTGTTCCCCCTCGACCCCCTTTCTTTCGGATCTGAGCGACATGAGCCCGAGGAGAGATTAGCAGATTTGACAGTACCTGAGTTGGGCTCATTTGATTTTGCAGACGTTATGGCCGGCAGTTCAGAGGATCGCTCCCGTCAGCCTGAGCACTTCGTATTGGATCAGGGAGCGATCAACTCCACCCTGATCGCCTCGTTAGAGACCGTCCAGTAGCAGCTGAGGGATCAGGGAGCGTTTATGCTCGACATGAGGAGAGAGATGGAGCAGATGCGAGCTGAGAGAGCAGAGCGAGAGCAGAGGAAAGAGGGACCGAGGATCCCAGATGATGCGGAAGCAGCAGCCGCAACAACAGCCGCAGTAGCAGCGGCAGCCGCCGCAGCCGGAGCCGGAGGACCACCGAGACCGATGCGGGAGTTACACAACCCCGGATCGACGTTGACGCACCACTGGGTAGTATTTCCAGCGATCGTGGGGGACTTCAAGTTCCCCCCAAACACTTTACAGCTACTCCCCCGCTTCCACGGACTCGCGACAGAGGAGCCCCATCTCCACCTCCAGGAGTTCTTGATGATTTGCAGCACTGTCCACGACCGTCAGATGGACCAGGACACGATCAGGATGATCGCCTTCCCTTTTTCCCTAGCGGATAGAGCAGCCACCTGGCTGAAGCATTTGGGGAAGTTCGTTTACACCTGGGAGCAGCTCCGCACCGAGTACTTGAACAAGTACTATCCACTCGGGCAGACGAATGCAGCGAGGGCCTTGATCAACAACTTCTCCATGCTCCCCAACGAGCAATTCCACGAGGCATGGGAGAGGTTCCGTGAGCTTACTGACCGATTCCCGCACCATGATATCTCGAAGCCGAACCTTGTGCAGAGCTTCTTCAGCGGGTTGACACCAGAGCTCCAGGGCCTGGTGAATGCTTCTTGTGGCGGGTCCTATTTCACCAAGGATCACGACCAGGTCTGGGCCATCTACGAGGAGATGGCCGAGAACTATATGGTGATGTCCTAGACCTGGTTGTACACTCAGGGGAGACCCTAGCAGCAGCCAGGACCCGTGCAGTACCAGAGGATAGCACGGGTCGACGACGGTCCATCCAGTTCGTCCGCAGTTGCAGCAGCACAGGCAGAGTCGTCCGCTGCAGATATGGGTATTATCAGCGAGAAGTTGGATCGGATGGAGCTGATCGAGAAGAAGCAGTGCCAGGGCATCACGCAGATGGAGCAGATGGCACAGACTCTGAGCGACATGAAGACCCAGCTCATGTGTCTCCAGGAGGCACAGACGGCTTCCCAGCCCCGTCTTCAGTCGCGAGGCGATACCGGCAGCAGCAGCAGCTCGTCCCAGCGCTCCAGCTCCTTTCAGCAGCCTAGACAGGTTCACCTTGTACAGGCGGAGCCGTACCAGCAGCAGCAACCCTCTTACAGTCCCCACCGTCTCCAGACATGCAGATGGTGGTATACCAGCCGGATCAGCCTCTGGCAGTACTCCCGCCAGCCCAGTTCGATGCAGAGCCGTTGATGGATGTCAACGGGATTTGGTATGACCGTCCCCAGCCTGGGATCCGACGAGACCATCCCGGATTTAGGTGGGGGAGTGGAGGTACCCAGCCCCAGCAACAGTCATCTGGTCAGGGAGGGCAATATGGCCAACAGAGGGATCACCAGCCGCAGCAGCAGCCCCCAGCCTACCAGTCACACCAACAGTCGTCCTTCGTTCCTCGTCCCTATCAGCAGCAGGGACAGTCTTGGAGACGTGAGCAGCAGACTCACCAACCACACCAGCAGCAGCATCCTTCCTCCTACCCCTCTCAGCAGCACCAGCAGCAGTTCCAGCAGCCTCATTACCAGAGAGGCTACCCGTCGGGCTCCCATGAGAGCCCCGCCTTGGATGACATAGCCCGCCTCCTCACGGACCAGCAGGCTACCTTTAGACGGGAGATGGACGAGTTCCGCCAGGAGATGCAGGACCTGATGAGAGGGAAGGCCGCCATCCCTGCACAGATAGAGCCGAACCCGAACAGCCTGAAGAGGAAATCTGAGCAGGTAGATCCACTGAGCATGCCACTCCTAGTGATCCATTTGATGATATGTCTTCAGATCTGTTTGATGCTGATTTTATTACACTTAGGAGCGGTAGAGCACCAGCAGGCGGTGCCTCATCTGAGCGACGACTCGAGGATCCACCCAGGGCGCCAGATGAGGAGGAGGAGAGCGGTACTGAGGCCGCACACGATGATGACGGTGGTACTGATGCCACCACGGATGCTGATCCCACCGGCGGTACTGAGGCCACCGCTTCACCAGTTCGAGGAGGTGGTACTGACGCCACCAGAGTAGCCGAGCCAGCCCGCGGTACTGAGGCCGCGAGACGTCCAGCAGCAGAGCCAGGCCGTGGTGGTACTGAGACCACCGGTGTTTTTGTAGAGAGAGATGTTGTTTTTCCTCATGCTGATGTATCTCAGAACACTGTTTTGAATAAAGGAAAAGGTTTAGTTTCTTCTGGTCCCACTGTGGTGATTGATGTATGTGCGGATCCGGCCGTCGAGCCGTCTAAGCCTTTTCCTAGTCCTTCATCTGAGAAGGATCCTGTGATCCCCTTCCCTAGAGCCCTTCAGATGGGGAAGGGGAAGAAAAGAGAAAAAGACCCAAAAAAGAGAGAGCAGGAGGAGTTCAGCCAGAGCATGATTGACAGATTTCACATACAGCTGACCCTTCAGGAGGCTTTGCAGCACATCCCCCTTCTTCAGCGATCTTTGAGAGACAGGACCACAGTCAGGAGGAGGAGGAGGAACCACACTTCAGAGATTCATGTGCTGACGAAAGCCACGTGCTTCGCAATCCAGAACCGTCTGCTGGCCAAGAGGCCAGATTCAGGGGCCCTGTATGTCAGATGTCAGATTAGTGAGCAGAGGTTCGACCGGACTCTATTGGATAGCAGATCGTCTATCAACCTTCTTCCGGCAGCCCTTGACCATTTCGAGTTGGGCACTCTTAGACAGAGCAGGACAGTACTTCAGTTTGCTGATCGATCTGTCAAGAGGCCGAAGGGGTTGTTGCGAGACGTTATCGTCACGATTCAGGGCCTGTAATTCCCCGTGGACTTCGTAGTGTTGGACATGGAGATCCCTGATGCAGTGGCCGATACCCCCATCATCCTCGATCGTCCGTTCTTGGCCACAGCCAAGGCGGTGATTGATCATGATAGCAGGAAGGTATACTTTCGCGTCGAGGGCGAGAGTATACAAATAGAGACGGTCGAGGACTACAGAGCCAGAGAGAGAGCATGCTCAGAGACCAGCACAGATTCAGAGCAGCTGACAGATGTCGGGCCAGACATCCACCAGGACTGTGATTTTGTGATCACAAACGACGAGGCAGCATGGGCAGACCCTGCAGCACATGCCATCCTCTCATTTTCAGACACCGCTGATGCCGAGATGATAGCAGAGGAGAGCATGGAGAGCACAACCCTGGTCCAGGATACCACAGAGGCAGCAGAGCCGGTTCTTGACTGTGACACGGTTTCCAGTGATGGTGGTACTGAGGCCACCTTGTGTTACGGTGGTACTGATGCCACCTTGTTTGATGCAGATCCCTCGGATTCAGAGTCTGATTGGGTAGATTGCGATGATCAGATGCCAGACCTGAGTCCACCTGAGCCTACAGATGAGGAGGAGGTAGATGCAGAGCAGATCAGAGACAGTGCAGTTGAGCAGCCTCCTCCAGATCCAGTTTGTGAGAGTTCGCTTTCTTTCTCCCAGGCAGATTTGGCAGATTTAGCAGCATTCACACATCTTCTTCCGAGGCCAGATTTGCCAGCACCCAGCTGTCCAGAGCTGAAGCCGCTCCCTACTTCGCTGAAGTATCGGTTCCTTGCGGGAGAGCCTGAGATGTACCCAGTCATCATCTCCGCCGATCTGACTGGAGAGCAGGAATCCCGTTTGATGGGGGTTCTTGAAAAGAACCGCAAGGCAATCGGATGGAGCGTAGCAGATCTCCATGGGATTAGTCCATCAGTGTGCTCCCACCATATCTATCTCGAGGAGGGGGCGAAGCCGTCGCGTGAGTTCCAGCGACGGCTGAACCCCAACCTGAGAGAGGTCGTGATGAAGGAAATATCAAAATGGTGGAGCACAAATTTTATTTATCCCATTTCCGACTCCAAGTGGGTTAGCCCCTTGAATGTGGTACCCAAGAAGACGGGCATCACGACTGTGATCAGTAAGTCGGGAGAGGAGATTGCTACACGAGTACCCACCTCTTGGAGGGTCTGTGTTGACTACAGGAGACTCAACCAGGCCACAAAGAAGGACCATTTCCCCTTGCCTTTTATTGACCAGATCATTGAGAGACTGGCAGGGAAGAGCCATTTTTGCTTCCTGGATGGGTACTCGGGCTACAACCAGGTGGCCATCGCTCCTGAGGATCAAGATAAGACCACCTTTACCTGTCCCTTTGGTACATATGCCTTTCGACGCATGCCATTTGGGCTATGCAATGCCCCTGCGACTTTTCAGAGGTGCATGCTGTCGATCTTTTCGGACATGGTAGGGGAGTGTTTGGAGGTCTTCATGGACGATTTCTCGGTCTACGACGGCGGATTCGACTCCTATCTTGACTGCCTAGATCGAGTACTACAGCGATGTATTGAGTACCATTTGGTTCTATCTTGGGAGAAGAGTCACTTCATGGTGACTCAAGGGACGGTGCTTGGCCATATCATCTCCAACAGGGGCATGGAGGTGGATCCGGCCAAGGTTGATGTCATCAGAAAACTCGCACCGCCGTCCAATTTGAGGCAGCTACGGTCATTCCTGGGGCACGTTGGATTTTATAGGAGATTTATTCAGGATTTCAACAGGATTGCCCGGCCGTTGACTGACCTCTTGACGAAAGACACCGAGTTCCTTGTCGATGACAAGTGTCTTTCGTCCTTTGCGACTCTCCAACAGTGTGTGATTGAGTCTCCTGTCCTCCAGCCGCCTGATTGGTCTCTCCCATTCGAGATCATGACGGATGCCTTCGATTTTGCCGTAGGGGCAGTGCTGGGACAGAGGAGGGATGGAGTCCCCTTTGCTATCCACTACGCTAGCCGCACATTGGATTCCGCCCAGCAGAATTACATGGTCACAGAGAAAGAGATGCTAGCCGTAGTGTTCGCCCTAGATAAGTTTCGATCTTATATCATTGGATCTAGAGTGACTTTGTACACAGATCACACCGCCATCAGGTACCTCATGGCAAAGAAGGATGCCAAGGCCAGACTTACTAGATGGATCCTTCTACTCCAGGAGTTCAACATTGAGATCAAGGATAAGCCTGGAGTCAAGAATGTGGTGGCAGATCATCTCTCCCATTTAGAACAGCCTGAGGAGTCTGAGCAGATTGATCCCATTCGAGATACCTTCCCAGATGAGGCGATCCTTGCTATCGCCTCACTCCCGTGGTATGCTGATATTGTGAACTTTCTCGTTGCTGGGAAAGTCCCACAAGATTGGCCCAGGCAGAGGCTTGAGACCTTCCTTGCGAAGGCCAAGTCCTACCACTGGGAGGATTCCATCCTTTACCACGAAGGAGGGGATAGCGTCTGGCGTCGGTGTATTCCTCAGGAGGAACACCATAGCATCCTCACTTACTGCCACAAGCTTGAGGCAGGAGGACATCATTCTGGGAGGAGAACGACACAGAAAGTGCTCCAATCCGGCTTGTGGTGGCCTACCCTCTTCAAGGACTCTGATGAGTTCGTGAAGAGGTGTACTGACTGTCAGAGGATGGGCACTTGTGGACAGCGTGATATGATGCCGATGCAGCCCATTCACTTCTATGAGGTTTTTGACGCATGGGGCATCGATTTCATGGGTCCATTCCCTAAGAGTCAGGGATTTGAGTACATTCTGTTGGCCGTGGATTATGTTACTCGTTGGGTTGAGGATATCCCCGCCCGAGCCGTTGATGCGAGGACAGTTTGCAGATTTTTGAGGAAGCACATCATCACGCGGTTCGGGGTTCCACGAGTTTTGATTTCTGATGGGGGGTCTCATTTCATCAACGACCAGGTGAAGGCCCTTGCTGGCGAGTTCGGTATAGACCATCGTGTTGCTACACCTTACCATCCATAAACGAATGGTCTAGCCGAGGTGTCGAATAGGGAGATCAAGACTATATTGCAGAAAGTCGTCCGCCCTGACCGAAAGGATTGGTCACAGCTTTTGGACTCGGTCTTGTGGGTATATAGGACGTCTTTCAAGACACCATTGGGCACATCTACCTTTCGCCTCGTATATGGCAAGCCGTGCCATTTACCTGTTGAGCTGAGGCACAAGTCACTATGGGCAGTTACAGATATTCTTATGGATCCAGATGGTATGGGAGACCAGAGGAGGGCAGAGTTAGCAGCATTGGAGGAGCTTAGAGATATAGCTTTCTCAAACAGCCTACAGTATAAGGAGAGAGTGAAGGAGTAGCATGATTCTCACATCAACTACAAGCATTTTGAGATTGGACAGAGAGTATGGCTGTTTGATGCGAGGCTACGTTTATTTCCAGGGAAGCTACAGAGCAAATGGAAGGGACCCTACTTGGTCAGAAAGGTACATGACAACGGTAGCATTGATATATCTGAGTTGTCTTCTGAGAGTACCTTTTGAGTGAACGGCCAGCGGCTCAAGCCATTTCTAGATCATGAGCCGCGGGTCGCTGATCTTACCCCGATTCATTTTGCGTGAGATGTGGTCTTTGACTCACATTTAATGCATCTCACGCCTGAGTTTCACTGTTCCTCCGCCTTGTATAGATCCAGATGTCCATAGCACTACATTCTTTAGTCCCACATCCCTTTCTTCATCTTGTGATTATGCTATACTTAGGGTGCACTTTACCCTAAGTATAGGGGGGATGCGAGACCTTTTGGGTATTTCTTTTGTTTCTGCCTACTCCTGTTTTACTGCCTATACGTAGGGATATTTCACTCTAAGTATAGGGGGGGTAGACCCTGTACATTCTCCACTCGGTTTTCCCTTAGTATACAGCCTGCTATACTTAGGATTACTTGATCCTAAGTATAGGGGGAAGATCCGAGACCCTCTTGACTTCTTTATTTCATTCATACGTCTTTGTATATAGCCTTTCTTTTCACTTCCCTATACCTAGCACGAGTTATGTCTTCTTCATCGCTCTTGACTCTGAGGACATCGTTCGAGCTAAGTATAGGGGGGTGTGTATATATTTCATATATACTTTAGCCATAACTCGTACTTTGTGTGAGTGTGTTAATAAATAAAATGGCTAAAAATCACAAAAATTAAAAATTTTTCATGTTCATAAACTTCTTTTATTTGCACATAAATAGCTAGTGTACAAATTATTTTTGTAAAAATGTTTTCAAAAATCTTTTGTGTAAAGCTTGTGTAAATATTTTTGTATCAAAATTATGTATATAGTACAAAATTTTTCCAAAATGTTTTGAAAATCAAAAGTTTGCAAAAATCTTGTGTAGATGTGTATAAATATCTTTTCGCAAAACTTGCACTTCATGCATAATCCATTCATGATTGCAAAACATTTTTCAAAAATTTTGCATGATTGTAAAAATTTGTGTAAATAGCATCTTTTGTACATATGTATATAGTTTTTCTGGATGATAGTTGACATTTAAACTAGCCTGGAATCAAATTGAGAAATGGAGCTTGATTAAGATCTTAATCCACCTAACTTCTAAGAGGAACCTTATAGGGCTTAGGTTTAAGGCTTTTCAGGTCCATGGTGACTTAATTCTTTGAGTCCACTAGGCTATGATCACATGTCATCTCAATGAGCCTAAGTAGAGCACTTAACAACAACACATGACTCATATAGACAATGGATTTACTTGGACACCAGCACTATGCACCGAGCTCTCTACGGATGAGGTGGTGAGGAGGCAGTCTTCCTTGACTTGGGGCAGCATATGAGGGTAGTACTTCTAGGCAGAACCTCTCTTCTTCTTTTAGTGAAGGAAGTGCGTCTCAACTTGGTCTGGTTGCCATGAGGTCTAACGACGGGAGTCGTGGGTTGCAATAAAGCTTCAAAAGAGGGACAGTCTACTGGCTCAAGAGGAAAAACTCCTCGTATATATGCTGCACATGTATATGTTGTATAGATGCACTTGAAAAAAAATGTGCAAAAAGAAAATAACTCCAAAAAAGTGGTGGGTCTGATAGAAAATGATAATCCCACCGGAGTATGTATATAGAGTGCAATAAGCATAGCTTGAGTTCATGATTCACCTGATGTAGCTTGCAGCAGGGAGACTTGGCTACACTGGTCAAGCTCCCAAGGGTACTTGGCTACACTGGCCTTGACCCATTCTCTTCTTCCTCCTCTTCTTGAGCCGGTTGAACTTGAACTTAGAAGGGAATACCCTGCTCCTCGAGGAAAGAGTGGCCAGATTGAGGTCATAGAGTTACCTTGTTGGGGAGGATTGCCGAGCTGCCATTTCTGAGGTGGGGAGCTTAGACTTCACATTCACAGGACAAGAAAAGATTCATGGTCTTCAGGGTTTGTGATGGATGACTTGTTCTGATCTGGAGCATTGAGGAGTCTTGGTTATAGATTAGTGGAACTTAGAGGCTGTTGAGTTTTAGACTTAAGTCCAAATAAGGTTCCGACACATTAATAATCCAAAGATCTAATCGAGCTCCATACCTTAATTTAATGAAGGCAAGTTTAATAATCAACCTTGATCCATGTCCATTCTCTTTTTCTTTTTCTTTCTTTCTTTTTCACTTCTTTTTCAAATAAGTGTTTGCTAAGGGACTAGCAAAGTTAAGTATAGGGGGGGTGATGAATACTCATTCATCACTCTTTATTCTTATATTTTAGCTACAAAAACCTTTGCAAACACATGTAGATATGTGTAAATATCAATAATAACCAAAAGCATGCATTGTGCAAGAACCTATAATTAGCATGTTTTTGTGCAATAATAAAAGAATAAATATTAAAAAGAAAAAGAGGGAAATATTTAGAATAAATATTGAGCAACCTAACCCAAGGGAGGGCTCAGTATGGGCCTGACCGCATAAAAGCCAAAGTAGAGGGAGATAGGGGCTCATGTGTGTACATATTTATGTAAATAAAATAAGAATATTTTCCTCACAAAAAATAGACTTAAATAGGTTTGTAAATATTTGTAAATAGTTCTAAATATAAAATCAAGATAAAAATATAAAAATTAAAAATAAACCAAAAATCTCATTCATGTACATGATCACCTTGTACATAGTTCCATCATCCCTATTTATCCTTATAAATAAATAAAATTAATTTCCAAAAGTTGTGTAAATATTCTACTTTATATAATGTAAATAAATAAAATAAAAACAATTAAAACAAAAACAAAATAAAAATAGCAAAATTAAAAACACAAAAATATATTGTAAATATACCATGTATATATATGTACATATGTATTTATTTCACCTATGTATATAAATAATAAAAATAAAATAAAAATGTCTTTTTATTCCTCATTTTATAATATAAATAAATAAAATATAAAATGGGAATTAAAATTGTATAAAAATAACAATTAAAAATCAAAAAGTAAAAACATATATATTGTATATATACCTATATATGAACATACTATGTACATACCCTATTTTTACTTCTAAAAATTAATTAAAAATCACTAAAAAAATAGAAAAAAATAAAATAAAAATATTTCATGTTTTAACTTTTTACAAATTCGACCGTTTGACACGTGTTATTTCACTTCCAAATATTGTCCACGTGGTCGATCCCTACTAGTCCTGGGATTGTTGACCGCCCGGTCAACTCCCCCCCCCCAGGACCACTTCCCACGGGTCCTTAGCGGGTACCCATCTTCTCGGATTATTCCCCGCTAAACCCGATTGATTCCCACCTAAACCCCGGGTCAGATCCATCCACGACATATCCGAGACCCTCGCCGGAGCTCCTGCATCGGGATCCGCGCGCTTCCACTCCCTACCCGCCCTGTCTTCCTGGACTCTCCAGCATATAAAGCTCCAGCTCCGCCTCCTCATTTCTCATCTTTGGCCATTCGATTCCACCCCCAGTGAGCTCCAGCGTGTTCGTGAGAGTGACATCTTGTGTCCTGTGCTGTTGAAGCGAGGAGAGGGAGCGTGACCGCTGATCCGGCGAGCTTCGCCGCCGTTGCTCCGCCACCGGCAGGAGCCCGAGCCTCGGAGGGAGACGCTCCTCGAGGTGAAGACCCAGAGCACCCTTAGCTCATCCCCAGTCTCATCAGCCACCCAGGTAATCTCGTAGGCCTTTCCTTTTCTTTGATTTTCCATTTCCCCCAAATCGTCGCTCCGCCGTGTTACGCCGATTCCGACCACTCCATAGCTCCATTCGATCATCGGGCTTCACCATCGCCCTCGCTTCCTTCCCGCGCACCTTCTCCATATCTCCATCCAACCCAGTGAAGGCACAAAAACCCAAGCAACTAAGGTAGAAGGTATAGAAAATAGGTCGTTGCGACCTCAATCACTCAGAACGTGTCAATCAAGAAAAATGAACCACATGAAAATAAATCAATGAAACACAGAGAAGTGGTCCTGCTATAGGATTAACCTGGTATAGCTCCCAGGGTCGAACACAAGGAGCACAGATTGGCTTAAGAAGCCTACGATGTAGTCAGAAATCCAAGGGAGTCTTTTTTTAGTGTTTTTATTTGTTTTTATAATTTTTTTAAGATTTTTTAAATGATGAGAAAACTAAAGAAGACACACAGGTAATGAATTTCAACAATTTATTAAACACAACAAAAATCAAGCAAAAATCAAGGAAAAATGGTTTTTATGTTTTTCAAGTTTTTTTTACTGTTTTTGGTGAATTTTTGGAATTTTTCTAATGGGTAAATTATTTACTAAAAATCAAACAATGTGAAAAACAGAGGGTACTGTCCAGCAAGGCTTAAGACCCAAAAATAAAATATTTTTGGATCTCAAAAAGCCCTGAAGGTAATTTTCCTATAATCTAGAATGAATGAGGAAAATTTAGGCACCCTAATTATTGTTTTTGGATTTTTAATTTAATTTTTATAATTTTTATGGGTTTTTAAGGGTTTTTCAATTTTTAGGATTTTTATGCGATGAAAAATCACCAAAAATGGCTGGAAAATCAAACAGCACACAAACAACAAGTCCTAATTTTTTTAGAATTTTTAAAGGTGATTTTATATTTTTTTTGGTATTTTTAAAGCTAGACAGTGAAAAAAAAGAGGGTTTTTGAATTTTTAAAAATACTAAATGATAACAAAAATGTCCTCAAAAATCATAGAAATTCCTACACCATGGCAGGAGCCATGTGTCAAAATTTCATTGGATTTGGAGGTCGTTTGATATTTTATTCAAAAATAAAGGTGGGGCACTGTGCACAAGGACCAATGTGCAAATACCCAAAAGTTCTGGGGGTCTGGTGCAAAATACCCAGCGAAACACGTGCCAAACACGTGCCTGGGGCACTCAAGGACCCAAATGCAAGAAAAATAAGTCCCGAGGACCTATTGATAACTCGTATCAAAAGTCCAGGGGCTTATCTGCAAATAACCCAAGAAATATCGCACATGGGGAATTAATTCACGCACAGGGGTATAAATGCAATTATAGAAAATATTTCATTCAATAAAGAACACCCAGAACTACAGGGGCTTATATTGCAAATAACCCAATATAACACGTGACGAAGCACGTGGCTCTCAACTGGCAGGGGTAGAAATGCAAATAAAAATAAGCACGAGGGTCTCTATGCAAATATCCCAGAAAATAAACAACTGAATTTAAAAATTACAGGACTAAAATGAAATAAAACAAACAGAGGGGCCTAAGATAAATTTACCCCTTTTTTTTTATTATCGACGGCCTGATGTGCGCCACGTGGACTATCGGACGGTGGAGAACGGAGGCGACTTTAACTATGGAAGTGCTGGCCTGATCGAACGGTGGAGAGTATCCCACGTGGCAGATCTGACGGTTGAGGCTAGCTGGTGGAGATACTCTTGGTGAATCGACGGCTGAGAGGAGGACGCGTGGCAAATCTGACGGTTGAGGCTAGCTGGTGCCTCTCTCTCTGCTCGAACGGTCAAGATCAACCCTCGGGATGATCGGATGGTGGAGATACTCCGTAGATGGATGGTTCAGATCCGATCTGGAGCGAGGAGGGTGATCTGACGGCGAAGGAGGGTCCTCGAAGAACAGGTCCCCGGCGAAACTCGCCGGGCTCGTACGTGCGCTAGGGTCCTCCGGTGAGCCTTCTGGAGGTCGGAGAAGAATCGCGGAAGGCTCACGCGTCTGCCGGTGGTCTCCAACGGGCAAACCGAGCTCCGAGGAGCTCGAGCAAGGCCGGCGGAGCTGGGTCTCCTGGCTGAATGGCGAAGGGCCTCAGACGGCCTCCTTTTGACCTGCAAAGTGCACCAGAAGACTCGCGGGTCGAGGGCAAAGTACCTCGACCCGGTTAGGCGGCGTGAAGGTGACGTGTGGGTCGAAATGGCGAGCTCCGGCGAGGGTGGTCGGCGGAGGAGCTCGATTCCCAGATCCTGTGCGATCTGGGTTGTGTGAAGGGGTGAAGAAGGTGCGGAGAGGTCTGGCGGAGATGATGGTCGGGTCGGATGGTCGAGATGTAACGCGAGATGGTCGGAATCGGAGAAATGCGTCGGAGAGTGGATTTGGGCGAAACCTAAAATTAAACGAAATTAAAGAGCTAATCAACTACCTGGTGGCTGCAGTAGACTATGCTGGAGCTGCTCTTGCTCCTGGTCGTAGCCTCGAAGGGCGTCAAGGCCTGAGGCTCGATGCTCAACGCCGGTGGCGGAGCAGTGGCGGTGAAGAACGCCGGATCAATGGTCGGGACACCCTCACCTCACTGCAACAGGGTCAAACGCGAGCTGTCACCTCGGGCTTTGCTCTGGAGGTCACGGGAATAAGGATGGCGATCCAAAAGATGGGGCGCGGAGGTGGCGGAGGTGAGAATATATAAGGTGACAGGGGCGATTAGGGTTGAGGGGCGACAGCGATGGAAGGTGTTGATTTCGTGGCGGAAGATCGGGCGAGGAAGATGGATGATAGGCGAAGAATCCGGGCACGGGGTTCGCGTAGGAGACAGCCTGGAGATGCGTGGGAAAATCGGGGAAGATGGGGTGGCGCGCCTCTTCCAGAAAAGGAAAGAGTCCGCGGGGGAGTTGACCGGGGTCAACAATCCCCCGTGGACTAATCAGAGGCTGCCACGTGTATGCGATTTTTGTTTATTTATTTTAATGTAGAAATAGGCCGAATTAAAGAAAACTCAAAACATGAAATATTTTTCTTTTATTTTTTTCTATTTTTTGATGATTTTTAATTAATTTTTGGGAATAAAAATAGGGTAGCTATATATATAGGTATATGTACACTATATGGATTTTTATTTTTGATTTTTTTTATTTGTTATTTTTATGTATTTTTATGCTCATTTTGTATTTTATTTATTTACAGGATAAAATGAGGAATAAAAGAATATTTTTATTTTATTTTTATCACTTATATACAAGGGTGAAATAATTGGTTATATACACTTATATACATGGTATTTATACAAAGTATCTTTGTATTTTCAATTTTGTAATTTTTATTTGATTTTTGTTTTGTTTCTTGTTATTTTATGCATTTACAATATGTAACATAGAATATTTACAAAAAGTTTAGAAAATAATTGAATTTATTTACAAGGTTAAATAAATACATTGGTGTGGTTTATGCACATGGTGAAAGGGTATTTTTGACTTTTTGATTTTTACATTTTTATTTTGTTTTTAATATTTTCTAAATATACACAAAATATGTACAAGCATATTTTTGGGTGAGGAAAATATAATTTTATATATTTACAGAAGTATATACACATGAGCTCCTATCTCCCTCTACTTTGGCTTTTATGCGGTCAGGCCCATGCTGAGCCCTCCCTTGGGTTAGGTTGCTCAATATTTATTCTAAATATTTCCCTCTTTTTCTTTTTGCTCTTTATTCTTTTTATTTTGCACAAAAACATGCTAATTATAGGTTTTTACACAATGCATGCTTTTGGTAATTATTTGTATTTACACATATCTACATGTATTTGCAAAGGTTTTTGTAGCTAAAATAGAAGAATAAAGAGTGATGAATGGGTATTCATCACCCCCCTATGCTTAACTTTGCTAGTCCCTTAGCAAACACTTATTTGAAAAAGAAGTGAAAATGAAAGAAAAAGAAAAAAAAAGGATGTACATGGATCAAGGTTGACTTATTAAATTTTCCTTCATTAAATTGAAATATGGAGCTCGATCAGATCTTTGGATTATTAATGTGTCGGAACCTTATTTAGACTTAAGCTTAAAACCTAACAGCCTCTAAGTTCCACTATTCTATAACCAAGACTCCTCAATGCTCCAGATCAGAACAAGTCATCAACTACAAACCCTAAAGACCATGAATCTTTTCTTGTCCTGTGAAAGTGAGGTCTAAGCTCTCCACCTCAGAAATGGCAACTTGACAACCCTCCCTAACAAGGTAACTCTATGACCTCAATCTGGCCACTCTTTCCTCGAGGAGCGGGGTATTCCCTTCTAAGTTCAAGTACAACCAGCTCAAGAAGAGGGGGAAGAAGAGAATGGGTCAAGGCCAGTGTAGCCAAGTACCCTTGGGAGCCTGACCAGTGTAGCCAAGTCTCCCTGCTGCAAGCTACAACAGGTGGATCATGAAACCAAGCTTTGCTTATTGCACTTATATACATACTCCGGTGGGATTATCATTTTCTCTCAGACCCACCACTTTTTTGGAGTTCTTTTCTTTTTGCATTTTTTTTTAGTGCATCTATACAACATATACATGTGCAGCATATATACAAGGAGTTTTTCCTCTTGAGCCAGTAGACTATCCCTCTTTTGAAGCTTTATTGCAACCCACAACTCCCGTCGTTAGACTTCATGGCAACCAGACCAAGTTGAGACGCACTTCCTTCACTAAATGAAGAAGAGAGGTTCCGCCTAGAAGTACTACCCTCATATGCTACCCCAAGTCAAGGAAGACTGCCTCCTCACCACCTCATCCGTAGAGAGCTCGGTGCATAGTGCGGTTGT
This sequence comes from Ottelia alismoides, assembly GCA_037367405.1. Classification (NCBI taxonomy): domain Eukaryota; kingdom Viridiplantae; phylum Streptophyta; class Magnoliopsida; order Alismatales; family Hydrocharitaceae; genus Ottelia; species Ottelia alismoides. The sequence continues at coordinate 110,936 of JAZKJV010002761.1, forward strand.
CCAAGTAAAGCCATAATCTATATGAGTCATGTGTTGTTGTTAAGTGCTCTACTTAGGCTCATTGAGATGACATGTGATCATAGCCTAGTGGACTCAAAGAATTAAGTCACCGTGGACCTGAAAAGCCTTAAACCTAAGCCCTATAAGGTTCCTCTTAGAAATTAGGTGGATTAAGATCTTAATCAAGCTCCATTTCTCAATTTGAATTCCAGGCTAGTTTAACTGTCAACTATCATCCAAAGAAAACTATATACATATGTACAAAAAGATGCATATTTACACACATTTTACAATCATGCAAAAAATTTTTGAAAAAATGTTTTTGAAATCATGAGTTATGATGCATGCAGTGCAAGTTTTGCAAAAAGAAATTTACACACATTTACACAAGATTTTTGCAAACTTTTGATTTTTCAAAACATTTTGGAAAAATTTTGTACTATATACATAATTTTGATACAGAAAATATTTACACAAGCTTTACACACAAAAGATTTTTGAAATCATTTTTTTACAAAAAATAATTTGTACACTAGCTATGTATGTGCAAATAAAAGAAAATTATGTATCTGAAAAATTTTTAATTTTTGTGGTTTTTAGCCATTTTTATTTATTAACACACTCATACAAAGTACGAGTTATGGCTAAAGTATATATGAAATATATACACACACCCCCCTATACTTAGCTCGAACGATGTCCTCAGAGTCAAGAGCGATGAAGAAGACATAACTCGTGCTATGTATAGGGAAGTGAAAAGGAAGGCTATACAAAAGAGAATGAAAGTCAAGAGGGACTCGGGTCTTCCCCCTATACTTAGGATCAAGTAATCCTAAGTATAGCAGGCTGTATACTAAGGGAAAAACCGAGTGGAGAATGTACAGGGTCTACCCCCCCCTATACTTAGGGTAAAATACCCCTAAGTATAGGCAGCAAAAACAGGGGTAGACGGAAACAAAAGAGATACCCAAAATGTCTCACATCCCCCCTATACTTAGGGTAAAGTGCACCCTAAGTATAGCATAATCATAAGATGAAGAAAGGGATGTGGGACTAAAGAATGTGCTGATATGGACATCTGGATCTATGTACAGCGGAGGATCAGTAAAGCTCAGGCGTGAGATGTATTAGATGTGAGTCAAAGACCACATCTCACGCAAAATGAATAGGGGCAAGATCAACGACTCGCGGCTCATGATCTAGAAATGGCTTGAGCCGCTGGCCGTTCACTCGGAAGGTACTCTCAGAAGACAACTCAGATATGTCGATGCTACCGTTGTCGTGTACCTTCCGAACCAGATAAGGTCCTTTCCATTTGCTCTGTAGCTTCCCTGGAAATAATCTAAGCCTCGCATCAAACAGCCATACTTTCTGTCCAATCTCAAAATGTTTGTGGCTGATATGAGAATCATGCCACTCCTTAACTTTCTCCTTATAATGTAAGCTGCTCGTGAAAGCTGCATCTCTAAGCTCTTCCAGGGCAGCTAGCTCCGCCCTCCTCTGGTCTCCTATACCATCTGGATCCATCAATATGTCTGTAACTGCCCAAAGTGACTTATGCCTCAGCTCAACTGGTAAGTGACAGGGCTTGCCGTACACGAGGCGAAAGGGAGATGTGCCCAAAGGTGTCTTGAAAGACGTCCTATATGCCCATAAGACCGAGTCCAAAAGCTGTGACCAATTCTTTCGGTCAGGGCGGACGACTTTCTGCAGAATAGTCTTGATCTCCCTATTCGACACTTCGGCTAGACCATTCGTCTGTGGATGGTATGGTGTAGCAACACGATGGTCTATGCCGAACTCGGTAGCAAGTGCCTTCACCTGGTCGTTGATGAAGTGAGATCCCCCATCAGAAATAAGAACTCGTGGAACCCCGAACCGCGTGATGATGTGCCTCCTCAAAAATCTGCAAACTGTCCTCGCATCAGCGGCTCGGGCGGGGATAGCCTCCACCCAACGACTCACATAATCTACGGCTAACAGAATGTACTCAAATCCCTGACTCTTAGGGAATGGACCCATGAAATCGATGCCCCATGCGTCAAAAACCTCACAGAAGTGAATGGGCTGCATCGGCATCATATCACGCTGTCCACACGTGCCCATCCTCTGACAGTCAGTACACCCCTTCACGAACTCATCAGAGTCCTTGAAGAGGGTAGGCCACCACAAGCCGGATTGGAGTACTTTCTGTGCCGTTCTCCTCCCAGAATGATGTCCTCCTGCCTCAAGCTTGTGGCAGTAAGTGAGGACACTATGATGCTCCTCCTGAGGAATACACCGACGCCAGACACTATCCCCTCCTTCTTGGTAAAGGATGGGATCCTCCCAGTGATAGGACTTGGCCTTCGCAAGGAAAGTCTCACGCCTCTGCCTGGGCCATTCTTGTGGGACTTTCCCAGCAACGAGAAAGTTCACAATATGGGCATACCACGGGAGTGAGGCGATAGCAAGGATCGCCTCGTCTGGGAAAGTATCTCTAATGGGATCAATCTGCTCAGAATCCTCAGGTTGCTCTAATCGGGAGAGATGATCCGCCACCACATTTTTGACTCCAGGCTTATCCTTGATCTCAATGTCGAACTCCTGGAGTAGAAGGATCCATCTAGTCAGTCTGGCCTTGGCATCCTTCTTTGACATGAGGTACCTGATGGCGGTGTGGTCAGTATACAAAGTCACTCTAGATCCAATGATATATGATCTGAACTTATCTAGGGCAAACACTACTGCTAGCATTTCCTTCTCTGTGACCGTGTAATTCCGCTGGGCGGAATCCAATGTGCGGCTAGCATAGTGTATGGCAAACGGAACTCCGTCCCTCCTCTGTCCTAGCATGGCCCCTACGGCAAAATCGGAGGCGTCCGTCATGATCTCGAATGGAAGAGACCAATCGGGTGGCTGAAGGACAGGAGCCTCAATAACACACTGCTGGAGAGTCTCAAAGGACGAAAGACACTTGTCATCGACAAGGAACTCGGTGTCTTTTGTCAAAAGGTCAGTCAATGGTCGGGCAATCTTGCTGAAATCATGAATGAATCTCCTATAAAAACCAACATGCCCCAGAAATGACCGTAACTGCTTCAAATTAGACGGCGGTGTGAGTTTTCTAATGACGTCAACCTTGGCGGGATCAACCTCCATGCCCCTGTTGGAGATGATGTGGCCAAGCACCGTCCCTTGAGTCACCATGAAGTGACTCTTCTCCCAAGACAGAACCAAGCGGGTAGCAATACATCGCTGGAGCACTCGGTCTAGGCAGTCAAGACAGGAATCGAATCCGTCGCCGTAAACCGAGAAGTCGTCCATGAAGACCTCCAAACACTCCCCTACCATGTCCGAAAAGATCGACAGCATGCACCTCTGAAAAGTCGCAGGGGCGTTACATAGCCCAAATGGCATGCGTCGAAAGGCGTATGTACCGAAGGGACAGGTAAAGGTGGTCTTCTCCTGATCCTCAGGAGCGATGGCCACTTGATTGTAGCCTGAGTACCCATCCAGGAAGCAATAATGGCTCTTCCCTGCCAGTCTCTCTATGATCTGATCAATAAAGGGCAGGGGGAAATGGTCCTTCTTGGTGGCCTGGTTGAGTCTTCTGTAGTCAACGCAGACTCGCCAAGAGGTGGGTACTCGTGTAGCAATCTCCTCTCCTGACTCACTGATCACAGTCGTGATGCCCGTCTTCTTGGGCACCACATGCAAGGGACTAACCCACTTGGAGTCGGAAATGGGATAAATAAAATCTGCACTCCACCATTTTGATATTTCCTTCATGACAACCTCTCTTAGGTTGGGGTTCAGTCGCCGCTGGAACTCACGCGACGGCTTCGCCCCTTCCTCTAGATAGATATGGTGGGAGCACAACGAGGGACTAATCCCATGGAGATCTGCTACGCTCCATCCAATTGCCTTGCGGTTCTTTTCAAGAACCTCCATCAGACGGGATTCTTGTTCTCCAGTCAGATCGGCAGAGATGATGACTGGGTACATCTCAGACTCTCCCGCAAGGAATCTATACTTCAGCGAAGTAGGGAGCGGCTTCAGCTCTGGACAGCTGGGTGCTGGCAAATCTGGCTTCTGAAGAAGATGTGTGTATGCTGACAATTCTGCCAAATCTGCCTGGGAAAATGATAAAGAACTCTCACAAACTGGATCTGGAGAAGGCGGGTCCTCTACATTGTCTCTGATCTGCTCTGCCTCTACCTCCTCTTCATTTATAGGCTCAGGTGGATCCAGATCTGGCATCTGATCATCACAATCTGCCCCATCAGATTCTGAATCCGAGGGATCTGTATCAACTGCGGTGGCATCAGTACCACCGTAGAGCAAGGTGGCCTCAGTACCACCATCACTGAAAATCGTGTCGCGATCAAGGTCCGAATCTGCTGACTCAATAGTATCCTGAACCAGGGCTGTGCTCTCCAGACCATCCTCTGCTATCATCTCTGCATCAGCTGTATCTGAATATGAGAGGATGGTCTGTGCTACAGGATCTGCCCAAGCTGCCTCATCATCTGTGATTACGAAATCACAGTCCTGGTGGATGTCTGGCCCTGTGTCTGTCAGCTGCTCTGAATCTGTACTGCCCTCTGAGCGGGATCTAACTCTGGCTCTGTGGTCCTTAACCGTACTTTCGCCCTGGACGCGAAAGAATACCTTCCCACTGTCATGGTCAGTCACCGCCTTGGCTGTGGCCAAGAACGGGCGACCGAGGATGATGGGGGAATCGGTCAACGAGTCAGGGGTCTCCATGTCCAGTACTACGAAGTCCACGGGGAATTGCAAACCCTGAATCGTGACGACAACGTCTCGCAACAACCCCTTTGGCCTCTTGACAGACCGATCAGCAAACTGAAGGTATGTCCTGCTCTGTCTGAGAGTGCCCAACTCTAAGTGGTCGAGAAGGGCTGCCGGAAGAAGGTTGATCGACGATCCGCTATCTAATAGAGTGCGGTCGAACCTCTGCTCACTGATCTGACATCTGACATACGGGGCCCCTAAATCTGGCCTCTTAGTCGGCAGATGGTTCTGGATCGCGTAACACGTGGCTTTTGTCAACACATGAATCTCTGCGGTCTTGCTCCTCTTCTTCCTCCTGACTGTGGTCTTGTCTCTCAAGGATCGCTGAAGAAGAGGGATGTGTTGCAAAGCCTCATTGAGGGTCAGCTGGATGTGAAATCGGTCTATCATGCTCTGGCTGAACTCCTCCTGCTCTCTCTTTTTTGGGTCGTTTTCTCTTTTCTTCCCCTTCCCCAACTCAAGGGCTCTAGGAAAGGGGATCACAGGGTCCTTCTCAGATGAAGGACTAGGAATAGGCCTAGACGGTTCGATGACCGGATCCTCACAAACATCATTCACCACAGTGGGATCAGAAGAAACTAAACCTTTTCCTTTATTCAAATTAGAGTTCTGAGATACATTCATACGAGGAAAGACAACATCTCTATCAGAATAAATGTTGGTGGCCTCAGTACCACCTCTAGCTGGATCTACAACTAGACGTCTTGCGGCCTCAGTACCGCGGGCTGGCTCGGCTCTGCTGGTGGCATCAGTACCACCTCCTCGATATGGTGAAACAGCGGCCTCAGTACCGCCGGTGGAATCAGCATCTCTGGTGGCATCAGTACCACCGCCATCATGATGTGCGGCTTCAGTACCGCTCTCTTCTTCCTCATCTGGCGCTCTAGATGGCTCCTCGCGATGTCGCTCAGATGAGGCGCCGCCTGCTGGTCTTCTACCGCTCCTAAGTGTAACAAAATCAGCATCAAATAGATCCGATGAAATATTATCCAATAAATCACTAGGAGGGGTAGGCTCAGTGTGAACTACCTGCTCAGATTTCCTCTTCAAGCTATTCGGATTAGGCTCGATCTGTGCAGGGATGGCGGCCTTCCCTCTCATCAGGTCCCGCATCTCCTGGCGGAACTCGTCCATCTCCCGTCTAAATGTAGCCTGCTGCTCTGTGAAGAGGCGGGCTAGATCATCCATGGCGGGGCTCTCATGGGAGCCCGACGGGTTGCCTCTCTGGTAATGAGGCTGCTGGACCTGGTACTGCTGCTGCTGAGAGGGGTAAGAGGAAGGATGCTGCTGCTGGTGAGTCTGCTGCTCACGTCTCCAATTCTGTCCCTGCTGCTGGTAGGGACGAGATACGAATGATGATGGCTGGTGTGGCTGGTATGCTGGGGGCTGCTGGTGATCTCTCTGCTGGGAGTACTGCCCTCCCTGACCGGCTGGCTGCTGTTGGGACTGGTTACCCCCATTCCCCCACCTGAATCCGGGATGGTCTCGTCGGATTCCAGGTTGAGGACGGTCATACCAAATCCCGTTGACATCCATCAACGGCTCAGCATCGAAGGGATCTAGTGGCAGTGCGGCCAGAGGCTGATCCGGCTGATATACCACCATCTGTAAGTCTGGAGATGGTGGTGACTGGTAAGAAGGCTGCTGCTGCTGGTACGGCTCCGCCTGTACAAGATGAACTTGTCTAGGCTGCTGCAAGGAGCTGGAGCGCTGGGACGAGCTGCGGCTGCCGCCGGAATCGCCTCGCGACAGAAGACGGGGCTGAGGAGCCGTCTGTGCCTCCTGAAGACACAAGAGCTGGGTCTTCATGTCGCTCAGAGTTTGTGCCATTTGCTCCATCTGAGTTATGCCCTGGCACTGCTTCTTCTCTATTATTTCCATGCGGTCCAACTTCTCGCTGATAATCCCCATGTCCGCGGCGGCCGACTCTGCCTGTGCGGCTGCAACTGTGGACGAACTGGATGGACCTGCATCAACCCGTGCTATCCGCTGGTACTGCACGGGTCCGGGCGGCTGCTGTGATCTCTGTGTGTACAACCTAGTCTGGGACATCACCATGTAATTTTCTGCCATCTCCTCGTAGATGGCCCAGACTTGGTTGTGGTCCTTTGCAAAGTAGGACCCGCCGCAAGAAGCATTCACCAGACCCTGAAGCTCTGGTGTCATCCCACTAAAGAAGCTTTGAACTAGGTTCGGCTTCGAAATGTCGTGGTGTGGGCATCTATCCAGAAGCTCTCTGAACCTCTCCCATGCTTCGTGAAATTGCTCGTTAGGGAGCATGGAGAAGTTGTTGATCAGGGCCCTCGCTGCATTCGTCCGCCCGAGTGGATAGTACTTGTTCAAGTACTCGGTGCGGAGTTGCTCCCAGGTGTAAACAAACTTCCCTAAATGTTTCAGCCAGGCGGCTGCTCTATCTGCCAGTGAAAAAGGGAAGGCCATCATCCGAATCGTATCTTGGTCCACATGACGGTCGTGGACAGTGCTGCAGATCATCAAAAACTCCTGGAGATGGAGGTGGGGTTCCTCAGTGGCAAGTCCGTGAAAGTGAGGAAGCATTTGCAGGGTGTTCGGAGGGAACTTGAAATCCCCCACGATAGCAGGTACCACCACCCAATGGTGCATCAGTGTAGATCCGGGGTTGTGTAACTCCCGCATCGGTCTCGGTGGTCCTCCTCCGGCCGCGGCTGCCGCTGCGGCAGCTGCTGCTGCAGCTGCTGCTGCCTCTGCATCAGCGTCAGGAATGTCCTCAGGCTCGCTCGGCTCGTCTCGCTCTCTGAGTCGCTCCAACTCCCTTCTCATCTCAATCATAAAAGCCCCCTGATCGCGTAACTGCTGCTGAACTGTCTCTAAAGAGGCGATCAGGGTGGAGTTGATTGCCCCTTGGTCAAATACGACATGCTGCTCTCCCTGCTGACCTCCGGGGTAATCGTCTGCTCTGGCGGCCATACCGACGTCTGCAAAATCAGATGAGCCCAACTCAGGTTCTGTCAAATCAATTCGTCTTTCCTCGGGCTCATGTCTCTCAGTAGCAAAAGAAAGGGGGTCGAGGGGGAACAGGGTGGAATCGTACTCGGGCCCGGAGAGCTGGTCTCGACTCTCACGGGCCAACCTAGATGATGAAGTAGACGCGCCTAAAAGCGGTGCAGCCAGAGGCTGCCTAAGAGATCGTCTACCCATCATCTTGATCTTGGCGAGTAGGGCGGATGGGATCTGGAGAAAATATGATCGCAAAGCAAACCCCCGGTTCACCAACGCAACGCAATCTGAAGACCGTGAAAGCTCGGTCAATTTATCTTGTCAATTTTATTTGGTGAACATACAAATTATCAGAGCGCTTACGTGACCTGTTAGGATACCCGATGCTACTCCAACCGACTGGCCCGCACGGAAGAGTCGGTAGTCAGCTAGAAATAACACCGGAGGGTTCTACCTAGGGTGCGGGTCACTCTCTCGCGCATCCAAACCATACAATGAGGGGGTTGCTCTCCCCAAGACAAATTTTTAATGTGAGTGTCTTTTAGGGTCAATAATGTTAGCCAGTCCCAATTTTTTTGTTTTTCTTTTTAAAATTTTTTTTTTTTCAAAAATAAATACAAGCGGCCTAACGGTTTTTCCGATTCTCCTGATGATTAATCCAAAAACAGAGGGAGAAGACGAAAAAGCCGATGCGCGAAGAAATCAATGATGCATGCAGAGAAAGAAATGCGTACCTTGTCTCCAGCACTCTACATGCAAGTGATCCGCGCAGAATTTAAATACAGAAATTAAACTACCTAAATGATGCAACGGGAAAAACCGAGTCCTAGATGAGCAATTTCTATTGATCGTGAAGAACAATAGTTAGCTAACCGAATCGAGTCCGGAGTCCGATCTTGGGAGTCACTCGGTGCCCGCCACAACGGGTCCTGCCAGCGCTGTATGTGACTCCTCACGGCACGTGGTCTCAAATCCAATTAAACTAACTTTTTCAGTGAATTTTATTAAGATCCAATTACGTTCTATAGGAACAGATATTCTATTAGGTGTTGGGCCTTAGAAATTTACGTCACAAGCAAGAGAAATTCCTAAATCTAGGGGCTCGAGAAAAACCGCGTAAACACCGGAAAAGGCAGCTAGCTATCAAAATCACGATAAAAGCCGCGAAAATCCAAATGGGTCCCCCGAGCACACCGGTGCTCAGCGAAACAGACCCGCTAAGTTACAAATGTCCACAAATGTCCAAGTCCTAAATTATTACAACAAATATTGTTCTCTCACTCAGAAATAAAAATTCTTTCCCTCTCTCTCTTCCTGCTCTTCTTCCCGTGCGGGTCCTCAAAAAGTGTACTCCAAGTTCTCCACGCAGTACCTCGCACAAAAATTAGAAAGAGAGAGTGTCAGAAAGCAGTTATAATTTAGAGAGACAATATGGAAAAATGACTACAAAGCCGTGCTCCCCGGCAACGGCGCCATTCTGAAGGCACAAAAACCCAAGCAACTAAGGTAGAAGGTATAGAAAATAGGTCGTTGCGACCTCAGTCACTCAGAACGTGTCAATCAAGAAAAATGAACCACATGAAAATAAATCAATGAAACACAGAGAAGTGGTCCTGCTATAGGATTAACCTGGTATAGCTCCCAGGGTCGAACACAAGGAGCACAGATTGGCTTAAGAAGCCTACGATGTAGTCAGAAATCCAAGGGAGTCTTTTTTTAGTGTTTTTATTTGTTTTTATAATTTTTTTAAGATTTTTTAAATGATGAGAAAACTAAAGAAGACACACAGGTAATGAATTTCAACAATTTATTAAACACAACAAAAATCAAGCAAAAATCAAGGAAAAATGGTTTTTATGTTTTTCAAGTTTTTTTTACTGTTTTTGGTGAATTTTTGGAATTTTTCTAATGGGTAAATTATTTACTAAAAATCAAACAATGTGAAAAACAGAGGGTACTGTCCAGCAAGGCTTAAGACCCAAAAATAAAATATTTTTGGATCTCAAAAAGCCCTGAAGGTAATTTTCCTATAATCTAGAATGAATGAGGAAAATTTAGGCACCCTAATTATTGTTTTTGGATTTTTAATTTAATTTTTATAATTTTTATGGGTTTTTAAGGGTTTTTCAATTTTTAGGATTTTTATGCGATGAAAAATCACCAAAAATGGCTGGAAAATCAAACAGCACACAAACAACAAGTCCTAATTTTTTTAGAATTTTTAAAGGTGATTTTATATTTTTTTTGGTATTTTTAAAGCTAGACAGTGAAAAAAAAGAGGGTTTTTGAATTTTTAAAAATACTAAATGATAACAAAAATGTCCTCAAAAATCATAGAAATTCCTACACCATGGCAGGAGCCATGTGTCAAAATTTCATTGGATTTGGAGGTCGTTTGATATTTTATTCAAAAATAAAGGTGGGGCACTGTGCACAAGGACCAATGTGCAAATACCCAAAAGTTCTGGGGGTCTGGTGCAAAATACCCAGCGAAACACGTGCCAAACACGTGCCTGGGGCACTCAAGGACCCAAATGCAAGAAAAATAAGTCCCGAGGACCTATTGATAACTCGTATCAAAAGTCCAGGGGCTTATCTGCAAATAACCCAAGAAATATCGCACATGGGGAATTAATTCACGCACAGGGGTATAAATGCAATTATAGAAAATATTTCATTCAATAAAGAACACCCAGAACTACAGGGGCTTATATTGCAAATAACCCAATATAACACGTGACGAAGCACGTGGCTCTCAACTGGCAGGGGTAGAAATGCAAATAAAAATAAGCACGAGGGTCTCTATGCAAATATCCCAGAAAATAAACAACTGAATTTAAAAATTACAGGACTAAAATGAAATAAAACAAACAGAGGGGCCTAAGATAAATTTACCCCTTTTTTTTATTATCGACGGCCTGATGTGCGCCACGTGGACTATCGGACGGTGGAGAACGGAGGCGACTTTAACTATGGAAGTGCTGGCCTGATCGAACGGTGGAGAGTATCCCACGTGGCAGATCTGACGGTTGAGGCTAGCTGGTGGAGATACTCTTGGTGAATCGACGGCTGAGAGGAGGACGCGTGGCAAATCTGACGGTTGAGGCTAGCTGGTGCCTCTCTCTCTGCTCGAACGGTCAAGATCAACCCTCGGGATGATCGGATGGTGGAGATACTCCGTAGATGGATGGTTCAGATCCGATCTGGAGCGAGGAGGGTGATCTGACGGCGAAGGAGGGTCCTCGAAGAACAGGTCCCCGGCGAAACTCGCCGGGCTCGTACGTGCGCTAGGGTCCTCCGGTGAGCCTTCTGGAGGTCGGAGAAGAATCGCGGAAGGCTCACGCGTCTGCCGGTGGTCTCCAACGGGCAAACCGAGCTCCGAGGAGCTCGAGCAAGGCCGGCGGAGCTGGGTCTCCTGGCTGAATGGCGAAGGGCCTCAGACGGCCTCCTTTTGACCTGCAAAGTGCACCAGAAGACTCGCGGGTCGAGGGCAAAGTACCTCGACCCGGTTAGGCGGCGTGAAGGTGACGTGTGGGTCGAAATGGCGAGCTCCGGCGAGGGTGGTCGGCGGAGGAGCTCGATTCCCAGATCCTGTGCGATCTGGGTTGTGTGAAGGGGTGAAGAAGGTGCGGAGAGGTCTGGCGGAGATGATGGTCGGGTCGGATGGTCGAGATGTAACGCGAGATGGTCGGAATCGGAGAAATGCGTCGGAGAGTGGATTTGGGCGAAACCTAAAATTAAACGAAATTAAAGAGCTAATCAACTACTTGGTGGCTGCAGTAGACTATGCTGGAGCTGCTCTTGCTCCTGGTCGTAGCCTCGAAGGGCGTCAAGGCCTGAGGCTCGATGCTCAACGCCGGTGGCGGAGCAGTGGCGGCGAAGAACGCCGGATCAATGGTCGGGACACCCTCACCTCACTGCAACAGGGTCAAACGCGAGCTGTCACCTCGGGCTTTGCTCTGGAGGTCACGGGAATAAGGATGGCGATCCAAAAGATGGGGCGCGGAGGTGGCGGAGGTGAGAATATATAAGGTGACAGGGGCGATTAGGGTTGAGGGGCGACAGCGATGGAAGGTGTTGATTTCGTGGCGGAAGATCGGGCGAGGAAGATGGATGATAGGCGAAGAATCCGGGCACGGGGTTCGCGTAGGAGACAGCCTGGAGATGCGTGGGAAAATCGGGGAAGATGGGGTGGCGCGCCTCTTCCAGAAAAGGAAAGAGTCCGCGGGGGAGTTGACCGGGGTCAACAATCCCCCGTGGACTAATCAGAGGCTGCCACGTGTATGCGATTTTTGTTTATTTATTTTAATGTAGAAATAGGCCGAATTAAAGAAAACTCAAAACATGAAATATTTTTCTTTTATTTTTTTCTATTTTTGATGATTTTTAATTAATTTTTGGGAATAAAAATAGGGTAGCTATATATATAGGTATATGTACACTATATGGATTTTTATTTTTGATTTTTTTATTTGTTATTTTTATGTATTTTTATGCTCATTTTGTATTTTATTTATTTACAGGATAAAATGAGGAATAAAAGAATATTTTTATTTTATTTTTATCACTTATATACAAGGGTGAAATAATTGGTTATATACACTTATATACATGGTATTTATACAAAGTATCTTTGTATTTTCAATTTTGTAATTTTTATTTGATTTTTGTTTTGTTTCTTGTTATTTTATGCATTTACAATATGTAACATAGAATATTTACAAAAAGTTTAGAAAATAATTGAATTTATTTACAAGGTTAAATAAATACATTGGTGTGGTTTATGCACATGGTGAAAGGGTATTTTTGACTTTTTGATTTTTACATTTTTATTTTGTTTTTAATATTTTCTAAATATACACAAAATATGTACAAGCATATTTTTGGGTGAGGAAAATATAATTTTATATATTTACAGAAGTATATACACATGAGCTCCTATCTCCCTCTACTTTGGCTTTTATGCGGTCAGGCCCATGCTGAGCCCTCCCTTGGGTTAGGTTGCTCAATATTTATTCTAAATATTTCCCTCTTTTTCTTTTTTGCTCTTTATTCTTTTTATTTTTGCACAAAAACATGCTAATTATAGGTTTTTACACAATGCATGCTTTTGGTAATTATTTGTATTTACACATATCTTATGTATTTGCAAAGGTTTTTGTAGCTAAAATAGAAGAATAAAGAGTGATGAATGGGTATTCATCACCCAGCTCGCACAGGGAGCTGGGATTCGAGCTCCACCGTCCCCCCTTCGCCGGAGCTCGCCCATATCACCCCATAGTTCACCGTCACCCCGCCTAACCGGGTCGAGGCAGTTTGCCCTCGACCTGCGAGCTTCTTGGACTGTTTTGCAGGTTCAATGAAGTCCATCTGAGGTCCTTCAACATCGAGCCAGGAGCTTCACCTCCGCCGACCTCGCCCGAGCTCTCCAGAGCTCGGCTGGGCCATCGGAGGCCACCAACAGCTGCGGAGCACCACGTCGGAGCTTCTCCGATTTTCAGGCGCAGCAGGGGAGGTCAGGAGCGCACGCACTGGGCCGGCGAACTTCGCCGGCCACCTGTTCTTCCTCGACCTTCAGCTGCCGTCCGACCAGCCCTCCCGCTCCAGTTGTCATCTGGACCGTCCGTTCCAGGAGCCGCCTTCACCGTTTGATCTAAGGAGGATAGATCTGGACCGCCCGATGCTCGAGGGTTAGCCACAGAGAGCCACGCCCGTCCGATGCACCACGTGGCTTAGCCCCGACCGTCGGATTCGCCCGAGGAGTCCAGCTGTGGAGCGCCCGTTGTTCCCAACCGTCAGATGCTCCACGTGGCCTCCATCCAGCCGCTCCATTAATAAAGGGTAACTACCCTTAGGCCCTTCTGTTTATTGCATTTCGTAGTTAGTCCTGTAAATACGTAATATAGTTTTTTAGTTTTTGGGATATTTGCGTAGAGGACCCCGTACTCTGTTTAGTTTGCATTTATGCCCCTGTGTATGGTCTGACACGTGCATCGACACGTGAGTTTTTGGCTTATTTGCATATCATGCCCCTGTAGTTCTGACTGTTAATGAATGAATGAAAGTTTGTGTTTATTTGCATTTATACCCCTGTGCGTATTTTAATTGAGCATGTGCGAATATTTGTGGGTATTTTGTAGATAAGCCCCTGGGCTTTTGGTACCTGTTACCAAATAGCCCTCGGGACTTATTTTCATTACACTTGGGTCCCTGAGTGCCCCAGGCACACGCGTAGCACGTGTTTCGCTGGGTTAATTGCACCAGACCCCCCAGACTTCCGGGTATTTGCACTTCGGTCCCTATGCACTGTGCCCCCTTTTGATTTTTGAATAAAATAGCAAATATTCTCCAAATCCAACGAAAATTGGACACATGCCTCCTGCCATAGTGTATAATTTTCGAGGATTTTTGGAGACATTTCTGAGTTGTTTTGTTATTTTTAAAAATTAAAAAGCCTCCATTTTGGTTACTGTCTAACTTTAAAAATCACAAAAAATATTAAATCTCATCTAAAAATTCCAAAAAATTGTCTATTGTTTGTTTTGTCTAGCTTGATTTTCTAGCCAATTTTGGCTATTTTTCATTATCGAAAACCACTAAAAATTGAAAAACACTTAAAAACTTATAAAAATTCTAATAATTAAATCGAAAATCTAAAATCAATAATATAGGTGCCTAAATTTTCCTTGTTTTATTCTCTTTACAGGAAAATTACCTTCCAGCTAATTTGGGGCTTTAGATATTTTATCTAGGCCTTTTTAGCTCGGCTGGACAGTACCTTTCATTTCAGTCACTGTTTGATTTTTAGAAAATTAAATAAATATCAGAAAAATTCCAAAAATTCAACAAAAACACTAAAAATAATAAAACACATAAACACATTTTTGTTTGAATTTTTGGGTGATTTTTAGTGCTTTTAATAATTTGTTGAAGTGTGTTGTTTTCTTGCTTTTACCATTTTCTTAATTAACTAAAAATCCAAAAAAATATAAAATAATTAAAAAACCGCCAAAAATATTTTGTTCTTTTATTTTATTCCCTTTTTAACTACTTCATAGGCCGCAAGGCCAATCCGTGCTCCTTGTGTTCGACCCTGGTCGCTATACCAGGTTAAATTAATAGCAAGACCGCTATTTCGTATTTTGATTGATTTTTATCTCTATTGGTGGTCTATTTTTCTTGATTGATCGAGTCCAAGTGATTGAGGTCGCAACGACCATTTTTGTACCTTTACCTTAGTCGCTTGGATCGCTCAACAGTAAGGACTTCAAGAAACCAGGAAACTCAAACAATTGAACCTCCACGGAAGTCGTTAATTAGGCCGCATCCTCCAGGGCACATTCCAACATATTTCGAACAAAACACCAAGCAACAGAAGAAGACGACACATGAGGAGAGTCACAGAAAAATGGAAGATGGGGTGAAAGGAAACGACAAAGGAGGATGTGTATGAGGTGGAGGAGGATGAGGTCTGAAAGGATTTCTGAAGATATGGAAATTATAAGTTATTGTAAATTATTTTCTTATTATTTGTAAACACATCTTAATTCTTTTATGATCTTAATGAAATACTTGCAATTTTTCTAAGTTAATTGATGTCAAGTTGTATGTTGTTGAGCTCGCGTATGTCAACGGTAAAGAATGTTGAGCACACTCTCAATTTCTTTACATTTATTTTATATTTATTATAATAATCTTGAGATGTCAACTAAAAATATTCTTTGTATATATCAATAGTAAAAAATAAAATTAAAAATAAAGATATACATCATATTTGAGAATAATGTTATCGGGGAGAAGCAAGATGAGGAGGAGGTGCAGAAGGAAAGGTAACCCATCTTTCCACCTCCAAAGATGAGAGCACGAAGCTCCTAGTGATAGATCGAAAAGCTTGCGATGAAGGAAAACACCGAAAGCGTTAGGAAAGGTAAATCAGCTAGTGTAAGTGAATAGAAAAATAAATACAGACGATGGCTACTTAATAATATAGTAATTACTTCAAAGGTCCTCATTTATATCTAAATTTTAATCATGCCTATTTAATTAATTTTGATTTTTTAAATAATTATTTTTAAAAAGTCCTCAAAGTCCTCATTCATATCTAATAGGGAAAATAATTATATTTCCCTTATTTAGAGTATCGAATAGAAAGTAAAATGCGGAATGGAAATTTGTTGTAATTTGCCCAAGTTCGCGGAATGGAAATTTGTTGTAATTTGTCCAAGTTCAAATCAACACCTCATGTGTGCCGATCGATACACATTTTGCTAAATAATTTTTAATCATGTCTTTTTAATTAATTTCGATTTTTTTAAATAATTATTAAAAAAGTCCCATCAAAAGTGTCCAAAAATTATGCATAACAATGTTATGATTTTCAAGTATATAAATATCATATTTCAAAAAATTAAATTTGTTCTCTAAAAAATTGACGATGCATGCTGTTGTCGGTCTCCCAACAATCTGTTTGTAACAGTTCTTTTAGTAGTCAAACTTGCGACGATTAAAGAATACATATCACCACGGGACGAATATCAAACCTAGAACAGTTGACATTATTGGGATGCCTATAATCAAAGAATGAGAATCAACAAATCCCATCTAGGCCTCGGGAAGGGAAAAAGGAGCGGAGAGCTGAGCGGAAAAGCAGAGGCACCACGAGAAGAGATGGAATGATTGAAAAAGAGGAGGCGTTTGCATGGGCTCTTGTTCTTTCTCCGCTCCGCTTTTGCTTTGGAGGGGAGGGATTTAGCTTTTTCATAAATATGCTTTCGACGTAGGAAATCATGGATTTACCATCGGATTTCCTTCATTGTTGCAGAGACGACTTATGGGGGGGGGGGGGGGGGTGATTGTGCTATTACGGTGTCGGTTTCCCTTCATCATTACGAGGATTATGATTATGACAGTGGTAGCTTTGACGATCGTTGGCCAGTGATTAGGTTAATTATGAATGCTGGGCTTTGCTAATGTTGGTCGTTGGTGGTTAATCATGCTATGCATGCACCAGTGGTTTCCTTGTTAGAGGATTTGCCTCTGGACATACAACGATTAAACCCTATTTCACAGTCTGGAGAAGTCAATTCAGTGTTTCGTCAGTTCTAAAGCCTTTCTTTTTTTTATTATGTCTCGGTTTTTCACACGTTGGTTATTCAGTCCATCTAATTTTATTAGATATATCTATCTTGGTTTTACATGTCAAGTGAGATCATTCTAACTTTTTTCTGAAAAAAATTGTCATATTTTCATCAATGATTTTGCCTTTGGATCTTATGTAATTTTTAACTTAAAATGCATGAATGAAAAGTAAACATGACGGTAAGTACTTATCTAGACATGACTTTTACACCACAGTCCCATCCATTTGACCATTAACATGAACCAATTCCATCAATATTAGGTCATATTTGCCCTTAATGTTTGTCAAAATTATCTAGCAATATCATTTTCTTTTCTCATCCTCCTTCCAAACATAGTACATAAGAGGTCTAAAGGCCTTCCAATTCCTCCTCCCCTTCCCCGCACCACCCACTCCACATACCTCGACCTCACCCTCATCACCAATGAACCCATCTTACGTCTCACGGGGAGCACATGTCACCCGTCTCTAGAACGGCTCCCTCAACCACCATGCCGATGTTGTCGCCTCCCTCTCATCCCTTTTCGACAATGAATGCTATAGAAATCTCACTGCTGAGGAGATGCCATCACCCCCCCTCCTCGAGATCATCAAGGAAGGAAGCCTCGATGGGCAAGGGAACACCGACAACACCAGTAGGTTCTTTGGCATGGATCTAGAGAGTCTCAAGACCCTAGTGCAAGACAACATATCCTTCATTCTCAAAGCATGCTCAAGGATCCTACTATGAAGGTGTAATCGTTTGTGGCCAAGGTTGTCATGAATTTTGCGATGCACTCCTAAATTACATGACACTTTGCTCCAACACAACATTATGAGGTTGCTCATTAGATACCGGATGAATCTCTTATTCATCTCTTTTATATTTGAATTTTGTCCAAGATTCCTTAGCAAAACAACACAAAATCTGCAAAAAATGACAACAAAAGAAAATCATCTAAAGCAATAAAAGTGGATTAATTAGATAAAATAACTTATCATGACCACTTGGCTGCCGAGTCAGCTAAGTTTGACGGGATGAGAGATCTCTGAGAATAGAAATCACGAAGAAAATCACATGAAATGATGATAAAATTTGAGCTACAACGTGTATGTATTCATTTTTTGTACACATTATACAATTTTCTAACTTTTCTAACAAATTCATTCTAATTCCAACTAACATGAAGCTGACTCCATTGTGTATATATTACTAAATTCAATTTGTGAAAAAACCTAAAAAATACTTACATGTAAAAATTATAATATAACCTAAAGATAAAAAGTCATGAAGTAGAAAATATCACTCATACAAGCTTCAATCAAACTCTATTCATCTTTGAATTAAAGAACGTTAAATTATCATCTACAAAATAAGGTCAAATTTAAAGGAATAACAGTTCATTTGTGAAAAGTAAATTTTGAGACGTAATTATATATAGTATAAAATTGACTAACTTTAACCTATTACTATTATATATATCAGATTCTTTTTAATTTATTTCTTTTCTATTTATTTTCTTTATAGTATGTTTTCACTAATTTCTCAAAAAAATATTACTCATTTTTTAAAAAAAAACTGTAAAAAAGACATTTTTGTGCAGTTTGACTTGTTCAAATATAAATATTTCCTCTTATTAATTTATTTCTAAATCATCTTAAATAAAAAAATATTAAAAAAATAGAATCATGCATAAATCAATCATGTGGTATTTTATTTGATTTTACAATGCATGCATTGTATACATAAAATCAAAGAAAAATACAAAATATAAAAAATGGATATTTTATAATATATCACCAAAAAATCATATCATTTATAAATGAGTACATTTGATTTTGAGTCCTTTATGAATTTTATAAATCTCATTGATATCTACAAGTTTTGTTTTGGCCACTTTTACAACTGTGACATCTTTGATTTTTAATTTAATTTCTCTTCTTTTATGCATTGGTCAAATAGTCAAAGAGATTGTCAGCTATTGAGTCAACCCACCTTCCGACCAATCACAAGACTCTCTTTGTTGACTTCCTGGTCAACATCAACCCTCACTCATAATCCTTCTGCAACCATCTCAAAAACCGATTCCTAATCCTATTCACAACTAACCAACTGCAACAACCAATTGCCTTGGGCCTCACCAACCCCCATTATCATCTTCTCCACAACAAAACCAATAGAATCACCTAACCCCTTACGTCTACTGCCTAACCACCACTTCCATTATACTTCTCTATAAACAAACTATCTATTCCCCTAAACAACTACCCAACAAACCCCAGTTCACGATAAAACTCCATTATCCAATACCCATCCCATCGTCCTTTTATGTCCAGCAGAAGATGAGAATCCAAAAACCAACTTACGCCCTAACTGAAGACACCGGACTTATCCTATCGCAACAAATTGATCAAAAAACCAATCTCGTTCCCTCCTCTATATCTTTCTTGCCCTACATACGTTGTACCTAGTGTCCAGATTAAAACATTTGCCATTTGCGACAAGAACAAGATAGACAGAGAGGTATGGACCTCGACCTTCATTGGTGATAGTAGTAAGGTGATCAACTCTCATCGAGAATGATCCTTGATGCATAGATTCGTGCTATGACTCTTCCCAAGGGTTGCTGAACTTCACCATCGTCACCACGGCTTGAGGTGAAGAACATAGAGGGTTTTATCCGTTCAATATCAGGAGAAGAACTATTGCAGGTATACTCCTTTTCCCATCTTCTCCTACTCATTCTTTCTTTTTATTCCTCTTGTTTTCTTGATCAAGCCTCCGCTACTTAATCGATCCCCTTCATACCTTCATTTCATTTTAAATACAAATCCGAAACATTGATTTGTTAGGATTATGGTCATACCAGGATTAGGAATCCTAATGGGATGTGACTCTTAATCCTAATATTAGTTGAGATGTGTTTCAGTTTTTAGCCTTAATAAAAATAGGACTCTGGGTTTGTAATTGAGCTATATATAGAGGGGGTGTTAGGCATTGCCTCCATACCACCAGAAGAACACTGTATCCTCTGGAGAAATGGAAGAGAGAGAAGAGAGGAAGAGAGTGAGGGAACAAAGAGAGTTGTACTCATTCTTTTCTTAGTGATCTTTCTTCTCCGATGATTGCGATAGGTGACCGTTCACCGTTTTATCTGCTTGTTCTTTTCTTCATGTGCTTCCATGGTGGTGGTCGATTGTGCTTCCGTATCTGTAGAGGTTTGTATCCTCAACAACCAGTATCCGAAAGGAGACGATAACAGTGGATCGTGTTCTCATCATGATTTCTCCCACCTTCTTAACTCCCTCATGTTCCCATTCTATCCCCATCAGACTCCTCTTCCTATCAGGCGAGGAACGTCACCAAAGTGGCAGTTCCGACCACCATCCGCTAAAGGTGCCACTCCCCACCTTCCTTCTTACATGCTTAACGTCTAGGTTTAGTACTTTAGGGTTGAGCCTACATCCTCTATGATAGGTCTACAACAGATGAAGAACTAATCGAAGATAAGATGAGCACCGCTACCATCTTACTTCGATTAGAGCCTTGTCGTGTTTAGATCCTAGTAACTTCCAAGCATGACTAGAATTCGGTGAGGAAGAAAGACCATCTCATACAACAACTCTTTGATCAAGAGCTTCTCACATCAAGGTCGTACAATATAGAGAAGATTCCTAAAACCTTCAAATCGAAGCCCCAAGTTGCTCATAGTCGTTCATCAGGCAAGGAAGTTGCAGTTGTTAATCCCGAGGCTTCATTAAAATCAGAACTGTAAAAAATTAGCTAAAGCTCTGCCATCGATCACGAACCGCATCAGAGCATTGACACTTCCAAATGGACATCTTTTGTCCATGAGATATTTTTTTTGATAAACGATCAAGATTCTATTCTTCAAAAGGTAAAATCCAGCACAAGTAAAATGCCCAGAGGGTGAGAGCAACAACCAAAAAATGCACAAAAGGCAGGACCCGAGCAGTGATCTTGATATTTAGTACAACTAAAGACTATTACCCAGGGAGCAGTAAAAGTGATATTGTTTATAAATCACAAAAACAAAACAAAATAGCACTGTATGTCACCAAGGATGACCATCAAAGTTACAATTAGGCGACGAGGGATTCATTCTTTGTTACAATCTGGCTGAGAGTGCGGAGGCAAGGGATCAGGGAGATATTTGGTTAGGCCGAATGAGTAATAATGAATAAGGCATCCTTTGCAATTTGTGTGGGGGAGGGGGGAGTTCCTAAGACATTACCAAACATCGCACCTTCCAATCAACCACTACATTGATGCATGTTTGCCGGATATCAACCAATGAGATGATGAATATGGGTGTGAATTGTGACGTTAAAAAATCATCAAGGATCCCACAGTAATTTAGAATAGTAAGACAAAACATTGAAAGTAAAAAGGCAACATAGGAAATAGACAGGGAATGGTTTCTTCATCGCCCATGCATAAAGGGCACCCCTTTGATGTAGGGATATCAGAGAACAAGGATTCATATTGAGCCTAGAGCATATTATGGTAAAGTGACCAAATGAAGAGTTAGACTTTGGGGTGGAAAGGCCTCGACCAAAATTTAATGTTGAGTTTGGCATTTAAGCTGCCATGGGCCAACAAATTGTAAAGTTGGTTTGTTAATTTTGTGGTGGACGTCTTTCTTGGGAGAATTAGAGTCCTTACGAAGTTGGGATAATGGTGGTGTTTAGAGAGAAATTCTCTAAGTCTTGATAAACCTTTGTATGAAATTGATCTATATGTAAGGGCTTTTAGCCAATTTTGTCTAGTGTCTATAGTCGAGTGTGCCTTTGATAGGGAGAGTGTGCCTTTGATAGGGAGATGTTCTTGCTTCGAGCAAGCTCTTAAAGTGCGAGAAAGATCTCATAAAGAGGAAGTTACCATTGATATTGTCTTACTATATGAGGGATTGGTCGCACAAACTGATGCAATGAGAGGTTGTATTTCTTGTGATCCTCGAGCCAACTTTGATAGATGGTCAATCAGGCGAATCAGGAGAATTAAGGGTTCAAGGATGGGAATAGGCCAGGAGTTGTGGAACCTCCCTATGATAATTCTAGTGAATAGAAATGTCGTATTTTCTTGGGATTTGATCTAAGATTTGTACAACATCGAATACTGTGAAATTTCAAGGTTTTCGGTGCCCCAACCACCATTGGATCTAGAGAAACAGATGATTTTTCATCTAGCTTGGTGCTGATTTTTATCCGTATTGGTGTCATTCCATAAGAAGCATCGCATAATCTTGTCAATTCCAAGGACGACTTTTTTTTGGAACCTTTGGGGATGAGAGCATGTGGTTACTTTGTGGTGTTAGTGGTGAGTTCAACAAAGAAACCCTTGATGGTAGTGATAGCAGCTTGGGTTTCCACCCAATGAGTTTCTTTTCGAACTTTTCAATGATGAGGAGCCAGTCGTTCATCTTCAAAGGTTTAGGGATAATGGTATACCAAGGTAGCAAATTGGGAAATCTTTGATTTCCCAATTGAAGCATGAATAAGCTACAATTATTTCGAAATCTGAGAGGCTGAAATAATATACTGTAGATTTCTTATTATTGATGCAAAGGCCATATAGCTTAGCAAAAACCTTTATAGTGAATTTGAGAGACTTAAGGGAACACTAGTCACATTTTAGGAAAATAAGAATGTCGTCGGTGAAGATCATATTAGTGGTGGATAGGTTTTCACCTGGTATACGATAGATTTCAATAAGATTATATTTGGCATTTTTTTGTAACATACATTCCAGCAAGTTGGTGTTATTAATAAAGAGAAGATGTGAAAGAGTATCCTTTTCAAACTCCACATGTGATTTTTAAAAAAAATTATAAATAAAATTATTAATTTTTAGGGAGATGATAACACAAAAACCCCGAGCAACTAAGGCAATCAGGTAACTGAGACGGTCGTTGCGACCTCAGTCACTCGGATATGTATCAAGAAAAATATCGAACCGCGAAATAAAATCAATCAATCAAGGCAAGCGGTCCTAGCTATGGGATTAACCTGGTATAGCTCCCAGGGTCGAACACAAGGAGCACGGGTTGGCCAAAGGCCTACGAAGTAGTCGAAATGAAATAAAATACAGAGAAAATATTTTTAGTGATTTTTAATAAATTTTATATTTTTTTGGATTTTTGATATAATGAGAAAATGAAAGAGAACAAAAAACAAACACACTTTAGCAATTTATTTAAAGCATAAAAAATCAAGCAAAAATTCAAGAAAAAATGTTTTTATGTTTTTTAGGCTTTTAAGTGTTTTTGGTGAATTTTTGGTAATTTTCTGAAGTGTAATTTATTTTCTAAAAATCAAATAGTGCTAAAAAGACAAGGTACTGTCCAGCCAGGCCCAAAACCCAAAGATAAAATATCTAAGGATCTCGGAGGGACCTGGAGCTAATTTTCCTGTATACTAGAGAAAACAAGGAAAATTTGAGCACCAAAATTATTGTTTTTGGGTTTTGGGATTATTTAATATGATTTTTATGAGTTTTTAGGTGTTTTTGAATTTTTAGGGTTTTTCAGCAATGAAAATTAGCCAAAATTGGCTAGAAAATCAAGGAACACAAAAGAAACAACACCTAATTTTTATGGAATTTTTGGGGGTGTTTTTATATTTTTTGGGGTTTTTGACTCTAGACATTAGCAAAAATAGGGGTTTTTGAATTTTTAAAAATAGCAAATGAAATAAAAAATGTCCTCAAAAAATTCTAAAAAATTCTACACCATGGCAGGAGCCATGTGTCAAATTTTCATCGAATTTGGAGGTGATTTGATATTTTATTCAAAAGTAAAGGAGGGGCACTGTACACAGGGACCAAAGTGCAAATACCCAAAGTTCTGGGGGTCCTGGTGCAAAATACCCAAGAAGTCACGCGCGTAGCGTGTGCTTGGGGCACTCAGGGACCTATATGTACGAAAAACAAGTCCGAGGACCTCCTGGTAACTCGTACCAAAAAGTCCAGGGGTTGTTATGCAAATAACCCACTAAAAGACGCACACGCGGAAATAAAATGCTCACAGGGGCATAAATGCAATTATCAAAAATATTTCATTCATTCATAAACAACCAGAACTACAGGGCTAAAGTTGCAAATACACCAAATACACACGTGACGACGCACGTGGCTCACACAAACAGGGGCATAAATGCAAATATTGAAAAGTACGAGGTCCAATGTGCAATTTACCCTACGTAAATAAAATGCATAAAATATTTACAGGACTAGAACTGAAAACACAAACTACGAGGGGGGCCTAAGTAAATTACCCCTTTATTAAGTCGAGCCGATGGATGGACGCCACGTGGATTGATGGACGGCTGAAAAGGGGTGGCGCCCAAGGCTGGATCCTCGACTGTGATCTGACGGTTCAGGTGCTGCCACGCTGCAGATCGAACGGTAGACGGACGAAGTGGCTGAGCTTCGCTGGATCGACGGTGGAGATCGACCCTCGAATAGATCCGACGGTTGAAGTTGCTCCTCTAATGGACGATCGTGATTGAATCTGGAGCTCGGGGTCAATCTGACGGCGGTGGAGGATACTGGAAGAACACTCAGCCGGCGAGCTTCGCCGGCCTCGTGCGCGTACTGTGGTCCTCCTCAGCTGCCTCTGAAGGTTGGAGAAGGTCGGCGATGTCGTCCCGCAGCTGGTGGTGGTCTCCGATGGCCCAGCCGAGCCCTGGAGGGGCTCCGGCGAGATCGACAGAGATGAGCTCCTGGCCTGGATGTGAGGGGGCCTCAGATGGCCTCCTCTTGACCTGCAAAATAGCTCAGAAGCTTTGCGGGTCGAGGGCAAAGTGCCTCGACCCAAAGAAGCGGCGTGAGGGTGAACGGTGCGTCGGGGTGAGCGAGCTCCGGCGAGCGGAGGACGGTGGAGCTCGATTCCCAGATCCTGTGCGATCTGGGTTGGGCGAAGGGGTGAAGAATGTGCGTGAGGGAATGGCGAAGGTGACAGTGCGTTCCGATGATCGAGAAGATACACGATATGGCCGGAATCAACGGATTACGTCGGAGGTACGAATTGGGGGAAATTAAAAATTACGCTAAATGGAAAGGCTAAAGGGTTACCTGGGTGGTCGGAGAGACTGGGGAAGAGCAGGGGGTGCTCCTGGTCGTAGCCTCAAGGGTCGTCTCGGCCCGAGGCTCGGTGCTCACGCTGGTGGCGGAGCAACGGCGGCGAAGAACGCCGGATCAGTGGTTTCGCCTCCTCGCCTCGCTGCAACAGGGGCGATCGCTTGCTGTCACTCTCGCGGTGCCTCTGGAGTTCATTGGGAAGAAGGGGAAGAGCTAAAGATGAGGCGCGGAGGCGGCGAAGGTGGTTCTATATATAGCTGCAGGCCCGATTAGGGTTGGGAGGTGACGGCTATGGAATGCGTGGATCTCACGGCGAAGGATCTGGCGAGGATGTCGGATGATCGGCGAAGGATCCGGGCGCGGGGTTTGCGTGGGCGACAGGCTGGAGGCGCGTGGAGAAAATGGCGAAGGCGGGGCGGCGCGCATCTTCTCAAAAAGGAAAGAGTCCGCGGGGGAGTTGACCGGGGTCAACATTCCCGTGGACCAGTGGGATGCTGCCACGTGGGCAAGATTTGACACTTAAAAATGTGGCAGCAAATGGCCGATTTTGCAAAAACTTTCAACATGAAATATTTTTCTTTTATTTTTTTCTATTTTTTGGTGATTTTTAATTAATTTTTGGAAATAAGAATAAGGTATGTACATTATATAGGGATATATACAATATGTAGGCTTTTTATTTTTGATTTTTTTTATTATTATTTTTATACAATTTTATTCCTATTTTATGTTTTATTTATTTATAGAATAAAATGAGGAATAAAAGGCTATTTTTATTTTATTTTTATTATTTATACACATAGGTGAAATAAATAGATATATACATTTATACACATGGTATATATACAATGTATTTTTGTATTTTTAATTTTGTAATTTTTATTTGATTTTTGTTTTGTTTCTTTTTATTTATTATATTTACAATATGTAACATAGATTATTTACAAAAAGTTTAGAAACTAATTTTATTTATTTATAAGGTTAAATAAATAAGGGAGCATGGTTTATGTACATGGTGAAAGGGCATTTTTGAATTTTTGATTTTTAAATTTTTATTTTGTTTTTAATAGTTTCTAAATATATACAAAATATGTACAAGCATATTTTTGGGTGAGGAAAAATATAATTTTATTTATTTACAAAAATCTATACACATGAGCTCCTATTTCCCTCTACTTTGGCTTTTATGCGGTCAGGCCCATGCTGAGCCCTCCCTTGGGTTAGGTTGCTCAATATTTATTCTAAATATTTCCCTCTTTTTCTTTTTACTCTTTATTCTTTTATTTTTGCACAAAAACATGCTAATTACAGGTTTTACACAATGCATGCTTTTGGTAATTATTTGTATTTACACATATCTACATGTATTTGCAAAGGTTTTTGTAGCTAAAATAGAAGAATAAAGAGTGATGAATGGGTATTCATCAGGAGATTGCTGTGTTTTTGAGGTCCATTCCTCAAATTTTGTTTGGGGGGGGGCATCCACTTGAGGTGAGGGTCTTGAACATGGCACTGCATTTTAGCAAATCGAAGGCTTTTGTAAGGTCAATCTTAAGCATACCAACTTTTGTATTGTTCTGGCTCCAATGGGATAAAATCTTGGAGGTGACCGTGACGGTATCAGAGACCTTCTGAAGTAAGTTCGAAACTTCGCATCACAAAAGTACGAAGAATATAGCAAACAATTTGCAAAGAGGTGGATACAAGAACAACAAAACTTTTATTTGCGAAACCACATAGTATAGGAAACATTTTCCAAACCATTTCACAAGGCCACATAGGGTTACCTTTTGAAGTGTGAGTCTATAAAGGAAGAGATCACATGAATTGAATCCAATCCGATGACTTTTCTCTCGTGAGCGCAAAGATGACTCGCATAGATTCCCATGAACTTTGATATCAATTTCTTCTTGAAGTTGTCCACGCCAAGAGAAGATCAATATGATCTCTGTCTCCTGATTTCGTCGCATGAGATCAAGTCCTTCTACATATATGAGAAGATGAAGAAGAAGGTTTTATTCTGTCATGAAGGGATGCACTAATGTGGAGATGGTGGAGGCAATATGGTGGATGTTTAGGGCTTCTCTATGGAAGAGAGAGGGGATGACCAATAGAGTTCTCAACTCTTTCTTTTCTTTCTCTCTAATCTTTCAAGGCAATAAGAAATTAACGGAATGAATCATGCTTGCAAGAGATGTCATTCCTTCTCTTTTATACATGTCGGGGACATCCCTTAGGAGTCCTACTCCTAAAGGAGACGTCTACCATGTGTGCCCTTAGATTATTATCTAAAGGAAATTATTTTTAATCATTTTCCTTCAAGAAATAGGAGTCTTATTTATCTTATTAATTATCATACAAAATAAATTAAGAGATAACAAAAATAGGAGCCTTCTAATCTCATTAGGACTCTATGGTAGACATCCATGTAAAGCCTACATGAGACGTCCACTTTTTCCGATTTTCGGTTGCAACCTCTTAATTATCATTCCATTACCATGATTTAATTATTAAAATCATAACTAGGTACTTTACGAGAGCTTCCTCAGAAATTATGAATCTTATTCATAAACCTAAAATAAAATGTAAATCCACTTTACATTTAATTTCCAATGTGGATCATATTCACATGTATTCCTTAGAATAATATATATAAGTCATATATATATATATATATATATATTATGGATAAATATTCATATTAATTAATAAATGTGAATCATATTCATAAACATTAGATACACATACTTATGATAATAACAATTACTAATCATAAAACTAATATCATTAAGTACAAGTCCTAATCCAATTAGGACTTGTGAGTAGTCATCGTAGATACTTAGAGATGATACTGGGGTTATCATACTATCTATGTATAGTGACTTGAAACTTGGATAAATATCCAATTTAAAGGTGTAGATCACTATTGATGAAATACGTCAATCACAAATGTTGAGCTTGAGCTGAAATAATTCATACTCTATGTATGCTCAATGAAAAACATTACACTATCCTTGCAATCAACAAATGATCAAAGTGATGGACTTATCTTCCAAATTCATTTCTAATCATTGTCCAAACCTTTCAAAGCTTATAAATGAGCTTAATAAGTGAGTTCATCTCCATTTCTATTATCATTTCTCTTTCCAACGTTTGGACATTGAAATTTGAAATGGAAATTGGAGTTGTACCTAATGAAATAAGACTTGATACCATTAATTCTCATATCATTAAGCTATATAGTGGAATCACTAAAATCCACTGAGTTTCATCACTACCTCGGAATGGAAGTGTCATGGTAGATGATCTATTAAGATAGCTTTAACCGAGAGTATTCGCAATACTCCACCATCCTTCATATTGGAAGACGTTGATACACCCGAAGTTCAAACCAAGGTTTCACTATCTCGTCCAGGGTGTATTAGTAGATTTCTCAATTAATAATTGGGTGACAATATTAACCATATACTTTCCAAAAGTATATATTAATATCTCAAATTCATGTCTTATTTTATAAATAAGACGACCGTGCATGGAATTCTATGTGACATCAAAATATCCCATGAGTGAGTAATATCTCCCGTTCATCAAGTATGAACTTGTATGATCCCTTTGATAGATCATACATCTCATATATCCTCATGCACACTAATGCTTTGGTATGTGGACCTTGGTTAAGTCTTTAACCTAATGGCATGTTCAGTGTGTACATTAAGATATATTGATGTACATCTATCTCTAAGATATATTGATGTACATTTATCTCTAGTCAAAGAATGTGTGCATGATCATGATAGTTATGATTCATATCTTAGTTCATATCAACCTCTTCAGGTCAACTATTTGACTTGATTATTCCAACACATCCAAATCTCTATTCCTGTGCAGAAGATCTACATCTAGAGGTTGCTCAGAAATTAGTCTTTAGAGAAATATTGTCATCTATTTCTCCAACTAGATATCATTATTGAATATCAAATGTCAATGTCAGTTATGTCCTCCTAATTGCATAATATTCAATATGGTCATGGTATAGAACCCTATTTGTACAAAGGGACCTATAATAAAGAGAATTGATAAATATTCATTTCATATGGACATGAGAACACAATAACTTTTATTGCATTAATGGGTCGCCAAGGGTTTACAAGTCCAACACCCTCTACCTTTCAGGATGCACATTGTGAAGGGGGAATCAACTTGTAAAGCTCAGGCCCCCTCTAGATGGAAAAAGTTTTAGATATAATTCTAAGGGACGGATTTATAAGGCTAATAGGGTGATAGATGCTAATGCCCTGAGGGTGACATTTTTGTATCGAAGGGTAACCACTAAGTTGTTCAAAATTTTAGGTCGGATGAGAGAAAAGATAATTAACTATAGCCAAGAAGTTGCCTTTAGAAGTTCGTGCTTCGATATAGGCGCAATAACTAACTAAAGATTAGTCAATATCAAGATCAAAATATGGGTTCAAGTCTGGGGTGGAATAGGGTTTATGATAAAAAGCAGTTGCAATAAAAGAGCAATTTTATCATTGTCAATGTGTACGGTACCATGGCAATCTTGAAGAGTGAGGACGGTGTTTTTGCATCTGCACATTGAAGCAACGGATTGGAGAATTTTAGCATTATTGTCACCTTCATGGAGCCTTTGCACTTTTGTGCTTTGATTTAGGAATAGAAATTCTTTTTCATTCAATCGCTCAAGCTCTTTATGAAGGCGCACAAGTTTAGCTGAGGAGGAAGGGGGGTTCACAGTGAGAGATTGCTCCATAATTTAGATTTCATATAGAAGTTTTTTTGAAGAGACCAAGATGGGAGATATATTCTCTTATTTCCATGCAATGATGTCGTCTTTCAAGCATTTAAGTTTCAGATGCCAGGTATGAAAAGGATTAAATCTAGTGCATGATATGTACCAAGATGATTCAATAAGGGAAATGAAGTAAATAAAAATGTATTTACTCTGCATCACAAAAACGTAGAATAATTAGCAAACTTTTTGCCAAAACAATGTTAGTTCATCGTATGAACTAGAAAATGTAACACAATAATTTGTGCATTCAGAATCACAAATTTCAAGGAAATAGTTTCCAAAATGATTTCTAATATTCATAATGAATATAAGAGATAGATCAGGGTTATCTTTGAAACGTGAGTTTATAAATGAAGAAACCTCCCGAATCAAGTTCTATATGTAGATATCTCTATCATGGATGTAGAGATGAATCGTGTTGCTTCCCATGATCCCGGACGTCGACCAGGGAAATAAGAAGAAGCGTGTGAAAGATGGGGACTCTAAAGACTCTTCTATATATCAATGGACACAAAATTCTAAGGGACTATTGCTCTCTAAAAAAGTATTGCAAAAGAGAGAGCCTTCCTCTCCTTTTATACATACACCACGCGTCCAACATGTGTGTTGTAGTTCCTTGGTAACTAATTCAAGGGCTCAGAGAAAATGGTAATTCAATAAGGATTATCTCATTTTTTATCACCAATTAATATAAATTAATTAACAAAAAATAAGCAACAACTTTTGAGCTCTAATTCTATTAAAACTCTACAACATGGAGTCTTGTGTATATCAAGTATACACGTCCCATCTTAACTATAATTAGTTGAGGTTGTTGCCATTTTATCCTTTAGTTAATTAACTTGATAATCCTATTATATATTGGAGAAATTATAGAAATAATCCATAAATCTTATGAATCATATTCATGACCACAAAAATAAATGTAAGGTTGGACACACAGCCCACGACGAGCCATTATGTAATAAATGTCATTGCAAATCATTCCATGACCTGAAATAAAGAATAAGTAATTTACATAATAGGTCCCTTAGTATAATTAGGGATATGTACCATGACCATCTTAATAATCATACAGTTGTTGATTCAAACGTTGAATCATAGAGGTTGGTGCTTAGATGATGTGTAAATAGTTAGATTGAGGACTCATCGATCACCATCAATTGATTGTTAAGAAAGGATCTCCAGCATGAGAAGGAGATGGAAATCCTTCTCTAAAGGCTGATATCTGATCGACCTCTTGATGTAGTATGGTGAATATGTGATTCATTACTCTAAAAGTCGAAAATAGAGCTTTGTTCCTGAGTAATTAGATGTATATCTCCATTTATTTTGCATTATTCTCATTCATGCATTTAGAATTAGTATATACATTTTAACATGCATATTTGCATTAAATAGAAGCCAAATTCTCTTATAAATATCACATATATATTCACCAAATATCCCCTATTTTATCTATTTTTTCATAACTCAAAATTGAATAAAATAAACTCTATAGTGTATATATTACTAACAATAATAAAGAAAAAATATCAAAAAAATACTAACTCATAAAATTGACCAATAAATCCCAAACCCTAGTTTGAGACCAAGAACCTTAAAATGTGAATATCTCTCTCTCACAGTCTCCTATCGACCCCTACTCAATTTTGACTTAATGTATCAATTACCTTCGAAACAAGACCAAATTCAAAAGAATCAGAGTTCGTATTTGAAACTTGGGTTTTGGGCCCCTTTTGCATATTGTAGATATGTCCTTTTATTTTAGTTATTTTATCATTTTATTTTCTTATTTACTAAAAATCCAAACAATATATTAACTTGTAAATATTTAGCTTATATTTTTTCTGATTTTATTTTGACTTTTGTCCTATTCAAAAAATATTAAAAAAATTGCAAAAGACAAAAAAATTGGTATTTTATACCCATAAGATACCCCAAAAATACTTTTTTATACAAAAAAATTTATTTTGGCTTTCGATCCTTCACAAAAGTTGTAGATTTCGTTGAGACAAGCAACTTTCATGTTGACCTCTTTTTATTTGACCCTTTTTACTATTTTTTTATTTTTCCTTTACATTTAATTTGTTTTTTTTTCTAGGAGCGACACGTAGAGCCGCCACATGTCACCCCACTGTTTGTTTTATTTTTTGTAATTTCATTTTATTTATTCATTTTAATATTTTATTAACTTTTTTATTATTTATTTTTCACTTATTTATTTATTTTCTTATTATTTTAATTATTAATTATAATTACTTATTATTTATTTAATTAATTATTTATTTTAAATTATTATTATTTATTTTAGATTTAAATTTTTTTCCTGCCACGTGGCAGCACCCGCACATGCCACGTGGCATCCCCCTCTCCTTCCTTCACCCGCACAGTCTGCGTGACCCTCTCCTGCACACAACCCACGTAGCGGTTGTGTAACTGCTCACCACCTTCTCCTCATCCCACTCATGCACCAGCTTCTCACAACAACGACCGCAGACTGCAACCGTCATTTCCACCTCACCTCTCTTTCTCCTCTAACCACCCATGAAGGGGGCATCGCTGCCCCTCACATCGAATGATCCACCACTCCGTACGTCAAACACAAATGAGAGAGATAGCTCAGAGATGCCCACTGGTGAAAACGGTTGACGCCCCTCTTCAAGTGGGAACCTCCTTATCGACGATATCTGAGGTGATCCTCCACCTCATTGCAACAAGCTTCTAGGCGAGCTGCACAGCTTCGCGGAGGTTCTCTACTCCGCTTGAGGCTACAACAGGACCTACGTACTGCCACTCCATCTCAGGCGAGCGACCTCCACCTCCCTTCTTCCTCTAAGTCTGCATCACGTCCACCGACTGCCTCCTCGCAACCTTCGTCACCACTTTGACCTTCAGTCACCTTCGCCACCGCTCAATCGCCATCTCCTTCGAGCCCTTCGGTGTCTGAACCTCTTCTACCTCCAGTCGCTACTCTTGGCCTTTGTGACGTTGTTCCCCTAGCGAGCTCTACAGTTGCTCCACGCTCTCACGCATAGGCCACACCGCGACACTCCTCTGCCTTTTCCATCAACAACATCCAACAACCTCGTCTAGCTGAAGCTCTGCTCGCCCTCGCCTCAAGCAACGCCACCGACTGCCCTCAGCCCTTCTTCGCCTCAGACGTGTGCCACCGACGATCGCCAAGCATCCCTCAATATGCATGCCTCTACACTCGAGCCGAGCACCACCCCCCCTCCACCTCGAGTCCACATACCACACCTTGCGATACGACTAGGCCCGCATTAGCGTTCACCATCGACCGCCCTGCCGCACCTTGACGAGCCTTTGCCTCTCGAGGACCTCTAGGAAATCACCGACGCGAACCGTGCCGTACGCTGGCATTTCTATCCTCCCTTGCACGTGAGGCCAAGGAGAATTTGCATTGGACTCCCTGCAAAACCATCAATCTCCAGAAAGTCCCTCTTGTAAAGAGGCACGTACGCACCCCTTTGTGTATTTTGCATAAAATACCCCATGGGTATTGGTAATATCATTTCAGTCCTCATGCACAATTGTTTATGCATATTTTATTATGTAATTTGCATTTAGACCCCTCTGTTCTTCATTTAATTTGAACCTCAATTCTACATTAATTTATTCATTAAAAATAATATTTTATTGTTCAACCAATTCTTTACATTGCAGCATGTGCTTGATATTTTTAAGATCTGTACTTAATTAATTATTAATTCTCTTGTGAAAAATTGCATATTTTACCCATTTCGTGTTGTAAAGTTCATATAAAATTAAATATAGTTCCAAAAATTGCCAAAAATTCAGCATT
Source organism: Ottelia alismoides (assembly GCA_037367405.1). Lineage (NCBI taxonomy): Eukaryota > Viridiplantae > Streptophyta > Magnoliopsida > Alismatales > Hydrocharitaceae > Ottelia > Ottelia alismoides. The sequence goes on from JAZKJV010002761.1 coordinate 144,567, forward strand.
GCTATAATTAGTTGACTTTGCCCAAATTTAATTTCATTTGCATCCATATCGAGATCACAATAAAATCATTGGTGATTTGAGTAATTGATTTTTAATTAATTTGATTCGTAATATTTTAAGGAATGAAAAATTATTCTGGATACCTCTTATATAGACCTATCTACTATAATTTAATCTCTTGAAAATATTGGCATTTAACATTTATTAAAATTAATTTGCTCGAAATCACCCTGCATTCATAGTTAATTCATTATTAATTCATCTTGATCCGAAAATTCCAAAAACATACAATAACTTAATTTTGCATTCATACACATGCAAGTTTCATTGAGTTTGGAGTTCATTTGATTGAACTTTATAGTTTAGCCCCTGAACTTTACCACAATTTCATTGTATTTATTGATTACATAAAAAATATCAAAAAAATCCCTAAAACATAGCTTCTAGATTGCCTAATAATCAACCTAAGGAGATTTTGGTCCCTGAGTTCGACCTTGGGCATGCTCAAGTAAAATATAAATTGGACTGCTTGCTTTCAATTGAATAATTAATGAAGTGGTCTTTTAATTAATCTGAATTGCCTGCCTACAATGAAACTGAACGTTAATTCCACACAAATATCAGAGGAAATTCTGGTTTTTCAGATGGTGTCGTTGTCGGGGAGGCACAATAGGCTGATTTTTAGAAAATCTAGATGTTAGGTTTTCCACCCCCGGGTAGTCTGACCCTAGATTTTTCTTGTGTATATTTCCGTGTTTTATTTTTCTCTATTATTTTATTTATTTACTTATTTTGTTTACTTTATTTTATTTATTGTATCTATTTCTCTGGCCACCATCTTATTTTTTGTGTGGGGACCCAATGCGACGGAGCGACTGCTTTGCTGGCCGAGCAACTCAAGAGCATTAGAGGATGGCTTTTCTTCGTGATAAGCCGACTGAAAGATCCGCATTAAATTTAAGATCGAATCTAGTTGTGAGAGAGCGTAGTGATGTATCTACTATTCTCATTCTTTATTCTTTTATTTTATCTCTTTCTTTTAGCAAAACCATTTATAAATACCTGTAAATATAATAAATTAACTTTGTGCATGTTGTTGTTAATATCTCATAATTAACCCCTACTTTTAAAAAGAAAATAATAAAGAGAAAAGAAAAAGAAGGATGTGTTTAGAATAAATAAAAAATGACCTAAATCCCAAGAGGTCAAATTTTGACCAAATCGCAAAGAAATCACATAGAGAGAGATAAGCGTACACTGTGTATTGTACATACCTCCTATACTTGTACAATTAATTTTGAGAAGATATAAATATCTTGTTATTTTTGAATACTTGTATACAACCCTAATAATATTATAAAAATAAAATCAAAATCAGAAAAACAAAAATAATAAAAATAAGATCCAACAATTCCTTGTACAAAAAACACATGTATATAATACAATACCTATTTGTTTTTTTACAACATTAACTAATTTATAAAAATCATATAAAAATCATTTTGTACTCCTTAAACTATTTTGTAAATATAAATATAAAATAAAAGGTATATTAGTGAAAATAATAAAAAAATAATTGTAAATAATACATAAGTGTAATAAACATGTACATAACACATTATATTGTATATACCTTATTTTATTTTTCATAAAAATAATTAAAAATCAAAGAAAAAATTAACATTTTCTATTTTATATACATTTTATTTTAAAATCATTTACTATTTTATATTTATTATTCTTTCATTTTTGTACATTCGAATTTCTGATTGGTCCATGTGTGATCGTTGACCTCGGTCAAAGTCTCCTCCCCAGCCGGTCGACCCGATTCCTGCTCGCCACAGCTTTTTCTCAGATTTCTCCTGATTGGACCCAATGTCCTTTTGCCTCGATTCCATTGCCTGGTTCGTCTCCTAGGATCCGTGATCCCCGCGGATCCATTGGGAGGATTGGATCTACCTAGGGTTTCGCTCCATCGAACGATATTTCCAGACCCTCGAGCTCGCATATAAAGTCTCCCTTCTGCTCCTCTAGCTCCTTAGCTCGTCCCTTGTGCCACCATTCCTTCCTAGCCACCTTCAGTGGAGTGACAACCATCTAGATAGTAGCTCAGTGACCGTTGGAGACGCTTGGAGGCTCGTAGCTCACAACGCGGTCGGAGCTCCACCGCGTGAAGCCTCTTCTGCCCGCCGCAGTAGAATTGAGGCTATAAACCTCACCCTTCACCTCGCCTGGAGCTTCTGAGCTCATCAGAATCCTATGGTCGCATCTTATCACCCACACTTTACTTTTCACATCTATTTCATCTTCCTTCACTGCCACATGTTCACCGGATCCGACTAGACAGTCAGAACTCCATCTCGCTTCCCTTTCCTTACCGATCAACACACTAGATCACCATCACCCTTCCGATCACAACCTGACCCCCTTAGACGCGGTCGTTAGGCTGATATTAAGATTGGACTTCCCTCCTCCACGAGCTTCAGAAGTCGCCCCTCATCCACCACCGCTTCCTTCATTTTTCTCGCAAAATAACCATGACCAAAGCTTGGTCTTCGAGCCTTGAGTATATCTTGCAAGTTTAGAAGCATGGGGAAGTCCATCCAGAGCACAAACTTCTCAGGCGGAGCTACTACAGCTGGAGCACCATCGTCCCACTCATCTGCTCGACCACCACCACATCAGCCATGTCCGTTTGACATGGAACACTTCCACAATTGTGTTGGACCCTTCAACCTCTTCATCAGGGCATCAGATCTCCCTTCATTCTCAAATTGAAGTTCACACAAGCCCAGTTCATCCAGCACCCCTGATTACCGTCAGATCACCCCATTCCTGCTAATTGCGGTCTGAACTGTTATCTCATGCGTAATTAATAACAGTCAGATATGTTCCATAGTACATCTGAGTCGCAAATCGTCTCCAGCTTTGTCAGCCATCATATATGTACTGACGTGGCAGATCTGGGCCGCACACCCCCGACCGCACTAAAACCATCAAACGCTTTTGTAGGGAATGATCAGAGTCTCCAGAGCCCCCACATGCCAAGCACGTGACTGCAAGGGTATATTTCATTTTTTAATGTCGCTTTCTTTATTTAGTTTTAGTCCAATAAATGTAATGTGTAGTTAAAAACATTTATAGTTTGGATCCTCTAGATTTCGTATTTGCATTTCAGTCTAATTGAGTTTGAGTCACGTATGTCCCCACATGCTTGCTGGGTTAATTGCAATATTTATCCTGAACTTTGATGTTATGAAATGAATGTTAAGTTTTGATAACTGCACTTATACCCCTGTGAGCCTGGATCACGTGCTGCACATGTTTTAAGTGGACTATTTGCATCTTTGGCCCTGAAACTTTAATATATGTTATCTGTTTGGTCCTAAAAGTTGAAGTATTTACGTTTGGATCCTTGTAAATTGTTTTTAATTCCTTGTCTTTTATTGGATGAAATAAATATCAAATTAGCCCCAAAAATTCTACAAAAATTCTTGTTAGTTCATGAATACTTGCTAATTACATGGTATTTTTGGTTTGCCAAATTGATTACATTTTATATTATAAAAATTCAAAAACCCATAAAAGTGTCTTGTTTGTGTTATAAAAATTATAAAAATTCGAAAATTTCCTAAAAATTCCATAAAAATTTTTCTAATTGTATTTTGTTGTCTTTTACCTCCAGTACCAATTTAGTTTGAAAACTTCTTATAAAAACTGTAAAAATTACAAAATAACCAAAAACTTAAAAAAATTGTTTAAAATGAAGAAAAATCCAAAAAATAGTGTTTTCAGCAACTGTTTGTAGGTTTTTACTTCTATTCTATCATAAAATCATCATCTAGGAATTTTGGACATTTAAATATTTTTAATTTGCAAATTATTCCTGGTTGTGCACTATTTTGTGTTTGTATCACTGTTCGATTTTTAAAAATTCACAAAAACATCTAAAAAATCCCTAACAATTATAAAAAATATAAAACCTATAAAACGCAAATGTATTTTCTTTATATTTTTTTGAGTATTTTGGCTATTTTGAAAAATATAAAAAGAGTGTGGTGTGTGTCTTTTATTCCTTGTGCTTGTTTGTCTTTATTTGAAAATTAAAAATTAAAAATTTAGAAACCACCAAAAATATTTGTTTTCTTGAAATCTGACTACTTAGTTTTTCAATCATGCTCCTTGTGTTTGACCTTGTTCGCTATACCAGGTAAATAAAATAGTGAATCTGCTTACATTTAGTTTATTTTTCTTTGAGTGGTTTATTTTTCTCGTTGACAGCGCCGATTGATTTGGGTCACAACGACCTTTGAATAATTTCTTACTTAACCTGAGTCACTTGGCGTGTCATCAGAATGACGTTGTTGCCGGGGAACATGACTTAGTAGTTCAATTTCAGTCTTTTTGATTATTTTTTGTATCTATCTATTATAACTGCTTTCTGACATTCTTTTACTTCACTTTTTGTGCAAGGAACTGCCCAAGGGACGATTCAGTTCACTTTTGGAGGAGCCCGCATCCGAGGGGGAGTAGAGGAGGAGGGGAAGCAGTTACCGTAGATAAATTTTAATTTCACAAAATGTTATTGTAATAACTTAGACTCTTGAGACTTTCTTGGACTATTCAGGGTCTGTTTCACTGAGTACCAGTGTACTCGGGAGACCTCACCGCAATGTTTTGGTGATTTTCCACATTTATTTTATATTTTATTCCCGAAGATTTGTCCCTTAGAATTAGGACTTTTATTTGCTTGAGCTCGGTAACTTAGCTAGGTCCAAACACCCTAAAAAGACTGCTTGTTCCTATAGATCGTATTTGAACTTAGTCAAATAAATTAAAAAGCTAACCTATCTGGATTAGAGACCACTTGCTGAGAGAGGCTGTATACAACGTTGGCAGACCCATTGTGGTGGGCGCCGATCGACATCGAAGACCATACCTCAATCTCTCTTCCTGATAAATAACTAACCAACTCTTCCCACTAATATAAGTTGCTCATCTTAGGATGATTTCTTCCTGCATCATATAGGTAGTTTTATTTCTGTCTTTGTTTTATGAATGGATCACCCTACATATAGAAAGCTGGAGCAAGGTACGCATTTCTATCTTTGCATGAATCATAGTGTTTGATCACGCATCGGCTTTTCCAACTTCCTCCCACAGTTTTCTTGGAATTAAATAACAAAGAAATCGGAAAATTTGTTAGGCATTGTATTCTTTTAGAAATACATAAAAAGTGATAAACAATAAAATCTGGTACCGCCAAAGAAAACTTGACCTAAAATTGAACCCCACTTAAAAATCTTTGTTTTGGGGAGAGTCACCCACTCATTGTTTGATTTGTCTGCATCGAGAGAGCAACCCACACACTAGGATAGAGCCATACCTAAACTCTCTTCAGACTAATGATTCTTATGATTAGTTATTCTCCAATGAGGATTTCACCTGGTAGCCGGTAATCGGTCCATGACTTCCTTAGCATAGTGGGCATATCGGGTAGCCGGTAAACGGTCCGCACCCATACTGGATGGGATAAACTAGTTGTGAGACCCAGGACATTCTCCTGGGAGCATTGGGCTCCTAACATCTCTTTTAAATACTTTGATAGATTGAATTATCACCTAAATAAAATTTGATAAGATTAACAACCGAGCTTTCACGGTCACCATCTCGCGTTGCATAGGTGAATTGGGGGTTTATTTCTCATCTTGTTTGTGTCCCAGATCTATCCTTCATAAATCCCCACATCACAATGATGGGAAGGAGCTCCCTTAGGATGCCTCTGGCAGCACCGCTTTCAAGCACTCCTCCCCATTCATCTAGGGCAGTTTTAGAAAGCTCAGACCCGCTCTCTGAACCCGAATTTGCCTCCATCAAGTTCCCCCTCGACCACCCCTTATTTCACCCCTGAGGTACTAGTACAAAGGCCAACACAACTATATTTCATTTTATAGCACCTGAGCTAGGGTCTTTTGTCTTTGTAGAGACAGAAGACATGGCCATCAGTGAGGGAAGGATTGATGAGAAACCACAAGGATCAACGTTCGTATTGGATCAGGCTGCCATCAACAACACGTTACTAACTTCCTTAGAGACCATGCGGAGACAGATCATGGACCAAGGAGCATTCATGTTAGAGGTGAGGCGAGAGCTTACGCAGATGAGAGCTGGTAGAGATGAGTTGCAGAGACCAGCCGGTGGAGACATACCCAGAGTTGAGGGAGGAGACGGATGCTAGGACGAGCCGTAGGAGTCAACGAGACCAGCACACATGATGAGGCAATTACACAATCCTGGTGCAACCCTCACCCACAGATGGATCCAACTGTGGGATATCCTTGGCGACTTCGAGCTTTACCCCAAGATTATTTAGCTTTTACTCAAGTTCCATGGGCTAGACACTGAGGAGCCCCATCCCAATATGCATGAGTTTGAGATGATATGAAGCACCATCCAAGACAAATTTGTAGATGAGCACACAATCAAGATGATTGCCTTCTCATTCTCCTTGTTTGACAGAGTAGCCTACTGGCTGAAGCACCTAGGGAGGGTAGTCACTACTTGGGAGCATCTCCGAACCGAGTACTTAAATAAGTACTATCCACTCAGCCAGACCAATGCAACGAGAGCAATGATCATCAACTTTACGATGATCCCAAACGAGAAGTTCCATGAAGCCTAAGATCAATTCAGAGAGCTCATCGACAGGTATCCACCTAATGAGATTAGCAAGCCCAACCTTGTAAAGAGTTTCTTTTGTGGGCTGATACCTGAGCTGCATGGGCTTGTGAACACCTCGTATGGAGGTTCCTACTTCTCCAAGGATGAAGACCAGGTTCATGCCTTCTATAGGGAGATGGCAGAGAACTATACTGTGATGTTCAAGACCTGCATCTACACTTAGGGGAAGCCTCTCTCGCAGGCGATTTCATATTAGAGGATTGCACGTCTTGATGGCGGTCCCTCCACATCTTCGTCAACAGCAGCACTCGCTGAATCTTCGGCTGCCGACATGGGCATTATCAACCAGAAGTTGGACCGGATCGAGATTATAGAGAAGAAGCAGAGCCAAGGCATGGGCAAGCTCAACAAGCTTGATGAGCTTGCCCAGACCTTGAGTGACCTGAAGACCTAGATCATGTGTCTCCAAGAGGTACAGAGGGCTTGTCAGCCACGTCTCAGGTCATGGACTGATGCAGGGAGCATCTCCACCCAACCTTCTGCCTCATACCGTCAGGTTCACCACATCCAGGCAGAGCCGATCCAGCAGCTCCAACACTACAAGCAGCCACCACCATCTTCAGACACTCAGATGGTGGTGTACCTGTCAGATCAGTTATTGGCGGTTGTTGATGCAATTTTACGTGGTTTAAAAAGTTGATTTTACCATGTTGTTGTTGTTCCACGAAAAACCGCAATCAAACAAATAAGATTACAACTACAAGCATGATGAAAATATTTGAGATGTATAGTGCAAGTAGAGGTTCGTATCTGCAGGGACTAAGCAAACTCGTAATTTCTGTTCTTCTTTCAAACTTGATGCAAATTTTAATCTATTGTGACGAAAGACAAAAATTATGAGAGAATGCGATCTACGGTGAAAATACTTCCTAGAACTTAAAGTAAATGAAGGAGGGTATGAGTGCAACTAAATAAGAAGACGAGGGTAGAATTGCAAATTAAGATAGAAGCAATAAGATGGCATTTTCAATGTTTCAAAACAAAATAATGGAAGGTAAACTTGCAATGTATTAAGGCAACTTAGAGTTGAGAAAGAACCTTACGAAATAAGAATGCTTCCAAGTTCAATTTAAACAAAACAAGTAATATAAAGAAAATACAAGAGAACTTATAACATGAGAGTTGTTTCCTTGAAGTTCGACTTAAACAAAATGACTAAAGGAAAAAAAATGCAAAAGGTAAATAAAGATGGGAAAGAAGACTTCTCTATTGGAGCTTGCGACTCTAAAATGGAGACGACGATGGAGTTGGATGTCGAGGAGGCAGACACGTGAGTTGGTGGGAACACCAGCGGGGCGCACAATGGTCCAGCTGCGTGGGGAGATGCTGGACACGTGCTAGGCCACATGAGGAAGGAGCCGGATGCGTGGGAGGTGGACCAGAGTGCACGAAGAAGGAGCCGAAGTACGTGGAGGAGGTTCATGCAGGCGGATGGTTGCGTCGAGGAGGATGCTGGGGCACACGAGGATGTTGAGGGGCTGGTCGAGGTCGCGAACGAAGGAGGGGATGACTCGAGCGCTCCTTCACGTATGCATGGGGAGAGAGAACATTGACAGGTAGCGGGCTCCCTTGTTGAGGGAGGAGTCGTTCCTTGTTATAGGTGCACTCTTGTCATTTGAAGAGTTCCAACACATGCATATAAAGGTAAAAATATTTGAAGAGTTTCAAGACATGCACATAAAGGAAAAAATATAAATTCATACATGCATGGGGAAGTTGCATGGGCGAGAGAGAGAAGAATATATAGTATTCATGCATTTCATTGGTGTCTTTTTGTCTTTTGCATGGGAAATGTGTAATGTTGGTGGGTTCTATACATGAGAAAAAAGAGCGGTCATTTTATACTAATCTCCCTCCTCTTTTCTTTCCAACAAAATGTTATAAGCATTTGTAAAGCCAAAATGGAAGTGTTGGATTTTCGTCAAACTATGAACCCAATACGTTTTCTCTCTTACTAAAATATGATTGTTTACTTTATATAAATAATTATTTATGGATGATTATTAATCTCGATATTTAAATAATCCTACTGTATATGTAAATAGACATCTTTGAAAATATTTTGCCCAGATATATAACCATGATCTGTCGATTTATGTTATGATTTAATTGATTATGTGTAATTAAGATGGTTTTCTCCGCTGTGCATATGGAATAAATAACATGTGAATTGTGTACAATTGGAGATTATATGTTAAATATTATGGCTGTTCTTCACTTAATTTGATAATATTATATCAATATATAATGTAATCATCACACCCCAATGCTTAAGTCTTGCTAGTCTCTAGCAAGAACAAGATAGATAATAATGAGGAACGAGGGAAATAATCAAGGTGCACCGGGTGAGGGTTTGCAGTAGACACACGGACAAAGTCTTTGAGTTTCCAGCTCCCAATCACACAGATACACAAATTTCAGTAGAGTCAACCCGTGGATTAAAGATTTGTTCGAATTATCGACTTGACTTGAGTTTGTAGTTTCAACAGCCTCTCTGCTCCGACAAAATAGAAATGGTTTCATAAAGTCGATCAAGTCAGATCATTCTAATCAAAAAGTATTCTCTTTGACCTTGAGTGGATATAAACAGTGTTCGTGAAGTGTTAGCTTTCGTGAGTCAAGAGAATGAGCTGACAGCACAATCTATCAAGGTACCGAATGATTCCTACACATATAATCTCAGTCCTCACTTGAATTCAGGCATATTCTCTTTTCACCCAAGTATGTTAGCATAAAATATAGGTCATAATTCATATGGAGAATGGGACTTAATTTTCGGGATTTTCCGTAGACCGCTTTGGTCCGTTGTTCTCATTCTTTTCCTTTTGTAGAGCATAACCCTGGGCCTCTTCGGGCCTCTTTTAAAAAAGTAGATAACATCATTGGGCTGTTACCATGGCTTGTTGGTGGAGAATGGTTATTTGGTGGTCTTCTTTTATTGCTTTTGCTTCGCACATCTTTGCATGATTGGTGGTTTTTGGCATTATTTTGTATTGTGAGATGCCTTTTTTGTGTTGTTTTTGCTTTGAGTTTGGCATCAAAGGTAGTATCGGCTCAATATTGACTTTGAAGGTACGATACTGGCTTATTTGCTAACACACTTAGACTAGAGAGATCATGCTTCTCCTGAGTCAAGTTCCTTCACTGACTAGAGACGAGTTTTAGGCATTTGCACAACCAAGAGGACAACTCCTCACCTACCTAGATTGTTATTGTATCTCATAAAATAAACTCAATCAAACTAAGTATAATGTGCAGTTGTTTAATATCCACTGAAGAGTTTAAGAGTACTACTAGTTGCTCAGGTAATCTAGTTAGATACAAAAGTTCATTCACCAGTAGAGTTAGTGGAACTGAGAGAATAAAGTCCATATGGACCTGAAGAAAACTTAAAAACTCGTGCCTAGTGAAATTTTGATGGAATTAAATGGATTAGGGTTAACTCAGCTTCAGTCTATGCTCTATGCAATGAAGAGATGATTTCTCAAAAATAGGATAAAAATGTCAAGGAAGGACATGTTTTTGATTTTTTTGAAAAGATTTTTGCAGATGCTTTTTTTTGGAAATATATTTTGAGGAAATTTTACAAATTTTGTATTTGATTTTTTTGTATGCAAATATTTTTTTGAGAAAGTATTTTTGAGATAAATATGTAATTTTGAAAAATATGCAAACACCCCCATACTTATCAGAAACCATGTCCTCAGGGTGAAAAAAAAATTAATAAGAGGACCAAATGATCAAGGTAGTGTAGTGATGCATGAATAGTTAATAATATTTTTGTTTGTTTGTTTTTAAATTTTCATTATTTTTCTATTGTTTATGGATTTGTAATTTTCAAAAGGCTACCCCCAAACTTATTTAATGCCAAGAAGAAGAAAAAATGAAATTAAAATGCAAAGAAAAAAACATACCTATGGGTGTGGATGTAACGGCATGGACTTTTTAAAAAAAAATTTCAAACACATTATCTTTGATTAAATGCATTTAATTAATCCATTAAATCCTCTCATTCTCAACATTTAAACCACAAGGGTTCCCCATGCCCTCACGTCACTTTCCTTGTTTTTTTAGAGAGAGAGAGTTAGAGAGAGGGAGGAAGGTTTACCTTACCGACATCCTTCGTTGTCGCAGGAGAAGACGACGTTGAATCGGAGGAGGAGAGAAGCGTGAATATGTGATCAGAGTTAAGCGTTGGATTCGAGGTATGTATCGGCTTTAGGATTCGATTTCTAAATGTATGTATCAGCTTTAGGTTTTCGATTTCTAAACGTATGTATCAGTAGGATTTCGTATAAATAATGATCAATTTCGAAATGGATCTATAAATGTATGTAACGGCTTTAGGCTATTACATATATACATAGATTCAATCTATAATGGACCATTGATTCTATCGGATTAGGATTGCTATTTTATAGTTGTATGTATCAACTCTAAGTTATTACATATATGCACCGATTCAATTTAGAACGAACCTTTGAATGTATATGTTGGTTTAGGATTACTTACGAACAAAGATCATACTCGATACACGACATAGAAATGCATGTGTTGATTTAATGGGATGTTATGCTTATATAATGATTTGATTTGATCAAGACACCTTAACATATACGTCGGATCCGTAGAGTTATATTATCTCTAAACAATAAATACACATACTCAATTTCATATCCATTAGTTTTCCCTTATTGAATCTATTCAGTATTTATTAAACATAGCCATATCATGTATTCAAGTTATGCAAATAACATCATCTGTAGTCATGAAAATCTTGACCATACATCGGAACCCCAACAAATGCTGAAGACAATAGTAATCTTACTGTTTTGTCGCAACGGAGGTAAGATTCAAATTTGTCTAAGCTGTGATGATATTTTTATTTTAACACTAAAGCTTTGTTGTTAGTTTATGCTTTCCTTTTTGCACCGAAAAATCAATGGAGAGTAAAAAAAATAGTCAACTTAGACATACGAATTCAAATGCGTGGATTTTTTTTGATGATAATACTACCATGCATTATTAGGATTATCCTATATTAGGCCAAGTTCTATCTATACTATTAATTAGATAGAGATCTAAAATTTAGATAAACAAAGATCCATAGTAGTTTAATCTATGTTACTCGTCCAATACAATACTAGTTCAGGGATAAAAAATAAAATAAAATAAAATCATATAATATCGTTCAAGTTCGCACATTTGAATATGACCATGAAATATATTCATATGTGGATAAGCTTTGATATTAAATACTAAAGTATTGCATATAAGGGAGGATTATATGGCTATTGCCGTTGTCAAAAAAATAATAATACAAGTAACAGTGGATTAGTAATAGCCATTATGAAATAGCTATTGAATCAAAGGAAGCAATATTAACAAAATTTCCAATAGAGTTAAACAAGATTTAAAGCACGGATTCATAAGGAGTCACATGGACGACCACACGGGGTCGTGTTAGCCGCAAGGGGCAACATCGCAAGGGGCGTATGGTTGCAAGGAACCATTGAGGCAAAAGCTAAGTCCTCTACAGTTGTAGCTACACTGTCATATCATGCCATGGACCGCAAGTGCCAGTGGTTGAAAACGTATAAAAAGATACGTAAATGAATTTTATGCAAGGAAATGGTTTATAAAGGAAAACCATCATGAAAAATGCAAGGAATGATTTAATAAGAGAATGAACCATCACATGTTATACTAGAATTGGTTTAAAAAGTTAAACCATCAAAGTCATGAGGGCTAATAAGTAAAGTGGTTTATATGTTATATAAGTATGTAAATTGCTTGGTATTTTTATGAAATATGCTCACAAGTAGAAATAATCGGTTACCATACATACTTATGCAATTTACCTACTTTGCATGCGTATCCATGTTTATGAAAGAAGCCAAACTAAACATGATAGGGATCGAACTTAGACATGCATGGGAAATATCTTGGCACGAAAGGTTGTATATGCATGAAAATCCAAGTACATGAATTATAACGGATCAAGGACCGTTAGAATACCCATGCATGGACCCCGATGCATACTGGGCATTAGGCTCATTCAAATTATGTTTGTCAATTTCAAGTGAAGAACATGGTTGATTTCATTTTCTAGATCGTGCTACAGACTCATTGAGATTTCTGATGTGGTACGATTTACCTGGTGAAGATCTAGTAGATATCTGTATGCCCAGAGGAACTACCAAGACGCTATTTTAATTTCTAGAATAGTTTTTTTTCCAGTTTAGAGTTGTAATAATGGAACTCTAGTTTGAATGGACATTTTATGGAATGGATATTTGTCTCTGCTCATTGTATGTCATTCATTCATTTTTTGAGTAACGGTTTGGTCGTGCGATCAACTCTCGCTAGCTTCCGCCGATGGTCGACGTGACTCGTTCCATTACAAATGGTATTAGAGCTAGAGTTCCTCTGGGCGTAGATATCCACAATTCTTAGTGATATAAGATTTTTATATAGAGAGATTTAGTATCACAACTCATTGACCTTGCCAATTTTTGAATCAGATGGCTCCTCGACGTGCTATTGAAGCAATTGGAGATCGTGACTCATCGACGAGCCAAGAGGCCGCTATGGGTATGCAGAGGCAGATGCTGGAGTTAATGACACTAATGACCCAGCAACAGAAGAGTCAGGCATCCAACTCTGGTGGACTGACTCTAAAGACCTTCATTCAGCATGATCCACCCACTTTCAAGGGTGAGCATGAGCCAGAAAAAGTCGAACATTGGCTAAGAGAGATGGAGATGACTTTTGAGGCAACTGATTGTCCTGAGGGAAAAAAGTGATCTTTGGGATATTTCGTCTGCGGGACAATGCAAAGGAGTGGTGGACTTCATGCAAGGGAATCCACTTTTCGGAGGCTCCAGTCATTAAATGGGATAATTTTGTTGAGCGCTTCACCGAGCGTTACATTCCCGAGCATGCTAAGGATGCTAAGCGTCAAGAGTATATAAATCTCCAGCAGGGAAATATGACTGTCGAAGAATATGCAACAAAATTTCAAGAATTGGAGAAGTATGGCAAGGGTATTTGTGCCAATGAAAAGCAACGAGCCAGAAAATTTATAGAAGGCATGAATGCAGGACTAAGCGTGAAAGTGTTGACTAGAGGTTCCACAACCTTATCTGAGGCGGTTGCAGCAGCAGTGGAGATCGAGGAAGCATACAAGAGGATACAACAAGCGAATCCTCGGAAGCGCCCTCACAAGTCGAACTTCAATGACAAGAGGCGTCACACTGCACTAAATGCCAAGAAGACAAAGACTGATGATACACCAGCAAACAGGAAGTACACATACGAGGTGTGCCCGCATTGTGATAGGAGGCATCCAGGAGAATGTTACAAGCTAACCACTACTTGCTTTAATTGCGGAGAAAAAGGTCACTTCAAGAAAGATTGTAAGAAAGATGTCAGGGATCAGAAGAAGCCATTTGAGCAGAAAAAGGAAGTAGCAGGAAGAGTCTTTGCTATCACTCCTGAGGATGCTGAAGGTGCCAACACAACAGTGGAAGGTACTCTACTAATTGAAAACCATTTATGTCATGTTCTTTTTGATTCTGGTACCACGCATTCCTTTATCTTGAATGTTTTTACGAGAAAGTTAGGTTTAGAAGCTGTTGAGCTTCCTTACGTACTTACAGTTTCTTCACCAATGGGTGATATCATTGCCACGGGTATGTACTTAAAGGATGTACCTATTTTGGTAAAAGAAGACACCCTCACTGCCAATTTGATATTATTACCCATCACAACCTATGATGTCATCTTGGGAATGGATTGGTTATGGGAGCATTATGCAGTGGTCTATTGTCGAGAAAAGAAGGTGGTCCCGAGTAGACCAAATACTGAGGAGATAGTTATTCGAGGCACCTGTAAGGGTAGAAGATTGATTATCTCATCCTTGCGAGCAAGTCAACTACTTGCCGGAGGTTGCATAGCATTCCTCGCTAGTATAATTAACATTGAATCATCACATACACGTCTTGAAGATTTAGATGTGGTCAGAGATTTTACCGATGTCTTCCCAGACGATCTTCCTAGACTACCTTTTCATAGAGAGGTTGATTTCTCAATTGATGTGATCCTAAGAACGGCTCCGATTTCCAAAGCTCCGTACAGAATGGCACCTGCAGAACTTGAGGAGCTAAAGAAGTAGTTACAAGAACAACTGGATAAGGGATTTTTACGTCCCAGTGTTTCTCCATGGGGAGAACCCATTCTTTTTGTGAAAAAGAAAGATGGGTCTCTTAGACTCTGCATTGATTATCGAGGTCTAAACAAAGTGACCGTGAAGAATAGATACCCATTACCTCGCATCGATGATTTATTCGATCAGTTGTAGGGAGAAATTGTTTTCTCAAAAATTGATCTGTGTATGGGTTATCATCAACTCCGAATAAAAGAGGAGGATATACCAAAGACAACTTTCAGGACAAGGTATGGTCATTATGAATTCTTGGTCATGCCATTTGTCTTACTAACGCCCCTGCAGCTTTTATGGAGCTAATGAATAGGGTATTCCGAGAATATCTTTATAAGTTTGTCATCGTGTTTGTGGATGATATACTGAAATATTCATCTGATCCGGAGCAACATCGAGTACATTTACAGATTGTATTTAAAACTCTACGGCAACACCAGCTTTATGCAAAATTCTCCAAATGTGATTTTTGGCTGAATAGAGTGGCATTCCTTGGTCATGTGGTATCTAAAGACGGCATTGAGGTAGATCCAACCAAGGTAGAAGCTGTGATGAATTGGAGGCAACCCAAGAATGTTTTTGAGATCCGTAGTTTTCTTGGCCTGGTTGGATACTATCGGCGTTTTATCCAGAATTTCTCAAGGATCTCACTACCATTAACGAAGCTCACTCGAAAGGATATGAAGTTTGTTTGGTCCGAAAAGTGCGAGCAGAGTTTTCAAGAATTGAAGCAGAGATTGACCACAGCTCTAGTATTGGCCTTACCATCAGGCAGTGGAGGCTTCATGGTGTATACAGATGCATCAGGCACCCGACTTGGGTGTGTTCTTATGCAAAATGAGAAAGTCATTGATTATGCCTCACGACAGCTAAAACCGCAAGAGAGGAACTACCCAACTCATGATTTAGAGTTAGCAGCAGTAGTCTTCGCTCTTAAAATTTGGCGGCATTACCTTTACGGTGAACAATTTGAGGTGCTCAGTGATCATAAGAGCCTCAAATATATTTTCTCTCAGAAGGAACTTAATTTGAGGCAGCGACGCTAGCTAGAGTTCTTAAAAGATTATGACTTCACCATCAATTGCCATCCGGGGAAAGCAAATGTCGTAGCAGATGCATTAAGTAGAAAATGGGAAGCTAAACTGGATAGTTTAAAACTTCAGTGGAAGATGATGAAGGATTTTGAAGATTGGAAGCCTTTCTTGAGCGAATCGAGAAAGATATCTTTTACAGCACTCAGAATTCAATCGGAGATAATTGGGAAGATCTTGACTGCACAAAAAGTAGATGTTGATCTTCCTAAATTTATAGAAGCATCTAAAAGGAAGGTTCTGATTTCACCATCGGAACAGATGGAGCTATAAGGTACCGTAGCAGATTATGGATTCCAAGTGATATTGAGTTAAGGCAGGAGATTCTGGATGAAGCACACAGATCGATGTACACTATTCACCCAGGTACAAGGAAAATGTACAAGGATCTACAACAAAACTTTTGGTGGCCAAAGATGAAGAATGACATTGCAGAATTTATTGCTAGATGCTTGGTATGTCAGCAGATCAAGATTGAACATCAGCGGCCCGCCGGATCTGTTCAACCCTTGGAGATACCTGAATGGAAGTGGGAGCACATAATGATGGACTTTGTCACCAGTCTACTCAAGACCACAAAACATCGTTATGACACCATATGGGTGATTGTTGATCGATTGACCAAATCGGCACATTTTCTACCTATCCGCTTGGATCAATCGACAGACAGTCTAGCTGAATTATATGTGAATGAAATCGTCAGCCTTCATGGTGTTCCTGCATCAATTGTCTCGGATCGGGACACACGATTTACCTCTCGTTTATGGAAAAATTTTCAGGACGCTATGGGTACTCAATTGAAGTTCAACACTTCATTTCATTCGCAGACTGATGGTCAGTCAGAAAGGACCATCCAGATACTAGAAGATATGTTGAGAGTTTGTGCTTTAGATTTTGTGGGCAGCTGGGATAGACACCTTCCATTAGTGGAGTATGCTTACAATAATAGTTACCATTCGAGCATCAAGATGGCACCCTATGAAGCATTGTATGGGAGACCTTGCAGATCACCCTCATGTTGGAGTGATGTGGGCGAGAAGCACATCTTAGGACCGGAACTTGTTCAGACAAGTAAGTGTGGTGTTGAATTAATCAGACAGAGATTGTTGGCAGCTCAAAGTAGGCAAAAATCTTATGCTGATCGTCACAGAAGAGAGTTGAGTTTTATGATTGGGGAACATGTGTTCCTAAAAATCTATCCAATCAAAGACGTCTTACGATTTGGTAAAAAAGGGAAGCTCACTCCCAGATATATAGGACCTTTTGAGATTCTGCAGCGGATTGGAGAGGTGGCATATCGTATTGTATTACCACTTCAATACTCGAAACTTCACGATGTATTTCATGTGTCTATGCTGAGGAAGTACAATCCTGTTCCTTCACATGTTATCGAGTATGAGGTCATTGATATTTAGACAAACTTGACCTTTGAAGAGAAACCCATACGAATCATAGATCGTAGAGATCATCAACTCCGTCGACGCATAGTCCCGATAGTCAAGGTCCTTTGGCAACACCACCAAAAGGAGGAGGCTACTTGGGAGCTGAAAAATGAAATGCAAGAGAAGTACCCGCAACTTTTCGATATGTCCCTCTACTAAGAAATTTCGAGGATGAATTTTTTTTAAGGGTGGTAGATTGTAACGGCCTAGAGTTTTTCAAAAAAAATTTCAAACACATTATCTTGGATTAAATACATTTAATTAATACATTAAATCCTCTCATTCTCAACATTAAAACCACAAGGGTTCTCCATGCCCTCACGTCACTTTCCTTATTTTTTTAGAGAGAGAGAGAGAGAGTTAGAGAGAGGGAGGAAGGGTTACCTTATCGACATCCTTCGTCGTCGCAGGAGAAGACGACGTTGAATCGGAGGAGGAGAGAAGCGTGAATTTGTGATCAGATTTAAGCATTGGATTTGAGGTATGTATCGGCTTTAGGATTCGATTTCTAAATGTATGTATCGGCTTTAGGTTTTTGATTTCTAAACGTATGTATCGGTAGGATTTCGTATAAATAATGATCAATTCCGAAAAGGATCTATAAATGTATGTAACAGCTTTAGGCTATTACGTATATACATAGATTCAATCTATAATGGACCATTGATTCTATCGGATTAGGATTACTATTTTATAGTTGTATGTATCAACTCTATGTTATTACATATATGCACCGATTCAATTTAGAACGAACCTTTGAATGTATATGTTGGTTTAGGATTACTTACGAACAAAGATCATACTCGATACACGACATATAAATGCATGTATTGATTTCATGGGATGTTATGTTTATATAACGATTTGATTTAATCAAGACACCTTAACATATACGTCGGATCCGTAGAGTTATATTATCTCTAAACGATAAATACACATACTCAATTTCATATCCATTAGTTTTCCCTTATTGAATCTATTCAATATTTATTAAACATAGCCATATCACGTATTCAAGTTATGCAAATAACGTCATCTGTAGTCATGAAAATCTTGACCATACATCGGAACCCAAACAAATGCTGAAGACAATAGTGATCTTACTGTTTTGTCGCAACGGAGGTAAGATTCAGATTTGTCTAAGCTGTGATGATATTTTTATTTTAACACCACAAGCTTTGTTGTTAGTTAATGCTTTCCTTTTTGCACCGAAAAATCAATGGAGAGTAAAAAAAAATAGTCAACTTAGACATACGAATTCAAATGCGTGGATTTTTTTGATGATAATACTACCATGCATTATTAGGATTATCCTATATTAGCTATACTATTAACCAAGGAAGGAAATATCGGTATCGATATCGTTTCGATACAATGTCGATACCGATATATCGCCGATATATCGGCGATATATCGACGCATATCGTCGAAACCCGGTATCCACCAAGGCATTTTCTCTTGTCGATATCCGATATCGTCCATATCGGCGATATATCAGTGACCTGTCGATACCGATATATCGCCGATATATCGACGATATATCACGATATGGCGATCCCTGCTATTAACTAGATAGAGATCTCAAATTTAGATAAACAAAGATCCATACTAATTTAATCGATGTTACTCGTCCAATACAATACTAGTTCAGGGATAAAAAAATAAAATAAAATAAAACCATATAATATCGTTCAAGTCCGCACATTTGAATATGGCCATGAAATATATTCATATGTGGATAAGCTTTGATATTAAATACTAAAGTATTGCATATAAGGAAAGATAATATGGCTATTGCCGTTGTAAAAAAAGTAATAATACAAGTAACGGTGGATTAGTAATAGCCATTATGAAATAGCTATTGAATCAAAGCAAGCAATATTAACGAAATTACCAATAGAGTTAAACAAGATTTAAGGCACAAACTCATAAGGAGTCACATGGACGACCGCAATGGGTCATGTTAGCCGCAAGGGGCAATGCCGCAAGGGGCGTATGGTTGCAAGGAATCATTGAGGCAAAAGCTAAGTCCTCTACAGTTGTAGCTACACTGTCATGTCATGCCATGGACCGCAAGTGCCAGCGGTTGAAAACGTATAAAAAGATATGTAAATGAATGTTATGCAAGGAAATGGTTTATAACGGAAAACCATCACGAAAAATGCAAGGAATGGACTAATAAGAGAATGAACCATCACATGTTATGGTAGAATTGATTTAAAAGTTAAACCATCAAAGTCATGGGGGCTAATATGTAAAGTGGTTTATATGTTTTATAAGTATGTAAATTGCTTGTTATTTTTATGAAATATGCTCACAAGTAGAAATAATTGGTTACCATACCTACTTATGCAATTTACCTACTTTGCATGCGTATCCATGTTTATGAAAGAAGCCAAACTAAACATGATAGGGATCGAACTTAGACATGCATGGGAAATATCTAGGCACGAAAGGTTGTGTATGCATGAAAATCCAAGTACATGATTTATAACGGATCAAGGACCGTTAGAATACCCATGCATGGACCCCGATGTATACTGGGCATTAGGCTCATTCAAATTATGTTTGTCAATTTCAGGTGAAGAACATGGTTGATTTCATTTTCTGGATCGTGCTACGGACTCATTGAGATTTTTGATGTGGTATGATTTACTTGGTGAAGATCTAGTGGATATCTGTATGTCCACAGGAACTACCAAGACGCTATTTTAATTTCTAGAATAGTTTTTTTTCTGTTTAGAGTTGTAATAATGGAACTCTAGTTTGAATGGACATTTTATGGAATGGATATTTATCTCTGCTCATTGTATGCCATTCATTCATTTTTTGAGTAATGGTTCAGTTGTGCGATCAACTGTCGCGAGCTTCCGCCGTTGGTCGACGCGACTCGTTCCGTTACAGTAGACCCACAAAATGTTGTAGGTTTAGCGTCCCAACTTGACGATTCAACTTTTCAAGAGTATCCAGTATTAAGCGTGAGTGCAGAAGCCGTGTTCAACAAACACGTATTAAACCATTGGTTCGACATGAATATCCTGATAGACGTGCGTTATCATTAACATGGTGAAGAAAGTAATTAGTTGGTGAACATGAATGAGAGATGAAGCTGTCTTATCTTGGACTAGATGCAGTGGGAGAGGAATGGGTGAACTAATGATGGGTTCATGGACCATAAGTTGGTATGACGGGTTGAAGTGAAGCTCTAAGTGACCAAGAATTGATTCTTCAATCAAAGAAGGTTGAGTGGCTATAAGCACGTGGTCCTCCAACATATATTTTGATAAATCATCATTTTCTCTCAAATAATCACCATGGTTATCTTCAGTGGCATCTATTGTGAATTTCATTTCAATTCTCTGCTTGAGCCACGAGGGTGATTCCCTCCCAGAAATATGATTCAGGTATTCAAAGGTCAGGAGTGCGTGAGTGTTGCCCATTGAATTAGGAGGTACGACAATATCGATCGGATTTGGCAAAGGTTGTATTGCAGGAATGATTGGATGATTATCTTTAAATGTTTTAAGAAGTTTCTCGATTTCATTCCAAAAAAGATCATAGAATAAAAAATCATTTTGATCAGATTCTGACTCAGTAGTAGAAGATGTATTCTTATAGTCATCGACCGAATTGATTGGATCTTCTTTCTCAATGGTGAAGGCAATGGAGTTTGATATCTCATCTTTGAGAAGGTTATCATAAAAGATCTTCAATACATAATCATGTGTTGGTTGGAAGGGAGTCTCGGTGCATGAAGAAGTCAATTCATTGTCTAATATGTCATCAGATTCAAACTCTAAGTTTGCACTTTTCCCATTAATCATAAAATCACATCCAGAATTAACCTCAAACGACAAATCTTCTTCGATTTCTTTGCTGGAGTCAATATCAATGCTATCATCAAATTCAAGTATTATCTCAGACCAATCGATATCATTAGTAGACCGGGTTCATAACTTTCGAATTAGTCTGAGGAAAGATCGATGCCATCATCGATACTTGTATCCATCAAGAGTGGGTTGTGATCAAGTTGTGTTAGGGGCATGATCTCAATTTCAAAAATGTCTTTATTATACTCGTCAAAATCATTCTGATCAACACGATATATGAATGTTGAAATTATGTCACATTCTTCCTCAATTTCATCCATAGAGTCATATTCCATAATACGCCCATCAAGATAACAAAATGAAGTTTCATGCTCAAAGTGTTCGAGTCTTTCCAAGAGACAAGTTTCATCTATTAAATCACTGGGCATATCAATCAATACATGGTCTGACACAGGAGGAGCGAAGATTGGGATATCATAAAATTTCGACAATCTGGGTTTGAGGTGACATGGAGATGGCATTATTTCATCAATAAATTCTTCTTCTACACATGTCACATCTAGTTCATCAAAAGGAAGTATCATTGTTTGGTACACTGATATTGAGACCCATTTTTCTTCTTTCCTTGAGTGTATAAAATCCTCAATTTTGTTTTCTTGATGTTTTCTAAAATATTGTTGAGATATATTGCATTCATCCGTCAAACTATTTGGCCTATTCATCAAGTAATCACGAATTTGCCAAAGTTATTTACTGGCATTCTCATGCATCCTATTACACTCATCCATATGTGCTCCCTGATTTTGTTGGATTTGGATAGCTAATTCATGAAAAGTATGTTGAGAGTCACGTTCATGGGTCGGTGATAGGGATAAGGAGATTGAGTGATTTCTTAAAGAATCGGAGACTAGCCCAGTATTCGAAGTGGATGAGTGTTCTGCGTGTGAAAGTGACTTGGAAGAGACAAAGGACGGGCATGCGGGAGAAGGTGATGCAAGAAATTCCTCTAATATAGGTCGTCATGGGTTGGTTTTAACGTTTGATCGGATGACTCATTCTTTTTGTGTCCTTGATTTTCTTGATATTTTTGCACTAGATGCATCATTTCATCAATCTCATGCTCAATCAATAATAAAATAGGTAGATCAATGGATCGAGAAGATCGTTTCCTATCCTCCAAATAATTCAATGCAATAGCCCGATTCAGTCTTGTTTTCTCATGCACCTCATTCAACATAACTTGAATTTTTTCATGAATAAAGATTCTCAAGTACATACAAGTACACAGCAGATAAACACAAAACAATTTGTTGATTCACCAACTCCACACAAATCACCGCAGATGCGGTTATCTTTTCAATTTTATATTTAGTTGCTCAACAAATGTTGTCAAAGAATTATAGATCATAAATGAAGAGGCGTTTGTGGAAGATTGTGAAAAATCAATGTTCTCATTCGGCTGGGGGACTCAGGGTGGGTACTCAGATCAATGATCTGTTCTTCCTGCAAGAATATGTGCCCAACATGACAAGAAGTTATGATTTCTCTCTGCAATCCCATGTGACACCAAGGATTTTTATCTCTATCCAAGGGTTCTATGTGCTTTGTGAGTGTGTGTCAATCACCACATGTAATCAAACAAGCATTCAAATTTAATTGCTTTCGCTCGAATCACTACGATGATCTTTCAAGCTTATCTTTTTATATGATCAAAACACGATTTTGGTGGTCTTTAAATTAGATTATCACAGAGGGAGAAGACCACAGAGATGATGCAATCAAGAACTCTTTTTTAATTTTTTTGGTTTAATTCGATGCGCAAGAAAATGCAAGAAATATAAATCTTAGAATGCCTAAGTGATAAAGGAAGCTCACAGTGCCTGCACCTCTAGCGTTATATCCGTAATGTTTTGTCCTGCTGATGGCGAGCTTTTCGAGAAGGAGGGAGAAATTAATCTTACAAAATTTTTCTACTTAGAACAAATTACAAGTTCGCTAAACAAAAAATGCAAGAATCTTCATTTTTTTCTTTTTTAGAGTTCAAGTACCTGAAATAAAAAAATACACAGATTAGAATATCGAAAATAAGTTAAAACAAGAAGAAAAAAACGCAAATGCTGCCTTGTCCCCAACAACGGCGCTAAAATGTTGACGCGATTTTACACGTTTTAAAAAGTTGATTTTAGCATGTCGTTGTTGTTCCACGAAAAATGACAATCAAACAAATAAGATTACAATTACAAGCATGATGAAAATATTTGAGATGTATAGTGCAAGTAGAGGTTGGTATCTGCAGGAACTAAGCAAACTCGCAATTTTTATTCTTCTTTCAAACTTGATGCAAATTTTAATCTATTACGACGAAAGAAAAAATTATGAGAGAATGCGATCTACAGTGAAAATACTTCATAGAACTTAAAATAAATGAAGGAGGGCATGAGTGCAACTAAATAAGATGATGGGGGTAGAATTGCAAATTAAGATAGAAGAAATAAGATGGCATTTGCAATGTTTCAAAACCAAAGAATGGAAGGTAAACTTGTAATATATTAAGGCAACTTAGAGTTTAGAAAGAACCTTACAAAATAAGAATGCTTCCAAGTTCAATTTAAATAAAACAAGTAATATAAAGAAAATGCAAGAGAACTTATAACATGAGAGTTGTTTCCTTCACGTTCAACTTAAATAAAATGACTAAAGGAAAAAATGCAAAATGTAAATAAAGATGGGAAAGAAGTCTTCTCTATTGGAGCTTGCGACTCTACAATGGAGACGACGATGGAGCTGGATGTCAAGGAGGTGGACACAGGAGTCGGTGGGAACACCAGCGGGGCGCACAATGGTCCGACTGCATGGGGAGATGCTGGACACGTGCTAGGCCACACGAGGAAGGAGCCGGATGCATATGAGGTGGAACCAGAGCGCACGAAGGAGCCGAAGTACGCGGAGGAGGTGCATGCAACCTGATGGTTGCGTCAAGGAGGATGCTGGGGGCACACGAGGATGTCGAGGGGCTGGTCGAGGTCACGAACGGAGGAGGGGATAGCTGGAGCGCTCCTTCACGTAATCATGGGGAGAGAGAACGTTGAGAGGTAGCGGGATCCCTTGTTGAGGGAGGAGTCGTTCCTTTTTATAGGTGCACTCCTGTCATTTGAAGAGTCTCAACACATGCACATAAAGGCAAAAATATAAATTCATACATGCATGGGGAAGTTGCATGGGCAAGAGAGAGAAGAATAAATAGTATTCATGCAATTCGTTGGTTTCTTTGTCTTTTGCATGAGAAATGTGTAATGTGGGTGGGTTCTATGCATGAGAATAAAGTGTGGTCATTTTATACTAATCTTCCTCCTCTTTTCTTTCCAACAAAATGTTATAAGCATTTGTAGAGCCAAAATGGAAGTGTTGGATTTTTGTCAAACTATGAACCTAATACATTTTCTCTCTTACTAAAATATGGTTGTTTACTTTATATAAATAGTTATTTATGGATGATTATTAATATCGATATTTACATAATCCCACTGTTTATGTAAATCGACATCTTTGAAAATATTTTGCCCAGATATATAACCATGTTCTATCGATTTATGTTATGATTTAATTGATTATGTGTAATTAAGATGGTTTTCTCCGTTGTGCATATGGAGTAAATAACATGTGAATTGTGCGCTATTGGAAATTATATGTCAAATATTAAGGTTGTTGTTCACATAATTTGATCATATTATATCAATATATAATGTACTAATCAACAACCCTTCCCTCGTCACTCCATGAGCACCAGGAGCCGTTGATGAAAGTCAACGGGTTCTAGTACTCCCCGTACCAACCACAGCTCGGGATTTGTCATGATCATCTTGGCTTCTTATGGTCCACTGGAGGAACCTCTTCCCAATAACAGCCTCCAGCTCAGGCAGGGCAGGGTAGTGATAACCACAAGAACCTCAAGACCCGGGTGAAGGTAATGGAACAAGGGTCGTTGCGACCCGGATCTCAGAGAAGGGGTATATCAAGAAAAATCAACCACTCAAAATAGGTCAAATCAATCAAAACAAAGAAAAGAGCGGTCCTAGCTATGAGATTCACCTGGTATAGCTCCCAGGGTCGAACACAAGGAGCACGGGTTGGCCTAGGGCCTACGAAGTAGTAAAAAGAAAATAAAATCAAAGAAAAGTATTTTTTAGTGGTTTTTAATAATTTTTATATTTTTTTAGGATTTTAGAATATGAAGAAAATTAAAGAACACAAAATCAAGCACACTTACACAATTTATTTAACACACCAAAATTTAAGTAAAAATTCAAGAAAAATGGTTTTTATGTTTTTTAAGTTTTTAAGTGTTTTTGGTGAATTTTTGATAATTTTCTAAGGTATATTTTATTTTCTAAAAATAAAAAAGTGCTAAAAAGAAAGGGTACTGTCCAGCAAGGCCCAAAACCCAAAGATAAAATATCTAAGGATCTCAGAGGGCCCTGGAGGTAATTTTCCTGTATTCTAGAGAAAATAAGGAAAATTTGGGCACCAAAATTATTGTTTTTGGATTTTTAGATTATTTATTATAATTTTTATGAGTTTTTAGGTGTTTTTAGATTTTTAGGGTTTTTACTCAATGAAAAATAGCCAAAATTGGCTAGAAAATCAAACAACACACAAGAAACAGTAACTAATATTTTTAGAATTTTTGAGGGTGTTTTTATATTTTTTTGGGATTTTTAAACCTAGACAGTAGCTAAAAAGGATGTTTTTGAATTTTTAAAAATACTAAACAAAATCAAAAATGTCCTCAAAAATTCTCAAAAATCCAACAACATGGTAGGAGCCATGGGTCAAATTTTCATCGAATTTGGAGGTGGTTTGATATTTATTCAAAAATCAAAAAGGGGGCACTGTGCACAGGGACTGAAGTGCAAATACCCAAAGCTCTGGGGGTCCAGGTGCAATTTGCCCAGCAAATCACGCGCGTGGCGCGTGCCTGGGGCACTCAGGGACCTTCTGGTAATAAAAACCAACTCCTAGGACCTTTTGGTAACTCGTACCAAAAAGTCCAAGGGCACGGTTGCAATTTACCCACTAAAATCCGCACATGTAGAAATAAAAGGCTCACAGGGGTATAGATGCAATTACCAAAAAGTATTCATTCATTCAAGAACCCATCAGAACTACAGGATAAAAGATGTAAATAGCCCAACTAAACACGTGACGAAGCACGTGGACTCACATACACAGGGGCATACATGCAAATACAAACAAGCACCAGGTCCAGAATGCAATTTACCCTACGTAAATAAAACTACTAAAGTATTTACAGGACTAGAAATAAAAGACGCAAATTACG
Source organism: Ottelia alismoides (assembly GCA_037367405.1). Taxonomy (NCBI): domain Eukaryota; kingdom Viridiplantae; phylum Streptophyta; class Magnoliopsida; order Alismatales; family Hydrocharitaceae; genus Ottelia; species Ottelia alismoides. The sequence goes on from JAZKJV010002761.1 coordinate 171,230, forward strand.
AGGGGGCCTAAGTAAATTACCCCTTTATTCGTCGACAGCTGGATAGGCGCCACGTAAGTGATCGGACGGCTCAAAATGGGTGGCGCTCCTCTTCTCTTCCGCACGTGGCCGATCGACGGTGCAGAGGGGGCCACGTGGATGATCCAACGGGTCAGGTGCTGTGGGTTCCTTCTCTCTGATCTGACGGTCCGGATGGCTCCTCTGGATGATCGGATGGATGCTGCTCCTCGGTGAACGGACGGACACGATCAAAACTGGAGCGGAGGGGCCATCGGACGGTGCTGGAGGATGGTGGAAGAACACTCAGCCGGCGAGCTTCGCCGGCCTCGTGTGCGTGCTAGGCTCCTCCTCAGCTTCCTCCAAGTAGTGGAGAAGATCGGCGGTGAAGTCCCGCAGCTGCTGAAGACCTCAGATGACCCGGCCGAGCCCTGGAGGGGCTCCGGCGAGGTCGGCGGCGCGGAGCTCTTGGCCTGAATGTGAGGGGGCCTCAAATGGCTCCCTCTTGACCTGCAAAGCGAACCAAAAGCTTCGCGGGTCGAGGGCAAAGTGCCTCGACCCGAAGAAGCAGCGTGAGGGTGAACAAGGGATCGGGGCGAACGAGCTCCGGCGAGCGGAGGATGGTGGAACTCGACTCCCAGCTCCGGGGCGAGCTGGGTTGGATGAATGGGCGAAGAACGTGCGTGAGGGAGTGGCGAAGGTGATAGTGTGCTCCGATGATCGAGATAGTACGCGATATGGCCGGAATCAGAGGAACACGTCGGAGAGTCGATTTGGGCGAAACTACAAATTAAACGAAATGGGCGAGCTAAAAGGCTACCTGGGTGGAGCGAAAGACTGGGCTGGATCTTGGCTAGCTCCTGGTCGTCGCCTCGAAGGGCGTCAAGGCCTGAGGCTCGAGCTCCGGTCGGGTGGCGGAGCACGGCGGCGCGAAGCAGCCGGATCGATGGTCGGCCACCTCCTCCTCGCTGCAACAGGTACAATCGCGAGCTGTCACCTCGGTGATTGCTCTGGAGGTCACGGGAGTGAGAATGGGGAGCCAAAGATGCGAGTGGAGTGCGGCGGAGCTCGGATTTTATGTGGGTGCAGGTCCGGGAAGAGGAGCTCGGGTCCGGCTCGATGGAGCACGGATCCCTAGGATCGATGTCGGGCGAGATTCCCGGATACCTGGGGAGTAATTAGGACCAAGGATTAGGCTAAATGGAGGTCGGATCTGGTTAGAATAAATGGGAAAAGATGGGTCCGCGAACCAGATCCGGCTCTGGTGGTCCTGGGGGAGGTGTTGACCGGGGGTCAACAATCCCCCGTGGACCAATCAGAGCCCGCCAAGGCCTGAGTTTTTATTTGATTTTTTTTGGGCCTTTAAATGGCCGAATTTTCAAAAACTTAAAACACAAAATATTTTTATTTTATTTTTTTCTATTTTTTTGTAATTTTTAATTAATTTGTGGAAATAAAAATAAGGTATATACAATATAGGTCTATACATAGGTATATATACAATATAGGTTTTTTAATTTTTGATTTTTAATTAGTTATTTTTATGCATTTTTATTCCCATTTTATATTTTATTTATTTATAGGATAAAATGAGGAATAAAAGGCTATTTTTATTTTATTTTTATTATTTATATACATGGGTAAAGTAAATAGTTATGTACACTATATACATGGCATATGTACAATATGTTTTTGCATTTTTAATTTTGTAATTTTTATTTGATTTTTGTTTTATTTCTTTTTATTTATTTTATTTACAATATATACCATAGATTATTTACAAAAAGTTTTGGAAAATAATTTTATTTATTTATAAGGTTAAATAAATAGGGAAGGTGGTTTATGTACATGGTGTAAGGGTATTTTTGGTCTTTTTGATTTTTAAATTTTTATTTTGTTTTTAATAGTGTATAAATATATACAAAATATATACAAACATATTTTTGGATGAGGAAAATATTATTTATTTATTTACAAAAGTATTTATACATGAGCCCCTATCTCCCTCTACTTGGTTTTTATGCGGTCAGGCCCATGCTGAGCCCTCCCTTGGGTTAGGTTGCTCAATATTTATTCTAAATATTTCCCTCTTTTTCTTTTTCATCTTTATTCTTTTATTTTTGCACAAAAACATGCTAATTATCTACATTTACAAAAATGCATGCTTTTGCTAATTAACCCTATTTACACATATCTACATGCATTTGCATAGGTTTTTGTAGCTAAAATATAAGAATAAAGAGTGATGAATGGGTATTCATCACCCCCCTATACTATACTTTGCTAGTCCCTTAGCAAACACTTATTTGAAAAAGAAGTGAAAAAGAAAGAAAAAGAAAAAGAAAAAGAGAATGTACATGGATCAAGGTTGATTATTAAACTTGCCTTCATTAAATTGAGGTATGGAGATTAATCAGATCTTTGGATTATTGATGTGTCGGAACCTTATTTAGACTTAAGCTTAAAACCTAACAGCCTCTAAGTTCCACTATTCTATAACCAAGACTCCTCAATGCTCCAGGTCAGAACAAGTCATCAATCACAAACCCTGAAGACCATGAATCTTTTCTTGTCCTGTGAAAGTGAGGTCTAAGCTCTCCACCTCAGAAATGGCAACTTGACAACCCTCCCCAACAAGGTAACTCTATGACCTCAATCTGGCCACTCTTTCCTCGAGGAGCGGGGTATTCCCTTCTAAGTTCAAGTACAACCGGCTCAAGAAGAGGGGGAAGAAGAGAATGGGTCAAGGCCAGTGTAGCCAAGTACCCTTGGGAGCTTGACCAGTGTAGCCAAGTCTCCCTGCTGCAAGCTACAACAGGTGGATCATGAAACCAAGCTTTGCTTATTGCACTTATATACATACTCCGGTGGGATTATCATTTTCTCTCAGACCCACCACTTTTTTGGAGTTCTTTTCTTTTTGCATTTTTTTTTCGAGTGCATCTATACAACATGTACATGTGCAGCGTATATACAAGGAGTTTTTCCTCTTGAGCCAGTAGACTATCCCTCTTTTGAAGCTTTATTGCAACCCACAACTCCCGTCGTTAGACCTCATGGCAACCAGACCAAGTTGAGACGCACTTCCTTCACTAAATGAAGAAGAGAGGTTCCGCCTAGAAGTACTACCCTCATATGCTACCCCAAGCCAAGGAAGACTGCCTCCTCACCACCTCATCCGTAGAGAGCTCGGTGCATAGTGCGGTTGTCCAAGTAAAGCCATAATCTATATGAGTCATGTGTTGTTGTTAAGTGCTCTACTTAGGCTCATTGAGATGACATGTGATCATAGCCTAGTGGACTCAAAGAATTAAGTCACCATGGACCTGAAAAGCCTTAAACCTAAGCCCTACAAGGTTCCTCTTAGAAATTAGGTGGATTAAGATCTTAATCAAGCTTCATTTCTCAATTTGATTCCAGGCTAGTTTAAATGTCAACTATCATCCAGAAAACTATATACATATGTACAACAAGATGCATATTTACACACTATTTTACAATCATGCAAAATTTTTGAAAAATGTTTTGAAATCATGAATGATGATGCATGAAGTGCAAGTTTTGCAAAAAGATATTTACACACATTTACACAAGATTTTTGCAAACTTTTTGATTTTCAAAACATTTTGGAAAAATTTTGTACTATATACATAATTTTGATACAAAAATATTTACACAAGCTTTACACACAAAAGATTTTTGAAATCATTTTTACAAAAATAATTTGTACACTAGCTATGTATGTGCAAATAAAAGAAGATTATGTACATGAAAATTTTTTAATTTTTGTGGTTTTTAGCCATTTTTATTTATTAACACACTCACACAAAGTACGAGTTATGGCTAAAGTATATATGAAATATATACACACCCCCCTATACTTAGCTCGAACGATGTCCTCGGAGTCAAGAGCGATGAAGAAGACATAACTCGTGCTATGTATGGGGAAGTGAAAAGGGAAGGCTATACAAAAGGAAAATGAAAAGTCAAAAGGGACTCAGGTCTCCCCCCTATACTTAGGATCAAGTAATCCTAAGTATAGCAGGCTGTACACGAAGAAAAACCGAGTGGAGAATGTACAGGGTCTACCCCCCCTATACTTAGGGTAAGATATCCCTAAGTATAGGCAGCAAAACAGGGGTGGACAGAAACAAAAGAAATACCCGAAATGTCGCACATCCCCCCTATACTTAGGGTAAAGTGCACCCTAAGTATAGCATAATCACAAGATGGAGAAAGGGATGTGGGACTAAAGAATGTGCTGATATGGACATCTGGATCTATGTACAGCGGAGGATCAGTAAAGCTCAGGCGTGAGATGCATTAGATGTGAGTCAAAGACCACATCTCACGCAAAATGAATAAGGGCAATATCAACGACCCGCGGCTCATGATCTAGAAATGGCTTGAGCCGTTGGCCGTTCACTCGGAAGGTACTCTCAGAAGACAACTCAGATATGTCGATGCTACCGTTGTCGTGTACCTTCTGAACCAGATAAGGTCCTTTCCATTTGCTCTGTAGCTTCCCTGGAAATAATCTAAGCCTCGCATCAAACAGCCATACTCTCTGTCCAATCTCAAAATGCTTGTGGCTGATATGAGAATCATGCCACTCCTTGACTCTCTCCTTATAATGTAGGCTGCTTGAGAAAGCTGAATCTCTAAGCTCCTCCAGGGCAGCTAGCTCTGCCCTCCTCTGGTCTCCTATACCATCTGGATCCATGAGAATGTCTGTAACTGCCCAGAGTGACTTGTGCCTCAGCTCAACTGGTAGGTGACAGGGTTTGCCATATACGAGGCGAAAGGGAGATGTGCCCAAAGGTGTCTTGAAAGACGTCCTATATGCCCACAAGACCGAGTCCAATAGCTGTGACCAATCCTTTCGGTCAGGACGGACGACTTTCTGCAGAATAGTCTTGATCTCCCTATTCGACACTTCGGCTAGACCATTCGTCTGTGGATGGTACGATGTAGCCACTCGATGGTCTATGCCGATCTCGCTAGCAAGTGCCTTCACCTGGTCGTTGATGAAGTGAGATTCCCCATCAGAAATCAGAACTCGTGGAACCCCGAACCGCGTGATGATATGCTTCCTCAAAAATCTGCAAACTGTCCTCGCATCAGCGGCTCGGGCGGGGATAGCCTCCACCCAACGACTCACATAATCCACGGCCAACAGAATGTACTCAAATCCCTGACTCTTAGGGAATGGACCCATGAAATCGATGCCCCATGCGTCAAAAACCTCACAGAAGTGAATGGGCTGCATCGGCATCATATCACGCTGTCCACAAGTGCCCATCCTCTGATAGTCAGTACACCTCTTCACGAACTCATCTGAGTCCTTGAAGAGGGTAGGCCACCACAAGCCGGATTGGAGCACTTTCTGTGCCGTTCTCCTCCCAGAATGATGTCCTCCTGCCTCAAGCTTGTGGCAGTAAGTGAGGACGCTATGGTGTTCCTCCTGAGGAATACACCAACGCCAGACGCTATCCCCTCCTTCGTGGTAAAGGATGGGATCCTCCCAATGGTAAGACTTGGCCTTCGCTAGGAAGGTCTCAAGCCTCTGCCTGGGCCAATCTTGTGGGACTTTCCCAGCAACGAGAAAGTTCACAATATCGGCGTACCATGGGAGCGAGGCGATAGCAAGGATCGCCTCATCTGGGAAGGTATCTCTAATGGGATCAATCTGCTCAGAATCCTCAGGCTGCTCTAATTGGGAGAGATGATCCGCCACCACATTCTTGACTCCAGGCTTATCCTTGATCTCAATGTCGAACTCCTGGAGTAGAAGGATCCATCTAGTCAGTCTGGCCTTGGCATCCTTCTTTGCCATGAGGTACCTGATGGCGGTGTGATCTGTAAACAAAGTCACTCTAGATCCAATGATATATGATCTAAACTTATCCAGGGCAAACACTACGGCTAGCATCTCCTTCTCTGTGACCGTGTAATTCCGCTGGGCGGAATCCAATGTGCGGCTAGCGTAGTGTATAGCAAATGGTACTCCATCCCTCCTCTGTCCCAGCACTGCCCCTACGGCAAAATCGGAGGCGTCCGTCATGATCTCGAATGGGAGAGACCAATCAGGTGGCTGGAGGACAGGAGCCTCAATCACACACTGCTGGAGAGTGGCAAACGACGAAAGACACTTGTCATCGACAAGGAACTCGGTGTCTTTCGTCAAGAGGTCAGTCAACGGCCGGGCAATCCTGCTGAAATCATGAATAAATCTCCTATAAAATCCAACGTGCCCCAGAAATGACCGCAACTGCCTCAGGTTGGATGGCAGTGTGAGTTTTCTAATGACATCAACCTTGGCCGGATCCACCTCCATGCCACTGTTGGAGATGATGTGGCCAAGCACCGTCCCTTGAGTCACCATGAAGTGACTCTTCTCCCAAGATAGCACCAAGTGATACTCAATACATCGCTGAAGTACTCGATCTAGGCAGTCAAGACAAGAATCAAATCCGTCGCCGTAGATCGAGAAATCATCCATGAAGACCTCTAGGCACTCCCCTACCATGTCCGAGAAGATCGACAGCATGCACCTCTGAAAAGTCGCAGGGGCATTGCATAGCCCAAATGGCATGCGTCGAAAAGCGTATGTGCCGAAGGGACAGGTAAAGGTGGTCTTCTCCTGATCCTCAGGAGCGATGGCCACTTGGTTGTAGCCCGAGTACCCATCCAGGAAGCAATAATGGCTCTTCCCTGCCAGTCTCTCAATGATCTGGTCAATAAAAGGCAGGGGGAAATGGTCCTTCTTGGTGGCTTGGTTGAGTCTCCTGTAGTCAACACAAACCCTCCAAGGTGGGTACTCGTGTAGCAATCTCCTCTCCCGACTCACTGATCACAGTCGTGATGCCCGTCTTCTTGGGCACCACATGCAAGGGGCTGACCCACTTGGAGTCGGAAATGGGATAAATAAAACCTGCACCCCACCACTTTGATATTTCCTTCATGACAACCTCTCTCAGGTTGGGGTTCAGACGCCGCTGGAACTCACACGACGGCTTCGCCCCATCCTCGAGATAGATGTGGTGGGAGCACACTGATGGACTAATCCCATGGAGATCTTCTACGCTCCATCCGATTGCCTTGTGGTTCTTTTCAAGAACCCCCATCAAACGGGATTCCTGCTCTCCAGTCAACTCGGCGGAGATGATGACTGGGTACATCTCAGGCTTGCCCGCAAGGAATCGATACTTCAACGAAGTAGGGAGCGGCTTCAGCTCTGGAATGCTGGGTGCCGGCAAATCCGGCTGTGGAAGAAACTGAGTGAACGCTGCAAGGTCGGCCAAATCTGCCTGGGAAAGTGAAAGTGTACTCTCGCAAACTGGATCGGGAGAAGGCGGCTCTACTGCACTGTCTCTGCTCGGCTCTGCATCTACCTCCTCCTCATCAATAGGCTCAACTGGACTCAAGTCTGGCATCTGATCATAGCAATCGGCCCAATCAGACTCTGAATCCGAGGGATCTGTATCAGAAACGGTGGCATCAGTACCACCGGAAAACAAGGTGGCCTCAGCACCACCATCACGACTCATCGTGCTACGATCAAGGACCGGCTCTGCTGCCGCAATGGTATCCTGAACCAGGTCTGTGCTCTCCAGACTCTCCTCTACTGTCATCTCTGCATCAGCTGTGTCTGAAAGTGAGAGGGTGGTCTGTGTCTCAAGGTCTGCCCAAGCTGCCTCATCATCTGTGATCACAAAATCACAGTCCTGGTGGATGTCTGGCTCTGCGTCTGTCAGCTGCTCTGAATTGGTACTCGCATCTGAGTGGGGTCTGAATCTGGCTCTATAGTCCTCGACCGTCTCTATTTGTATACTCTCGCCCTGGACGCGAAAGTACACCTTCCCGCTATCATGATCAGTCACCGCCTTGGCTGTGGCCAAGAACGGACGACCGAGTATGATGGGGGTATCGGTCACTGACTCAGGGGTCTCCATGTCCAACACTACGAAGTCCACGGGGAATTGCAAACCCTGAATCATGATGATAACGTCTCGTAATAACCCCTTCGGCCTCTTGACAGATCGATCAGCGAACTGAAGGACTGTCCTGCTCTGTCGAAGAGTGCCCAACTCGAAGCGGTCGAGAAGGGCTGCCGGAAGAAGGTTGATCGATGATCCGCTATCAAGAAGAGTACGGTCGAACCACTGCTCACTAATCTGGCATCTGACATACGGGGCCCCTGAATCTGGCCTCTTGGCTGGCAGTCGGTTCTGGATCGCAAAGCACGTGGCTTTGGTCAGCACATGGATCTCTGAAGTGTGGTTCCTCCTCCTCCTCCTGACTGTAGTCCTCTCTCTCAAAGATCTCTGGAGAAGGGGGATGTGTTGCAAAGCCTCCTGGAGGGTCAGCTGAATGTGAAACCGATCTATCATGCTCTGGCTGAACTCCTCAAGCTCTCTCTTTTTTGGATCATTTTTCTTCCCCTTCCCCATCTGAAGGGCTCTAGGGAAGGGGATCACTGGGTCCTTCTCAGATGAAGGACTAGGAAAAGGTCTAGACGGTTCAAGGACCGGATCCACACATACATCATGCACCACAGTGGGACCAAAAGAAAGTAAACCTTTTCCTTTATTCATAGCAGAATTCTGAGATACATGGACACGAGGAAAAACATCAGATCTCTCTCTACAAACACCGGTGGCCTCAGTACCACCACGGGCTGGCTGCTCTGCTGCTGCTGAAGGAAGACGTCGCGCGGCATCAGTACCGCGGGCTGGCTCGGCTGCATGAGTGGCATAAGTACCACCTCCTAGCTCTGGTGAAGTGGCGGCCTCAGTACCGCCGGTGGGATCAGCATCCTTGGTGGCCTCAGTACCACCGTCATCATCTGGAGCGGCCTCAGTACCGCTCTCCTCCTCCTCCTGTGGCGCCTCGGGATGGTTCTCAGATGAGGCGCCGCCGCCTGCTGGGGTCCTACCGCTCCTAAGTGTGACAAAATCAGCATCAAATAAATCCGAAGATGTATCATCAAATGGGTCACTAGGAGTGGCTGACTCAGTAGGTACTACCTGCTCAGACTTCCTCTTGAGGCTGTTCGGATTGGGCTCTATCTGGGCTGGTATGGCGGCCTTCCCTCTCACCAGGTCCCGCATCTCCTGGCGGAACTCGTCCATCTCCCGTCGGAATGTAGCCTGCTGGTCCGTGAGGAGGTGGGCGATATCATCCAAAGCGGGGATCTCGTGGGAGCCCGACGGGTGTCCTCTCTGTGGATGAGGCTGTGGCTGCTGGTAAGGGTAAGAGGGATAGGAAGGAGGGTGCTGCTGGTGCTGGTATCCCTGGTGATCCTGCTGCTCACGTCTCCAAGGCTATCCCTGCTGCTGATAGGGACGAGGACCGTAGGCTGACTGCTGCTGATACGCTGGGGGCTGCTGCTGCGGCTGGTGATGGTCTCTCTGCTGGGAGTACTGCCCTCCCTGACCTGACGGCTGCTGCTGGGGCTGGGTACCACCACTCCCCCACCTGAATCCGGGATGGTCTCGTCGGATCCCAGGCTGGGGACGGTCGTACCAGATCCCGTTGACATCCATCAACGGCTCGGCATCAAAGGGGGCTGGCGGGAGTACGGCCAGAGGCTGGTCCGGCTGGTAGACCACCATCTGCATCTCTGGAGATGGTGGAGACTGGTAGGTGGGCTGCGGCTGCTGGTACGGCTCCGCCTGTACAAGGTGAACCTGTCTAGGCTGCACTGGGGTGCTGGAGCGCTGGGACGAGCTGCTGCTGCTGCCGGCGTCGCCTCACGACTGAAGACGGGGCTGAGAAGCCGTCTGTGCCTCCTGGAGACACATGAGCTGTGTCTTCATGTCGCTCAAGACCTGTGCCATCTGATCCATCTGTGCTATGCTCTGGCACTGCTTCTTCTCTATCAGCTCCATGCGGTCCAACTTCTCGCTGATGATGCCCATGTCCGCAGCTGACGACTCTAACTGTGCTGCTGCTGTGGCTGCGGACGAACTGGAAGGACCTGCATCTACCCGTGCTATCCTCTGGTACTGCACGGGTCCTGGCTGAGTATAGAGCCGGGTCTGGGACATAACCATGTAGTTCTCTGCCATCTCCTCAAAAATAGCCCAGACCTGGTCGTGGTCCTTGGCGAAGTAGGACCCGCCACAAGAAGCATTCACCAGGCCCTATAGCTCTGGTGACAGTCCGCTGAAGAAGCTCTGAACTAGGTTCGGCTTCGTGATGTCATGGTGCGGGCATCTGTCCAAAAGCTCTCTGAACCTCTCCCAAGCCTCGTGGAACTGCTCATTGGGGAACATGGAGAAGTTACTAATCAGGGCCCTCGCTGCATTCGTCCGCCCGAGTGGATAGTACTTGTTCAAGTACTCGGTGCGGAGCTGCTCCCAGGTATATACAAATCTCCCCAAATGCTTCAGCCAGGTGGCTGCTCTATCTGCCAGTGAGAAGGGGAAAGCGATCATCCTAATCGTGTCCTGGTCCACATGTCTGTCGTGGACAGTGCTGCATATCATAAGAAACTCCTGGAGGTGGAGGCGGGGCTCCTCTGTAGCAAGTCCATGGAACCGAGGGAGCATCTGCAAGGTGTTCGGGGGGAACTTGAAGTCCCCCACGATAGCTGGAACCACCACCCAATGGTGCATCAAAGTAGATCCGGGGTTGTGCAACTCCTGCATAGGTCTAGGTGGTCCTGCTCCTCCTGCGGCTGCTGCCGCTGCGGTGGCGGCCGCGGCTGCTGCTGCTGCTGCTGCGGCTCGTGCCTGTGCATCTGCATCCGGGATCTCCTCGGGCTCGCTCTGCGCGTCTCTCTCTTCTCTGAGCCTCTCCAACTCACGCCTCATCTCAATCATGAAAGCTCCCTGATCGCGGAGCTGCTGCTGAACTGTATCAAGTGATGCGATCAGGGTGGAGTTGATCGCTCCCTGGTCTAGTACAATATGCTCTGGTCTACGGGAGTGATCATCAGAACTGCCTGCGCCGGCCATCTCGACGTCTGCAAAATCAAATGAGCCCAACTCAGGTGCTGTCAAGTGTATCAATCTCTCCTCGGGCTCGTGTCTCTCAGGAAGGTCAGAAAGGGGATCGAGGGGGAACAGGGTGGAGTCGTACTCGGGCTCGGAGAGCGGGTCTGAGCTCTCGCGAGCCAACCTAGATGATGAGGTAGACGCGCCCGAAAGTGGTGCAGCCAGAGGCTGCCTAAGAGAACGTCTACCCATCATCTTGATCTAGCGAGTAGGGCGGATGAGATCTGGAAAAACTATGATCTGAAAACAAACCCCCGGTTCACCAACGCACGCGAGCTGAAGACCGTGAAAGTTCAGTCAAATTATCTTGTCGATTTTATTTTGGTGAACACACAAATATCAGAGCGCTTACGTGACCTTTTGGGATATCCGCTGCTAACCCCAACCGACTGTCCCGCACGGAAGAGTCGGTAGTCAGTCGAGTTTAGCAACGGGGGGCTCTACCTAGTGTTCGGGTCACTCTCTCGCGCATACAAACCAAGCAATGAGGGGGTTGCTCTCCCCAAGATAGAATTTTTAGGGTGAGCGAGTTTTAAGGTCAATAGTTTTAGCAGTCCCAATTTTATGGTTACACTTTTTAGGTATTTTTCAAAGCAAACAAGAACGCCTAACGAATTTTTCGATTCTCCTGGTTATTAAGTCAAAAACAGGGGGGAGAAGTCGAAAAAGCCGATGCACGAGAAATCAATGATGCATGCAAAGTCAGAAATGCGTACCTGCCTCCAGCTCTCTACATGCAAAATGATCCGCGCATAAAATAAAGACAGAAAGTAAACTAAGCTAAATGATGCAACGGTGAAAGCCGAGTCCTAGACGAGCAACTTCTAGCGAAGAACCGTCTAACCGGTCACCGACCTCCAAGCCAAAGGGTCCGGTCTTGGCTCGTCCCTCCCCTGCCCGACAAATCGGGGGTAGGAGTAAGCACTTTACAGGACGAGCTACGGCACGTAGGCTACGGAAGCTAGCGAGTTGGTTATTTTTATTATTTATTTTAAGTAGGTCCAATTACGGTCTATAGGAACAGATAGGCAATTAAGGTGTGTGGATCCTACTCAACTACGTCACAATCACCAGAAAGTCCTAAGTCTAGGGGCTCGAGCAAAAACCGCGAAAAACCGGCAAATGACAGTAAGAAAAGAAAAATAAAGCCGCGTGAAAAGCCGCGAAAAAGCCGCAGGTCCTAATGAGTCCCCCGAGCACACCGGTGCTCGGCGAAACAGACCCGCTACGGTCTCAAGTCCAAACAATCTCAGAAGTGTCCTGTCCCTGTATTATTACAATAATAATGAATAAATGAAATAAAACTACCCTAATACCTCACCCACTCAACTCTCTCTCTCGCTCTCTCCTGCGGCTTCGTAGAGAAAGAAGCCGCCTCCGAACTCCGCGGCTGCACCGGCTCCTCGAAAGTAGCCTCCGCGGTCCTCGGGCCCTCGCAAGAAACAGAGAAGAGAGTGGTCAGACCAATAAAATAATCAAATAATAGAGAAAAATAAAAGAAAATACAAATGAGGGTATATATGCAAAAATGGAAAATAAAATAATCACACAAAATAAAACAAAAATAAAAAATAAAAGAAAATAAAAAGAGAACAAAATAACACAAAAAGAAACTATAAACAAAAGCCGCGAAAAGCCGCGAGCTCCGAAGAGCCGCGAAAAGCCGCGAAAACAAAAAAAATGAAAATAAAAACAAAAACACTACTAAGCCGTGCTCCCCGGCAACGGCGCCATTCTGATAACCACAAGAACCTCAAGACCCGGGTGAAGGTAATGGAACAAGGGTCGTTGCGACTCGGATCTCAGAGAAGGGGTATATCAAGAAAAATCAACCACTCAAAATAGGTCAAATCAATCAAAACAAAGAAAAGAGCGGTCCTAGCTATGAGATTCACCTGGTATAGCTCCCAGGGTCGAACACAAGGAGCACGGGTTGGCCTAGGGCCTACGAAGTAGTAAAAAGAAAATAAAATCAAAGAAAAGTATTTTTTAGTGGTTTTTAATAATTTTTATATTTTTTTAGGATTTTAAAATATGAAGAAAATTAAAGAACACAAAATCAAGCACACTTACACAATTTATTTAACACACCAAAATTTAAGTAAAAATTCAAGAAAAATGGTTTTTATGTTTTTTAAGTTTTTAAGTGTTTTTGATGAATTTTTGATAATTTTCTAAGGTATATTTTATTTTCTAAAAATAAAAAAGTGCTAAAAAGAAAGGGTACTGTCCAGCAAGGCCCAAAACCCAAAGATAAAATATCTAAGGATCTCAGAGGCCCTGGAGGTAATTTTCCTGTATTCTAGAGAAAATAAGGAAAATTTGGGCACCAAAATTATTGTTTTTGGATTTTTAGATTATTTATTATAATTTTTATGAGTTTTTAGGTGTTTTTAGATTTTTAGGGTTTTTACTCAATGAAAAATAGCCAAAATTGGCTAGAAAATCAAACAACACACAAGAAACAGTAACTAATTTTTTTAGAATTTTTGAGGGTGTTTTTATATTTTTTTGGGATTTTTAATCCTAGACAGTAGCTAAAAAGGATGTTTTTGAATTTTTAAAAATACTAAACAAAATCAAAAATGTCCTCAAAAATTCTCAAAAATCCAAAAACATGGCAGGAGCCATGTATCAAATTTTCATCGAATTTGGAGGTGGTTTGATATTTATTCAAAAATCAAAAAGGGGGCACTGTGCACAGGGACTGAAGTGCAAATACCCAAAGCTCTGGGGGTCCAGGTGCAATTTGCCCAGCAAATCACGTATGTGGCGCGTGCCTGGGGCACTCAGGGACCTTCTGGTAATAAAAACCAACTCCTAGGACCTTTTGGTAACTCGTACCAAAAAGTCCAAGGGCACGGTTGCAATTTACCCACTAAAATCCGCACATGTAGAAATAAAAGGCTCACAGGGGTATAGATGCAATTACCAAAAAGTATTCATTCATTCAAGAACCCATCAGAACTACAGGATAAAAGATGTAAATAGCCCAACTAAACACGTGACGAAGCACGTGGACTCACATACACAGGGGCATACATGCAAATACAAACAAGCACCAGGTCCAGAATGCAATTTACCCTACGTAAATAAAACTACTAAAGTATTTACAGGACTAGAAATAAAAGACGCAAATTACGAGGGGGCCTAAGTAAATTACCCCTTTATTCGTCGACGGCTGGATAGGCGCCACGTAAGTGATCGGACGGCTCAGAATGGGTGGCGCTCCTCTTCTCTTCCGCACGTGGCCGATCGACGGTGCAGAGGGGGCCACGTGGATGATCCAACGGGTCAGGTGCTGTGGGTTCCTTCTCTCTGATCTGACGGTCCGGATGGCTCCTCTGGATGATCGGATGGATGCTGCTCCTCGGTGAACGGACGGACACGATCAAAACTGGAGCGGAGGGGCCATCGGACGGTGCTGGAGGATGGTGGAAGAACACTCAGCCAGCGAGCTTCGCCGGCCTCGTGTGCGTGCTAGGCTCCTCCTCAGCTGCCTCCAAGTAGCGGAGAAGATCGGCGGTGAAGTCCCGCAGCTGCTGAAGACCTCAGATGACCCGGCCGAGCCCTGGAGGGGCTCCGGCGAGGTTGGCGGCGCGGAGCTCTTGGCCTGAATGTGAGGGGGCCTCAGATGGCTCCCTCTTGACCTGCAAAGAGAACCAAAAGCTTCGCGGGTCGAGGGCAAAGTGCCTCGACCCGAAGAAGCGGCGTGAGGGTGAACAAGGGATCGGGGCGAACGAGCTCCGGCGAGCGAAGGATGGTGGAACTCGACTCCCAGCTCCGGGGCGAGCTGGGTTGGATGAATGGGCGAAGAACGTGCGTGAGGGAGTGCGAAGGTGATAGTGTGCTCCGATGATCGAGATAGTACGCGATATGGCTGGAATCAGAGGAACACGTCGGAGAGTCGATTTGGGCGAAACTACAAATTAAACGAAATGGGCGAGCTAAAAGGCTACCTGGGTGGAGCGAAAGACTGGGCTGGAGCTTGGCTAGCTCCTGGTCGTCGCCTCGAAGGGCGTCAAGGCATGAGGCTCGAGCTCCGGTCGGGTGGCGGAGCACGGCGGCGCGAAGCAGCCGGATCGATGGTCGGCCACCTCCTCCTCGCTGCAACAGGTACAATCGCGAGCTGTCACCTCGGTGATTGCTCTGGAGGTCACGGGAGTGAGAATGGGGAGCCAAAGATGCGAGTGGAGTGCGGCGGAGCTCGGCTTTTATGTGGGTGCAGGTCCGGGAAGAGGAGCTCGGGTCCGGCTCGATGGAGCACGGATCCCTAGGATCGATGTCGGGCGAGATTCCCGGATACCTGGGGAGTAATTAGGACCAAGGATTAGGCTAAATGGAGGTCGGATCTGGTTAGAATAAATGGGAAAAGATGGGTCCGCGAACCAGATCCGGCTCTGGTGGTCCTGGGGGAGGTGTTGACCGGGGGTCAACAATCCCCCGTGGACCAATCAGAGCCCGCCAAGGCCTGAGTTTTTATTTGATTTTTTTTGGGCCTTTAAATGGCCGAATTTTCAAAAACTTAAAACACAAAATATTTTTATTTTATTTTTTTCTATTTTTTTGTAATTTTTAATTAATTTTTGGAAATAAAAATAAGGTATATACAATATAGGTCTATACATAGGTATATATACAATATAGGTTTTTTAATTTTTGATTTTTAATTAGTTATTTTTATGCATTTTTATTCCCATTTTATATTTTATTTATTTATAGGATAAAATGAGGAATAAAAGGCTATTTTTATTTTATTTTTATTATTTATATACATGGGTAAAGTAAATAGTTATGTACACTATATACATGGCATATGTACAATATGTTTTTGCATTTTTAATTTTGTAATTTTTATTTGATTTTTGTTTTGTTTCTTTTTATTTATTTTATTTACAATATATACCATAGATTATTTACAAAAAGTTTTGGAAAATAATTTTATTTATTTATAAGGTTAAATAAATAGGGAAGGTGGTTTATGTACATGGTGTAAGGGTATTTTTGGTCTTTTTGATTTTTAAATTTTTATTTTGTTTTTAATAGTGTATAAATATATACAAAATATATACAAACATATTTTTGGATGAGGAAAATATTATTTATTTATTTACAAAAGTATTTATACATGAGCCCCTATCTCCCTCTACTTGGTTTTTATGTGGTCAGGCCCATGCTGAGCCCTCCCCTGGGTTAGGTTGCTCAATATTTATTCTAAATATTTCCCTCTTTTTCTTTTTCATCTTTATTCTTTTATTTTTGCACAAAAACATGCTAATTATCTACATTTACAAAAATGCATGCTTTTGCTAATTAACCCTATTTACACATATCTACATGCATTTGCATAGGTTTTTGTAGCTAAAATATAAGAATAAAGAGTGATGAATGGGTAGTCATCAGGTAGCCAGCCTCAACAGCCGCAGTACTCCCACTAGCAGTAGCAGTTGCATTGTCCTCGTCCCCAGTATCAGGGATAATAGTGGAGGCAGCCACATCAGCCTCAACAGTACTCCCAACACCCTCCTTACTACCAGAAGCAGAGTCAACCTCATTTCTATCAAGGCAACACGTCAGCCCAACCCTTGATAACCTCGCCCACTTGCTCTCTGATCAGTAAGCCTCCTTCCAACGAGAAATGGATGAGTTTCGATAGAAGATGAGGGAGATAATAAAGGGCAAGGCCTCCATACCCACTCAGATTGGACGCAAACAATCTAAAGAGGAAATTTGAAGAGGTATAGTTTATAGAGACCACCACCACTCTTAGCGATATTTTAGATGATACTTCTTCTTCTTCTGTATTTGATGCTGATTTTGTGACCGTCTTAGGAGCGATAGGAAGCCAGTTGGCGGTGACTAGTTTGAGCGACATCCCAATGCTGATTCCAGAGAGCTAGATGAGGACAGAAGCGGTGCTGATGCTTCTTTTCATGATGATGATGGTGGTGGTAAAGCCACCAAGGATGGTGATACAAATGATGGTACTGAGGTCGTCGTACTTCTAGTTACAGACGGTGGTGCTGAGGCCACCATGATTCCAGATGCCAGGCTAGAGTGTGGTGCTGATGTCGCAAGTTCATATGTTTTCAGTGGTACTAATGCCACCAAGTTTCCTTCTATTGCGTTGACTCACCATGTAGCTGAGGACATATATAGAAAAACACAAAAAATGGAAAAATAACAAAAAACCAAAAATATGAATAAAGGAAAGGTTTCTGTATCTCCTGTGAGTCCATCTATGTTGCCTGATGATCTTTGCATGGATTCAAGCTTATTGCATGCACATGAACCTACTCCTGTCCCTCATGTGTCTGGAGAGGTCCTTCCATCCTCTTCCCTCAAGCACTCCGCTTAGGAAAGGGGACCAAAATAGAAAACCCAAAAAAGAGACACCAGATAGAGTTCAACGAGCAGATGATAGACAGATTCCATATACATCTAACTCTTTAGGAGGTACTTGAGCACATCTCTCTTTTCTAGATGAACTTGAGAGAGAAGACCGCCATCCGTAGGAAGAAGAGGAACCACAATGTAGAGATCCATGTGCTCACGTGTGCCACTTATTTTGCTATTCAAAACTGATTGCCAACCAAGAGACCATATGTAGGAGCTCCTTTTGTCAAATGCCATATTCTTGAGCAGCGGTTCGATCGTACTCTATTAGACAATGGCTCTTCGATTATCCTCCTCCCGACTGCCTTACTCGATCAATCAAGTTTGGCCCTCATAGACAAAGTAGGACAATCCTTCAGTTTGCCGATAAATCTATTATGAGGCCGAAGGGGTTACTCAAGGAAGTTGTCGTCACAATCTAAGGGCTGAAACTCCCCGTGGACTTTGTTGTACTGGACATGGAGATCCCTGAATCCGTGACAGATACCCCAATCATCTTAGGATGACCTTTCTTGGCTACAGCCAAGGCAGTGTCTGATCATGATAGTGGGAAGGTATACTTTCGCGTCGAGGATGAAAGTGTACAAAAAGAGATGATCGAGGAGACGAGAGCTAGAGATTCAGCTTGCTCAGAGCAAATGACCGACTCAGAGCAACTGACATATGCAGAGCTAGACGTCCACCAGGAGTGTGATTTCGTGATTATAGATGATGAAGCAGTTTGGGCAGATCCCACATCACGAGCTCTCTTCACACCTTCAGACACTACAAAGTTACATATGACGACTAAGGAGAGTTCGGAGAGCACACTCATGGCACATGACATATTAGAGGCTGACGATCACGATCAGGATAGCGAGGTAGATTTTGTTTCATGTGATTCAGACTCGGATCCATCGGACACAGACATTGATTTTGATTGGCAGGACTTTGATGATTACTTACCATGCAAAGCCCACATTTAGAATGGGGAGCGAGCCAGTTCAGTTGACAGATACACCAGCATGGCCATCTTGGTCAGATTCACAGATTCAACGAGAGTTCTCACATACAGATCTCGTAGCCTTCACGCAGAAATTTTAGAAGCCAGATTCGCCAGCTCCTACTTGTCTGGAATTGAAGATCTTACCTCAGAGCATGAAGTACAGATTCCTTGCAGGTGAGTCAGATATGTTCCCAATCATATTTCAGCAGATTTGATTGAAGACCAAGAATCTCGTTTGATGAAGGTTCTTGAAAGAAATCACAAGCTGTAGGATGGAGTGTAGCTAATCTCCAGGGGATAAGTCCGACCCTGTGTTCCCACCGCATCTATCTTAAAGAGGACACCAAGCCATCACGTGAGTTCCAGCGAAGGCTGAACCCGAATCTTCAAGATGTGGTCATGAAGTAAATATCGAAGTGGTGTAGCATCGCTTTTATCTACCCCATCTCCGACTCCAAATGGGTTAGTCCATTGTATGTGGTACTGATGACACGAAAATCGAGCGAGCGAGGTGGGTCAGGTATATCTGAAATGGTCGTCGCGACCTCAATCACTCGGGTGTGTCAATCAAGAAAAAGAGACCATCAATATAAGATAAAATCAAATCGAAATCAATAGCGGTCTTGCTATTTTATTAACCTGGTATAGCGACCAGGGTCGAACACAAGGAGCACAAAATGGCCTTGCGGCCTACGAAGTAGTCAAAAAGAAAACAAAAGAAAAGAAAAAGGTATTTTTGGAGGTTTTAAATTCTTTTTTTATTTTTTTGGATTTTCAATTAATTAAGAAACTAAAGAAGCCAAGAAAGTCAAGCAATTCAACTATTTATTTCATGCACTAAAAATCAACCAAAAATTCAAATAAAATTTTTTTGTGTATTTTATTATTTTTACTGTTTTTAGTGAATTTTTGGGATTTTTCTGATTTTTATTTGATTTTCTAAAAATAAAACAGTGAAAGAAAAAGAAGGTACTGTCCAGCCGAGCTTAAGGGACCTAGATAAAATATCTAGAAATCCCCAATAAGCCTGAAGGTAATTTTCTTGGATAGAGAAAGAAACAAGGAAAATTTTGGCACCTTAATTATTATTTTTGGATTTTTAAATTATTTATTAGAATTTTTATGAGTTTTTAGGTGTTTTTCAATTTTTATGAGTTTTAGCTAATGAAAAATAGCCAAAATTGGCTAGAAAATCAAGCAAGCCAAAAAAAACAGTAGCTAATTTTTTTATAATTTTTAGATAGGTTTTATATTTTTTTGTGATTTTCAAAGTCAAATAGTAACGAAAATTGATGTTTTTGAATTTTTAAAAATATCAAATAAAAAAATGTCTCAAAAAATTCCAGAAAATGTTACACTAGGGCAGGAGCCATGTATCCAATTTTCATTGGATTTGGAGTTGATTTGCTATTTTATTCAAAAATAAGAAGTAGGTACTGTGCACAAGGACCTGAGTGCAAATACCAAGAGTTCTGGAGGGTCCGATGCAAAATACCCAGGAAAACACGCGCGTCGCGCGTGCCTGGAGCACTCTGGGACCTAAATGTAACGAAAACAAGTTTCGGGGGCTATTTGGTATCAGGTACCAAAAGTCCGAGGGCTTGTTTGCAATTTACCCACAAATAAACGCACATACAGAATTAATTCACGCACAGGGGTATAAATGCAATTATATAAAACTAATCATTCATTTTAGAACATCCAGAACTACTGGGCTAACAATGCAAAATACCCAACAAAGCACGTGTCGATGCACGTGCAACACCATACACAGGGGCATAAATGTGAATGAAATAAAGTGCAGGGTCCATAGTGCAATTGTACAAAAAACTAAACAACTAAACTATATATTTACAAGACTAAACGCGAAATAAAGTAAAAGGAAGGGCCTAAGGGTAAATTACCGTTTATTAATGAAGACGGCTGGATGGGCGCCACGTGGTGAATGGACGACTGAGATGCGGGTGCCGCCCAACGAAGGATGTCCTCAACCTGATCGAGCGGTCCAGGTGCAGCCACGTGGAAGATCGAGTGGCTCTGAAGCAGCGTGGGAAGGCGCTTCTGATCGGACGGTATGGATCGCCTCTCCAAAGATCTGACGGTGACGGGACCTCCTCAGATGGACGGCCGAGATGTGAACTGGAGGTCGAAGGGGATCCAACGGCTGCTGAAGGTCCTGGAAGAACTGTCGGCCGGCGAACTTCGCCGGCCCAATGTGCGCGTTCCTAGCCTCCTCGTGGGGCTCTGATGGTCGGAAAAGATTTGTCGTGCGCCTCCGCATCAAGTGGGACTCTCCGATGGAGCAACGGAGCTCGAAGGAGCCCGGTCAGCTCCGGCGGAGAAGCGGCTCCTGGCTCGAGTCGGAGGACCTCAGATGGCCCTCGTTGTACCTGCAAAAGGGGTCCAGAAGACTCGCAGGTCGAGGGCAAAGTGCCTCGACCCCGTTAGGCGTGGTGAAGGTGGTCGGGGAGTCGGTGCGGGCGAGCTCCGGCGAGGGTGTGGACGGAGGAGCTCGAACCCCAGCTCTTGTGCGAGCTGGGTTGAATGGAAGTGCGGAGAATGTGCGTGGGAGGAAGGCGGAGGCTATGGTGCAACCCGATGGTCGAATGGATGGGTGACGTGATCGGAATCGACGGTGGTCGGCGGAGCGGCGAATTGGGGGTAATCTGAAATTAGCGAAAAGGAAAGGGAGATGGGTCTACCTGGGTGGAGGAATCGACTGTGGGCGAGCTTGCGAAGCTCTGGGTCCTCGCCTCGAGGAGCGTCGACGTCCGAGGCTCTGGCTCCTGCTCTGGGCAGAGCACGACGGTGGTGACTCACCGGATCAGTGGTCTGAGCGCCCTCAGCCTCACTGCAACACCTCCAGGGCAAGCTGTCACTCTCGCGCAGAAGGTGGAGGTCACTGGAAGGAGGAATGACTCGAGCTTTATACGGTGGAGGGTCCGAGAAGATGAGAGCGGGTAGGGCAATGGAATGCATGGATCCCGAGGTGGGGGCTCCGGCGAGGATGTCGGATGTGCTGGGATCGACACGGACCCGGGGTTTAGGAGAATGGTGATCGGGTTTAGGCGCAATAATCGGGAGAAATCGGGTCACCCGCCTAAAACCCGTGCAAGGTGGTCCTGGGGGGGGGGGGGGAGTTGACCGGGCGGTCAACAATCCCCTGGACCAATAGGAAGAGGTCATTTGGAAAAAATTTGTAAAATCATTAAAAAATAGTAAATGGCCGATTTATTAAAAAGTCAAAACATGAAATATTTTTGTTTTAATTTTTTTTTTCTATTTTTTAGTGATTTTTAATTAATTTTTCAAAATAAAAATAGTGTAATTACATAGTAGGGTTATATATAGGTATATATACAATATATAGGATTTTTAATTTTGATTTTTAATTTGTTATTTTTATACAATTTCATTCCCATTTTATATTTTATTTATTTATATCATAAAATAAGGAATAAAAAGATACTTTTATTTTATTTTTATTATTTATATACATAGGTGAAATAAATACATATGTACATTTATATACATGGTACATTTACAATAGTATTTTTGATTTTTAATTTTGTTCTTTTTATTTTTTTTAGTTTTAATTTATTTTATTTATTTACATCATATAATATAGAATATTTATAAAATTATTGGAGATTAATTTTATTTATTTACAAGGCTAAATAAATAGGGATGAGTGGACTATATACATGGTGACTATGTACATGAGTGATGTTTTTGTTTTCTTTTTAATTTTTATATTTTTATCTTGATTTTATATTTATAAATATATACAAATATTCACAAGCCTATTTTAGTCTATTTTTGGGAGGAAAATATTTTTTTTATTTATCTATGTATTTACACACATGAGCCCCTATCTCCCTCTACTTTGGCTTTTATGCGGTCAGGCCCATGCTGAGCCCTCTCTTGGGTTAGGTTGCTCAATATTTATTCTAAATATTTCCCTCTTTTTCTTTTTGATCTTTATTCTTTTATTTTTGCACAAAAACATGCTAATTATTACTTTTTACACAATGCATGCTTTTGGTAATTATTTATATTTACAACTACATACATGCATTTGCAAAGGTTTTTGTAGCTAAAATATAAGAATAAAGAGTGATGAATGAGTATTCATCACCCCCTATACTTAACTTTGCTAGTCCCTTAGCAAACACTTATTTGAAAAAGAAGTGAAAAAGAAAGAAAGAAAAAGAAAAAGAGAATGTACATGGATCAAGGTTGATTATTAAACTTGCCTTCATTAAATTAAGGTATGGAGCTCGATCAGATCTTTGGATTATTAATGTGTCGGAACCTTATTTGGACTTAAGTTTAAAACTCAACAGCCTCTAAGTTCCACTAATCTATAACCAAGACTCCTAAATGCTCCAGATCAGAACAAGTCATCAATCACAAACCCTGAAGACCATGAATCTTTTCTTGTCCTGTGAATGTGAGGTCTAAGATCTCCACCTCAGAAATGGCAACTTGACAACCCTCCCCAACAAGGTAACTCTATGACCTCAATATGGCCACTCTTTCCTCGAGGAGCGGGGTATTCCCTTCTAAGTTCAAGTTCAACCGGCTCAATAAGAGGAGGAAGAAGAGAATGGGTCAAGGCCAGTGTAGCCATGTACCCTTGGGAGCTTGACCAGTGTAGCCAAGTCTCCCTGCTGCAAGCTACATCAGGTGGATCATGAAACTCAAGCTTTGCTTATTGCACTCTATATACATACTCTGGTGGGATTATCATTTTCTATCAGACCCACCACTTTTTTGGAGTTATTTTCTTTTTGCATTTTTTTTCAAGTGCATCTATACAACATATACATGTGCAGCATATATACAAGGAGTTTTTCCTCTTGAGCCAGTATACTATCCCTCTTTTGAAGCTTTATTGCAACCCACAACTCCCGTCGTTAGACCACATGGCAACCAGACCAAGTTGAGACGCACTTCCTTCACTAGAAGAAGAAGAGAGGTTCCACCTAGAAGTACTACCCTCATATGCTACCCCAAGTCAAGGAAGACTGCCTCCTCACCACCTCATCCGTAGAGAGCTCAGTGCATAGTGCTGGTGTCCAAGTAAAGCCATTGTCTATATGAGTCATGTGTTGTTGTTAAGTGCTCTACTTAGGCTCATTGAGATGACATGTGATAATAGCCTAGTGGACTCAAAGAATTAAGTCACCATGGACCTGAATAGCCTTAAACCTAAGCTCTATAAGGTTCCTCTTAGAAGTTAGGTGGATTAAGATCTTAATCATGCTCCATTTCTCAATTTGATTCCAGGCTAGTTTAAATGTCAACTATCATCCAGAAAAACTATATACATATGTATAAAAGATGCTATTTACACAAATTTTACAAACATGCAAAAATTTTTGAAAAATGTTTTGAAATCCTGAATGGATGATGCATGAAGTGCAAGTTATGCAAAAAGTATTTACACATATTTACACAAGATTTTTGCAAACTTTTGATTTTCAAAACATTTTGGAAAAATTTTGTACTATATACATAATTTTGATATGACAAATATTTACACAAGCTTTACACAAAAGATTTTTGAAAACATTTTTACAAAAATAATTTGTACACTTGCTATTTATGTGCAAATAAAAGAATGTTTATGTACATGAAAATTTTTAATTTTTGTGATTTTTAGGGTTTTTAGCCATTTTATTTATTTACACACTCACACAAAGTACGAGTTATGGCTAAAGTATATATGAAATATATACACACCCCCCTATACTTAGCTCGAACGATGTCCTCAGAGTCAAGAGCGATGAAGAAGACATAACTCGTGCTATGTATAGGGAAGTTAAAAGGAAGGCTATATACAAAGACGAATAGATGAAATAGAAAGTCAAGAAGATCTCGGGTCTTCCCCCTATACTTAGGATCAAGTGATCCTAAGTATAGCAGGCTGTTTATTAAGGGGAAACCGGGTGGAGAATGTACAGGGTCTACCCCCCCCCCCTATATTTAGGGTAAAATATCCCTAAGTATAGGCAGCAAAAACAGGGGTAGAAAGAAACAAAAGAAATACCCGACGGTCCTACATCCCCCCTATACTTAGGGTAAAGTGCACCCTAAGTATAGCATAATCACCAGATGAAGAAAGGGATGCGGGACTAAAGAATGTAGTGATATAGACAGCTGGATCTATACAAGGCGGAAGATCAGTGAAAATCAGGCGTGAGATGCATTAGATGTGAGTCAAAGACCACATCTCACGCAAAATGAATAGGGGCAAGATCAACGACCCGTAGCTCATGATCTAGAAATGGCTTGAGCCGCTGGCCGTTCACTCGAAAGGTACTCTCAGAAGATAACTCGGATATATCAATGCTACCGTTGTCGTGTACCTTTTTGACCAAGTAAGGTCCCTTCCACTTGCTCTGTAGCTTCCCTGGAAATAAACGAAGCCTCGCATCAAACAACCATACTCTCTGACCAGGCTCAAAATGCTTGTGGCTAAAGTGAGAATCATGCCACTCCTTCACTCTCTCCTTATAATGTAGGCTATTTGAGAAGGCGGTATATCTCAACTCCTCCAGGGCTGCTAACTCTGCCCTCCTCTGGTCTCCTACACCATCTGGATCCATAAGTATATCAATAACTGCCCAAAGCGACCTGTGCCTCAGCTCAACAGGAAAATGGCACGACTTGCCATATACGAGGCGAAAGGGAGATGTGCCCAATGGTGTCTTGAAAGACGTCCTATATGCCCACAAGACCGAGTCCAAAAGCTGTGACCAATCCTTTCGGTCAGGGCGGACGACTTTCTGCAATATAGTATTGATCTCTCTATTCGACACCTCGGCTAGACCATTCATCTGTGGATGGTAAGGTGTAGCAACACGATGGTCTATACCGAACTTGCTAGCAAGGGCCTTCACCTGGTCGTTGATGAAATGAGACCCCCCATCAGAAATCAAAACTCGTGGAACCCCGAACCACGTGATGATGTGCTTCCTCAAAAATATGCAAACTGTCCTCGCATCAACGGCTCGGGCGGGGATAGCCTCAACCCAACGACTAACATAATCAACAGCCAACAGAATGTACTCAAATCCCTGACTTTTAGGGAATGGACCCATGAAATCAATGCCCCATGCGTCAAAAACCTCACAGAAGTGAATGGGCTGCATCAGCATCATATCACGCTGTCCACAAGTGCCCATCCTCTGACAGTCAGTACACCTCTTCACGAACTCATCAGAGTCCTTGAAGAGGGTAGGCCACCACAAGCCGGATTGGAGCACTTTCTGTGCCGTTCTCCTCCCAGAATGATGTCCTCCTGCCTCAAGCTTGTGGCAGTAAGTGAGGACGCTATGGTGCTCCTCCTAAGGAATGCACCGACGCCAGACGCTATCCCCTCCTTCGTGGTAAAGGATGGGATCCTCCCAGTGGTAGGACTTGGCCTTCGCAAGGAAGGTATCAAGCCTCTGCCTGGGCCAATCTTGTGGGACTTTCCCAGCAACGAGAAAGTTCACAATATCGGCATACCACGGGAGTGAGGCGATAGCAAGGATTGCCTCATCTGGGAAGGTCTCACAAATGGGATCAATCTGCTCAGACTCCTCAGGCTGCTCTATACAGGAGAGGTGATCCGCCACCACATTCTTGACTCCAGGCTTATCCTTGATCTTAATGTCGAACTCCTGGAGTAGAAGGATCCATCTAGTCAGTCTGGCTTTGGCATCCTTCTTTGACATGAGGTATCGGATGGCGGTGTGATCTGTGTACAAGGTCACTCTAGATCCAATGATATAAGATCGAAACTTATCTAGGGCGAATACTACGGCTAGCATATCCTTCTCTGTGACCGTGTAATTCCGCTGGGCGGAATCCAATGTGCGGCTAGCGTAGTGGATAGCAAAGGGGACTCCATCCCTCCTCTGTCCCAGCACGACCCCTACAGCAAAATCAGAGGCATCCGTCATGATCTCGAACGGGAGAGACCAATCAGGCGGCTGGAGAATAGGAGCCTCAATCACACACTGCTGGAGAGTCGCAAAGGATGAAAGACACTTGTCATCGACAAGGAACTCGGTGTCTTTCGTCAAGAGGTCAGTCAACGGCCGGGCAATCTTGCTGAAATCATGAATGAATCTCTTGTAGAAACCAACGTGCCCCAGGAATGACCGTAGCTGCCTCAAATTGGACGACGGTGCGAGTTTTCTAATGACATCAACCTTGGCCGGATCAACCTCCATGCCCCTGTTGGAGATGATATGGCCAAGCACCGTCCCTTGAGTCACCATGAAGTGACTCTTCTCCCAAGAAAGCACCAAATGGACCTCTATACATCGCTGGAGTACTCGGTCTAGGCAGTCAAGACAGGAGTCGAATCCGTCGCCGTAGACCGAGAAATCGTCCATGAAGACCTCCAAACACTCCCCTACCATGTCCGAAAAGATCGACAGCATGCATATCTGAAAAGTCACAGGGGCATTGCATAGCCCAAATGGCATGCGTCGGAAGGCGTATGTGCCGAAGGGACAGGTAAAGGTGGTCTTCTCCCGATCCTCAGGAGCGATGGCCACCTAGTTGTTGCCCGAGTACCCATCCAGGAAGCAGTAATGGCTCTTCCCTTCCAGTCTCTCAATGATCTGGTCAATAAAAGGCAGGGGGAAATGGTCCTTCTTGGTGGCCTGGTTGAGTCTCCTGTAGTCAACACAGACCTGCCAAGAGGTGGGTACTCGTGTAGCAATCTCCTCTCCCGACTCACTGATCACAGTCGTGATGCCCGTCTTCTTGGGCACCACATGCAAGGGGCTGACCCACTTGGAGTCAGAAATGGGATAAATAAAATCTGCGCTCCACCATTTTGAGATTTCCTTCATGACGACCTCTCTCAGGTTGGGGTTCAACCGTCGCTGGAACTCACGCGACGGCTTCGCCCCCTCCTCGAGATAAATATGGTGGGAGCACAACGATGGACTAATCCCATGGAGATCTGCTATGCTCCATCCAATTGCCTTGCGGTTCTTTTCAAGAACCCCCATCAAACGGGATTCTTGCTCTCCAGTCAGATCGGCGGAGATGATGACTAGGTACATCTCAGGCTCGCCCGCAAGGAACCGATACTTCAGCGAAGTAGGGAGCGGCTTCAGCTCTGGATAGCTGGGTGCTGGCAAATCTGGCTTCAGAAGAAGATGCGTGTATGCTGCCAAGTCTGCCTGGGAGAATGAAAACGAACTCTCGCAAACTGGATCTGGAGAAGGCTGCTCAACTGCACTGTCTCTGATCTACTCGGCATCTACCTCCTCCTCAGCTGTAGGCTCTGTGGGACTCCGGTCTGGCATGTGATCATCGCAATCTGCCCAATCAGACTCTGAATCCGAGGGATCTGCATAAAACAAGGTGGCATCAGTACCACCGTCACACAAGGTGGCCTTAGTACCACCATCACTGAACTCTGTGTCACGGTCGAGAACCGGCTCTGTTGCCACTGAAGTATCCTGGACCAGTGCTGTGCTCTCCAAGCTTTCCTCTGATGTCATCTCGGCATCAGCTGTGTCTGAAAATGAGAGGATGGCCTGTGCTGCGGGGTCTGCCCATGCTGCCTCGTCGTCCGTGATCACAAAATCACAGTCCTGGTGGATGTCTAGCCCAGCATCTGTCAGCTGCTCTGTATCTGTACTGGTCTCTGAGCATGCTCTGTCTCTGGCTCTATAGTCCTCGACCGTCTCTATTTGTACACTCTCACCCTCGACGCGAAAGTATACCTTCCCGCTATCATGATCAGTCACCGCCTTGGCTGTGGCCAAGAACGGACGACCGAGAATGATGGGGGTATCGGCCACTGAATCTGGGATCTCCATGTCCAACACTACGAAGTCCACGGGGAATTGCATGCCTTGAATAGTGACGATAATGTCTCGCAACAACCCCTTCGGCCTCTTGACAGATTGATCAACGAACTGAAGGACTGTCCTGCTCTGTCTAAGAGTGCCCAACTCGAAGCGGTCGAGAAGGGCTGCTGGAAGGAGGTTGATAGACGATCCGCTATCCAATAGAGTCCGGTCGAACCTCTGCTCTCTGATGTGACATCTGACATATGGGGCTCCTGAATCTGGCCTCTTCGCCGATAGACGGTTCTGGATCGCGAAGCACGTGGCTTTCGTCAGCACATGAATCTCTGAATGGTGGTTCCTTCTCCTCCTCCTGACTGTAGTCCTGTCTCTCAACGATCGCTGAAGAAGGGGGATGTGCTGCAAAGCCTCCTGAAGGGTCAGCTGTATATGGAATCGGTCGATCATGCTCTGGCTGAACTCCTCCTGCTCTCTCTTTTTTGGATCTTTTTCTTTTTTCTTCCCCTTCCCCATCTGAAGGGCTCTAGGGAAGGGGATCACAGGGTCCTTCTCAAATGAAGGACTAGGAATAGGTCTAGACGGCTCGACGGCCGGATCCGCACATACATCAAGCACCACAGTGGGACCAGAGTAAACGAAACCTTTTCCTTTATTCAAAACAATGTTCTGAGGTACATCAGAATGAGGAAAGACAACAACTCTCTCGGACTGAACACCGGTGGCCTCAGTACCACCACGGGCTGGCTCTGCTGGACATCTCGCGGCCTCAGTACCGCGCTCTGGCTCGGCATCTCGGGTGGCGTCAGTACCACCTCCTCGAACTGGTGAAACGACAGCCTCAGCACTGCCGGTGGAATCAGCATCCTTGGTGGCATCAGTACCACCGTCATTATCATGAGCGGCCTCAGTACCGCTCTCCTCCTCCTCATCTGGCACCCTGGATGGATCCTCGTGTCGTCGCTCAGACGAGGCGCCGCCTGCTGGTGCCCTACCGCTCCTAAGTGTGACAAAATCAGCATCAAAAAGTTCTGAAGACATATCATCAAACGGATCACTAGGAGTGGCATGCTCAGTGTAAACTACCTGCTCAGACTTCCGCTTCAGGCTGTTGGGGTTCGGTTCGATCTGGGCAGGAATAGCGGCCTTCTCTCTCATGATGTCCCACATCTCCTGGCGGAACTCGTCCATCTCCCGTCTAAAAGTAGCCTGCTGGTCCGTAAGGAGGCGGGCTATGTCGTCCAAGGCGGGGCTCTCGTATGGTGGACCATGGGAGCCTGACGGGTAGCCTCTCTGGTAATGAGGCTGCTGGAACTGGTGCTGCTGCTGCTGAGAGGGGTAAGTAGGAGGGTGCTGCTGCTGGTGTGGCTGGTGAGGCTGCTCTCGCCTCCAAGACTGTCCCTGCTGATAGGGGCGAGGAACGGAGGATGACTGCTGCTGTGACTGGTAGACCGGGGGCTGCTGCTGGTGGTGATCCCTCTGCTGGCTGTACTGGCCTCCCTGGCCAGATTGCTACTGCTGGGGCTGGGCACCTCCATTCCCCCACCTGAATCCGGGATGGTCTCGTCGGATCCCAGGCTGAGGACGGTCATACCAAATCCCGTTGACATCCATCAACGGCTCTGCATCGTACTGGGCTGGCGGGAGTACTGCCAGAGGCTGATCCGGCTGGTATATCACCATCTGCATGTCTGGAGATGGTGGTGACTGGTAGGAGGGCTGCTGCTGCTGGTACGACTCCGCCTGTACAAGGTGAACCTGTCTAGGCTGCTGGTGTGAGCTGGAGCGCTGGGACGAACTGCTGCTGCCGTCGGTATCGCCTCGCGACTGAAGACGGGGCTGTAAAGCCGTCTGTGTCTCCTGGAGACTCATGAGCTGGGTCTTCATGTCGCTCAGAGTCTGTGCCATCTGCTCCATCTGAGTGATGCCCTGGCACTGCTTCTTCTCGATCAGCTCTATCCGATCCAACTTCTCACTGATGATACCCATATTCGCAGCGGATGACTCTGCCTGTGCTGCTGCTACTGCGGATGAACTAGATGGACTAGCGTCGACCCGTGCTATCCTCTGGTACTGCACGGGTCCTGGCTGCTGCTGGGGTCTGCCCTGAGTGTACAACCGGGTATGGGACATCACCATATAGCTCTCTGCCATCTCCTCGTAGATGGCCCAGACCTGGTCGTGATCCTTGGCGAAGTAAGACCCACGACAAGAAGCCTTCACCAAGCCCTGGAGCTTTGGTGTCAGCACGCTGAAGAAGATCTGCACAAGGTTGGGCTTCGAGATGTCATGGTGCGGGCATCTATCAGTAAGCTCACGGAACCTCTCCTATGCCTCATGGAATTGCTCGTTGGGGAGCATGGAGAAGTTGCTGATGAGGGCTCTCGCTGCATTGGTCCGCCCGAGTGGATAGTACTTGTTCAAGCACTTGGTGCGGAGCTGCTCCCAGATGTAAACAAACTTCCCCAAATGCTTCAGCCAGGTGGCTGCTCTGTCGGCCAAGGAAAAGGGGAAGGCGATCATCCGAATCGTATCCTGGTCCACCTGACGATCGTGGACAGTACTGCAGATCATGAGGAACTCCTGGAGGTGGAGATGGGGCTCCTCAGTAGCGAGTCCGTGGAAGCGGGGGAGTAACTGCAAAGTGTTCGGGGGGGGGGGGGGGGGGGAACTTGAAGTCCCCCACGATGGCTGGAAGTACAACCCAGTGGTGCGTTAGCGTCGATCCGGGGTTGTGCAACTCCCGCATCGGTCTCGGTGGTCCTCCTGCCACGGCTGCAGCGGCTGCGGCTGCTGCATCAGCATCCTCTGGGATCCTCGACCCGTCTCTCCTCTGGTCTCACTCTGCTCTCTCTGCTCGCATCTTCTCCATCTCTCTCCTCATATCGAGTATGAATGCTCCCTGATCCCTCAGCTGCTGCTGAACGGTCTCTAGTGAGGCGATCATGGGTGGAGTTGATCGCACCCTGGTCCAATACGAAATGCTCTCCTCTGGTGCGATCCTCAGAACTGCCGGCCATGACATCTGCAAAATCAAATGAGCCAAACTCAGGTGCTAATAAGTCTGCTAATCTCTCCTCTGGCTCATGTATCTCAGAAACGAAAGAAAGGGGGTCGAGGGGAACAGGGCGGAGTCATATTCGGGCTCGGAGAGCTGGTCTCGGCTCTCGCGGGCCAACCTAGATGAACGGGTAGACGTGTCAGAAAGTGGTGCAGCCAGAGGCTGCCTAAGAGAGCGTCTACCCATCATCGTGATCTGGCGAGTAAGGCGGATGAGATCTGGAGAAACTATGATCGGCAACCAAACCCTCTGTTCACCAACGCAACGCGAGCTGAAGACCGTAAAGGCTCGGTCAAATTATCTTGTCAAATTTTATTAGGTGAACAAAAAATCTATCAGAGCGCTTACGTGACCCGTTGGGATACCTGATGCTACCCCAACCGACTGACCCGCACAGAAAAGTCGGTAATCAGTCGGGTATAGCACCAGAGGGATCTACCTAATGTGCGGGTCACGCTCTCGCACAAGCAAACCAAACAATGAGGGGGTTGCTCTCCCCAAGATAAGTTTTTAAGTCAAGTGTCTTTTAGGGTCAATAGTTTTAGCAGTCCCAATTTTATTGTTTTTCTTTTTAATATTTTTCAATAAAAACAAAGGCCTAACAAATTTTTCGATTCTCCTAGTTATTTAGTCAAAAACAAGGGGGGGAGAAGACGAAAAAGCCGATGCGCGATGAAATCAATGATGCATGCAGAGATAGAAATGCGTACCTTCCTCCAGCACTCTACATGCAAGTGATTCGCACAGAAATGTAAAGACAGAAAATAAACTACCTAAATGGTGCAGCGGTGAAAACCGAGTCCTAAACAAGCAAGTCTACTCGAAGAACCGTCTAACTGGTCACCGATCCTTCAAGCCAAAGGTCCAGTCTCGGTCTACCCCTCCTCCTCCCGACACATCGGGTTCAGGAGTAGTGCTTGGCAGGGCAGGCTACGACACGTAGGCTACGAAGGGGATGAGTCAGTTATTTTTATTAGTGAATTATTAGTAGGTCCGATTAATCACACTATAGGAACAAGCAAGCAATTAGGTGTGGGGAACCTACTAATTACGACACAATCAAGCAGAAAATCCTAAGTCTAGGGGCTCGGTAAAAACCGCGTAAAACCGTCAAAGGCAGCAAGAAAACCAAAACCGTGAAAAAAACGCGTAAAAACTAAGGGTCCCCCGAACACACCGGTGCTCGGCGAAACAGACCCGAGAAGAGTTCAAGTCCAAGAGTCTAAGTGTCTGTCCCTGTATTATTACAATAATAATCAAATGAAATAAAACCTAAGCTAAACCTCTCCCACTCAGTCTCTCTCTCACTCTCTCCTGCGGCTCCGTGCAGAAGGGAGCCGCCTCCAAGTTCCGCGGTTGCGCCGGCTTCTCGAAATCAACCGCCTCGGTCCTCGGGCCCTCGCAAGAAAGAAACAGAGTGGTCAGACCAATAAAATAATCAAATAATATCAAGAAAATAAAAACAGGGATATATGTGCAAAATGGCAAATAAAATAAACACTCAAAATCAAGCAAAAGAAAAAATAAGAGAAAATAAAGCAAAACAAAATAAAACAAAAATAAAGGAAAAACAAAAAGCCGTGAAGAGCCACAGACTCAAAAAGAGCCACGGAAAGCCGCGAAAAAGAAAATAAAACAAAAATAAAAACTACATAGCCGTGCTCCCCGACAACGGCGCCATTCTGATGACACGAAAATCGAGCGAGCGAGGTAGGTCAGGTATATCTGAAATGGTCGTCGCGACCTCAATCACTCGGGTGTGTCAATCAAGAAAAAGAGACCACCAATATAAGATAAAATCAAATCGAAATCAATAGCGGTCTTGCTATTTTATTAACCTGGTATAGCGACCAGGGTCGAACACAAGGAGCACGAAATGGCCTTGCGGCCTACGAAGTAGTCAAAAAGAAAACAAAAGAAAATAAAAAGGTATTTTTGGTGGTTTTTAATTCTTTTTATATTTTTTTAGATTTTCAATTAATTAAGAAACTAAAGAAACCAAGAAAATCAAGCAATTCAACTATTTATTTCATGCACTAAAAATCAACCAAAAATTCAAATAAAAATGTTTTTGTGTATTTTATAATTTTTACTGTTTTTAGTGAATTTTTGGGATTTTTCTGATTTTTTCTTTGATTTTCTAAAAATAAAACAGTGAAAGAAAAAGAAGGTATTGTCCAGCCGAGCTTAAGGGACCTAGATAAAATAACTAGAAATCCCCAATAAGCCTGGAGGTAATTTTCCTGGATAGAGAAAGAAACAAGGAAAATTTTGGCCCTTAATTATTTTTTTTGGATTTTAAAATATTTATTAGAATTTTTATGAGTTTTTAGGTGTTTTTCAATTTTTATGAGTTTTAGCTAATGAAAAATAGCCAAAATTAGCTAGAAAATCAAGCAAAGCCAAAACAAACAGTAGTTAATTTTTTTATAATTTTTGGATAGGTTTTAATATTTTTTTGTGATTTTCAAAGTCAAACAGTAACGAAAATTGATGTTTTTGAATTTTTAAAAATATCAAATCAAAATAAAAATGTCTCCAAAAATTCCAGAAAATTTTACACTATGGCAGGAGCCATGTATCCAATTTTTATTGGATTTAAATTTGGTTTGCTATTTTATTCAAAAATAAGAAGTAGGTATTGTGCACAGGGACCTGAGTGCAAATACCAAGAGTTCTGGGGGGTCCGGTGCAAAATACCCAGGAAAACATGCGCGTCACGCATGCTTGGAGCACTCAGGGACCTAAATGTAACGAAAACAAGTTCCGGGGGCTATTTGGTAACAGGTACCAAAAGTCCGAGGGCTTGTTTGCAATTTACCCACAAATAAACGCACATGCACAATTAATTCACGCACAGGGGTATAAATACAATTATATAAAACTAATCATTCATTTCAGAATATCCAGAACTACCGGGCTAATAATGCAAAATACCCAACAAAGCACGTGTCGATGCACGTGCTACACCATACACATGGGCATAAATGCGAATGAAATAAAGTGCAGGGTCCACAGTGCAATTGTACCAAAAACTAAACAACTAAACTATATACTTACAAGACTAAATGCGAAATAAAGTAAAAGGAAGGGCCTAAGGGTAAATTACCCTTTATTAATGAAGACGGCTGGATGGGCGCCACGTGGTGAATGGACGGCTGAGATGCGGGTGGCACCCAACGAAGGATGTCCTCGTCCTGATCGAGCGGTCCAGGTGCAGCCACATGGAAGATCGAGTGGCTCTGAAGCAGTGTGGGAAGGCGCTTCTGATCGGACGGTATGGATCGCCTCTCCAAAGATCTGACGGTGATGGGACCTCCTCAGATGGATGACCGAGATGTGAACTTGAGGTCGAAGGGGATCCAACGGCTGCTGAAGGTCCTGGAAGAACTGTCGGCCGGCGAACTTCGCCGGCCCAATGTGCGCGTTCCTAGCCTCCTCGCGGGGCTCTGATGGTCGGAGAAGATTCGTCGTGCGTCTCCGCATCAAGTGGGACTCTCCGATGGAGCAACGGAGCTTGAAGGAGCCCGGTCAGCTCCGGCGGAGAAGCGGCTCCTGGCTCGAGTCGGAGGACCTCAGATGGCCCTCGTTGTACCTGCAAAAGGGGTCCAGAAGTCTCGCGGGTCGAGTGCAAAGTGCCTCGACCCCGTTAGGCGTGGTGAAGGTGGTCGGGGAGTCGGTGCGGGCAAGCTCCGGCGAGGGTGTGGACGGAGGAGCTCGAACCCCAGCTCCTGTGTGAGCTGGGTTGAATGGAAGTGCGGAGAATGTGCGTGGGAGGAAGGCGGAGGCTATGGTGCAGCCCGATGGTCGAATGGATGGGTGACGTGATCGGAATCGACGGTGGTCGGCGGAGCGGGGAATTGGGGGTAATATGAAATTAGCGAAAAGGAAAGGGAGATGGGTCTACCTGGGTGGAGGAATCGACTGTGGGCGAGCTTGCGAAGCTCTGGGTCCTCGCCTCGAGGAGCGTCGATGTCCGAGGCTCTTGCTCCTGCTCTGGGCGGAGCACGGTGGTGGTGACTCGCCGGATCAGTGGTTTGAGCGCCCTCAGCCTCGCTGCAACACCTCCGGGGCAAGCTGTCACTCTCGCGCAGAAGGTGGAGGTTACTGGAAGGAGGAACGACAAGCCAAAGATGGGAAATGGAGTGGCGGAGCTCGAGCTTTATACGGTGGAGGGTTCGGGAAGATGAGAGCGGGTAGGGCAATGGAATGCGCGGATCCCGAGGCAGGGGCTCCGGCGAGGATGTCGGATGTGCTGGGATCGACACGGACCCGGGGTTTAGGAGAATGGTGATCGGGTTTAGGCGCAATAATCGGGAGAAATCGGTTCACCCGCCTAAAACCTGTGTAAGGTGGTCCGGGGGGGGGGGAGTTGATCGGGCGGTCAACAATCCCCTGGACCAATAGGAAGAGGCCATTTGGAAAAGATTTGTAAAATCATTAAAAAATAGTAAATGGCTGATTTATTAAAAAGTCAAAACATTAAATATTTTTGTTTTAATTTTTTCTATTTTTAGTGATTTTTAATTAAATTTTCAAAATAAAAATAGTGTATTTACATAGTAGGGTATATATAGGTATATATACAATATATAAGATTTTTAATTTTGATTTTTAATTTGTTATTTTTATACAATTTTATTCCCATTTTATATTTTATTTATTTATATCATAAAATAAGGAATAAAAAGATACTTTTATTTTATTTTTATTATTTATATACATAGGTGAAATAAATACATATGTACATTTATATACATGGTACATTTACAATAGTATTTTTTATTTTTAATTTTGTTCTTTTTATTTTGTTTTAGTTTTAATTTATTTTATTTATTTACATCATATAATATAGAATATTTATAAAATTTTTGGAGATTAATTTTATTTATTACAAGGCTAAATAAATAGGGATGAGTGGACTATATACATGGTGACTATGTACATGAGTGATGTTTTTGTTTTCTTTTTAATTTTTATATTTTTATCTTGATTTTATATTTATAAATATATACAAATATTCACAAGCCTATTTTAGTCTATTTTTGGGAGGAAAATATTTTTATTTTATTTATCTATGTATTTACACACATGAGCCCCTATCTCCCTCTACTTTGGCTTTTATGCGGTCAGGCCCATGCTGAGCCCTCTCTTGGGTTAGGTTGCTCAATATTTATTCTAAATATTTCCCTCTTTTTCTTTTTGATCTTTATTCTTTTATTTTTGCACAAAAACATGCTAATTATTACTTTTTACACAATGCATGCTTTTGGTAATTATTTATATTTACAACTACATACATGCATTTGCAAAGGTTTTTGTAGCTAAAATATAAGAATAAAGAGTGATGAATGAGTATTCATCAGGTACCCAAAAAGACGGGTATCACCATGGTTGTGAGCGAGTCTAGAGAGGAGATAACTACCCGAGTACCCATATCTTGGAGGGTCTGTGTGGACTACAGACGATTGGATCAGGCCACCCAAAAGGATCATTTCCCGCTACCATTTATTGATCATATTATCGAGAGGCTATCCAGGAAGAGTCACTACTACTTTCTTGACGAGTACTCGGGGTACAATCAGGTGGCCATAGTGCTCGAAGAGCAGGAGAAAATGATGTTCACTTGTACGCTCGGAACGTATGCTTTTAGACGGATGCCCTTTGGTTTATGTAATGCCCCAGCTACATTACAAAGCTGCATGCCTTCCATCTTCTTGGACTTGGTGGGTGAATGTTTAGAGGTCTTCATGGGAGGATACCACCCCTTACCATGAAGGGGGGATAGTGTTTGGCGTCGATGTATTCCTCAGGAGGAGCAGCACATCGTCCTCACCTACTGCCACAAGCTTTAGGTAGTAGGATATCACTCTGGGTGACGGACAACACAGAAAGGTCTCCAATCCAGCCTTTGGTGCCCTAACCTCTTCACTTCTGTGAGGTTTTTGATGTATGGGGCATTGATTTCATGGGTCCATTCCCTAAGACTCAGGGATTTGATTATATTCTGCTTGCTGTAGATTATTTTAGACGTTGGGTTGATGTCATCATGCTCGAGCCTTAGATGCTAAGACTGTTTGCAAATTTTTGAGCAGAATATCATTTCACAGTTCAGGGTGCCTAGAGTTTTGATTTCAGATAGGGGGACTCATTTTATCAACGATAAGGTAAGGGCCCTTGCTAACGAGTTCAGCATTGACCATAGAGTTGCCACTCCATGCCATCCACAGACTAATGGTCTTGCTGAAGTATCGAATAGGGTGATTGTGACTATTTTGTAGAAGGTTGTCTGTCCAGACTGAAAGGATTGGTCACAACTTTCTCAGATTTGTGGACCTATAGGACTTCCTTCAAGACACCTTTGGGCACATCTCCCTTTCGGCTCCTTTATGGCAAGCCATGCCACTTAACAGTGTAAATCAAGCACAAGTCACTTTGAGTAGTTATAGAGCTACTATTGGATTCTAAGAGTGTAGGAGATCAAAGGAAAGCAGAATTTGCAGCTCTGAAAGAGTTGAGAGATACAACCTTCTCAAGTAGCCTACAATATAAGGATAGAGCGAAGATATGACATTATTATTGCATCAACCATAAATAGTTTGAGCTAAACCAGAGAGTATGGCTATTTGATGCTAGGTTGAGATTATTTTTAGGGAAATTACAAAGCAAATGGATGGGGCCATACTTGGTCAGAAAGGTGCACAATGGTGGAAACATCGATATATATATAAGTTGTCATCTGATTCCACCATTCCAGTTAACAGTCAGCACCTGAAGCCATATCTTGATCATGATCCACTGATCATTGATGTTGCCCCTATTCATTTTGTATGAGATGTGATCTTTGACTCACATCTATACCTGATTATCACTTCTTATTCATAGCTGTATAGATCTAGTCTGTCCATATCATTCATTCTTATTGTCTGACCCCATCTTTATCTTATGATTATGCTATACTTAGGGACACTTTGCCCTAAGTATAGGTGGGTATCAGACCTGTGCTTATTCAGTTGATTCTATTTACCTCTATTTTGCTGCCTATACTTAGGGATATTTTACCCTAAGTATAGGGGAGGTAGTACCTATACATCTTATTCTTTGATTTTACCCTTGTGTACAGTCTTCTATACTTAGGATTACTTGATCCTAAGTATAGGAGGATCATTGACCTCTATTCATTTGATTCATTGTATTCTTTCATTCGTCGTTGAAGTATAGCATTCTTTTCACTGCCCAATATTCAGAACGAGTTATGTCTTCTTTCACCGCTCTTTGATCACTCTGAGGACATCGTTCGAGCTAAGTATATGGAGTATAGTATATTCTATATATACTTTAGCCATACTCATTTGTGCGTTTTATTAATATGGCTAAAAATAACAAAATATTAAAATTTTCTTTCATATAAATGCTTGTAAAAGTCTTTTGTAAAATTTATTTTTGTACAAACTTTTGCAAAAATAATTTTGTTTGTAAATTTTTTGTAATTATTTTTGTATCAGAATTGTGTATATAGTACAAAACGTTTTGAAAAAAACCTTTGAAAATAAGTGCTTGCAAATATTTGTTTGTAAATGTTTGTAAAACGTTTTTTGCAAAACTTTTCCTTCTTTCTCGCATTCAAAATTTTCCATAAAAATTCGCATATTTTGAAAAATTTTCGACAAAAAAGAGAGTTTTTGTAAATACTTGCATGTATAGTCTTTTGAATCATGGTTGACCTTTAAACTAGTCTAGAATTAAATTGAAAAATGAAGCTTGGTTAAGACTTTAATCCACTTAACTTCAGAGGAACCTTTTAGGATTTGGCGTTAAGACTTTTCAGGTCCATAGTGACTTAATTCTTTCAGTCCACTAGGCTATGTTCACATGTCATCTTGATGAGCCAAAGTAGAACACTTAACAATGCACGCATGACTCTCAGAGACAATGGCTTGACTTGGACACACACCTTACATATAGCTCAACACAGATGAGGTGATGAGGAGGTAGAATCCTTTGGCTTGGTCTAGCATACGAGAGTAGTACTGCTAGTCAGAACCTCTCATCTTCCTCTAGGGAGGGATGCATGCCTCAACACGGTTTAGTGGCATTGAGGTCTAAAGACATGAGTCTGTGGGTTGCAATAAATCTTCAAAAGAGGGATAGTCTACTGGCTCAAGAGGAAAAACTCCTTATGGACATGCTGCACTATGTAAATATTGTGTACATATGTACATAAAAAATGTGCAAAAATATGAAATTTCTAAAAAAGGGGATATGCATGATTGAAAATAAAATGCCTGTTGGAGTATATATAGTGAATAAAGCAAAGCTTATGTGTTTCACCTTCTCATCTCATAGAAGCTTGCAGCTAGAGACTTAGCTACGCTGGTTAAGGGATACGTGGCTACACTAGTCACGATCCATTCTCTTCTTTCCCCCTCTTCTTGAGCTGGTTGTACTTGAACTTAGAAGGGAATACCCCGCTCCTCGAGGAAAGAGTTGCTAGACTGGGGTATTAGAGTTACCTTGTTGAGGGAGACTGTTTCTTTGCCATTTCTGAGGTGGGGAGCTACATATCACTTACATAGTATAAGGAAAGATGCATAGTCATTAGAGTTTGCGTATGTAGACTTGTTCTGACCTGGTTATTAAGGAGTCCTGACCATAGAACTATAGAACTTGGATGTTGTTGAGTTTTAAACCTATTTCCCAATAAGGTTCCATCAAACTAATAATCCATGTCTGACTGAACTCCATACTCCAATTTAATGAAGATAAGTTTAATAATCAACCTTGATTCTTTTTCTTTTTTCTCTTCTTTTTCTCTTCTTTTTTCAAATAGGTTTTTGCTAAGGGACTAGCAAAGGTAAAATATAGGGGGATGATGAATCTACGGTTCTTATTCTTTATTCTTTTATTTTAGCTCTTTCTTTTAGCAAAACCATTTATAAATACCTGTAAATATAATAAATTAACTTTGTGCATGTCATTGTTAATATCTCATAATTAACACATACTTTTCAATAATAAAAGAATAAAGAAAAAGAAAGATGTGTTTAGAATAAATACAGAGTGACCCAAACACCAAGAGAAGGTCAAATTTTGACTTGATCGCAAAGAAAATAAGTAGAGAGAGATAAGGGTACACTATGTATTGTACATACCACCTATACTTGTACAACTAATTTTGACAAAATATAAATACCTTATTATTTTTAATTACTTGTATACGGCCCTAATAATAGTATAAAAATAAAATAAAAATCAGAAAAACAACAACTATAATAATAAAAATCAAATCCAACGATTCTTGCAAAAGTGACATGTGTATAATACAATACCTATTTGTTTTACAACATTAATTTATAAAAATCAAATAAAAATCATTTCGTATTCCTTAAAATATTTTGTAAATAAATAAAATATAAAAAACGTATTTTTAAAAATAATAAAATAAAAAATACTTGTACATAATACATAAGTATAATATACCTGTACATAGCACATTATACTGTACATACTTTAATTTATTTTTTATAAAAATAATTAAAAATCACAAAAAATATTTTATAAAATAATAAACATTTTCTATTTTATATACATTTTATTTTAAAATCATTTAATATTTAATATTTATTATTCTTTCATTTTTGTACATTTGAAATTCTGATTGGTCCATGTCTGATCATTGACCCGGGTCAAAGTCTCCTCCCCAACTGGGTCGACCCGATTCCTGCTCGTCAAAGCTTTTTCTCGGATTTCTCCCGATCGGACCCGACTTCCTTTTGCATCGATTCCACCATCCGATTCCTCTCCTAGGATCCATGATCCTCGCGGATCCCTAGGGAGAATCGGATTTACCTAGGGTTTCGTTCCACTGATCGATCTTTCTAGATCCTCGAGCTCGCATATAAAGTCTCCCTTCTGCTGCTCCAGCACCTTAGCCCGTCCCTCGTGCCACCATTCCTTCCTAGCCACCTTCAGTGGAGTGACAACCATATGGAGAGCAGCTCAGGGACCGTTGGAGGTGCTTGGATGCTCGCAACTCACAACGCGATCCGAGCTCCGCGACGTTCTGCCCGCCACAATAGGATTGAGGCTATAACCCTCATTTTTCACCTCATCTGGAGCTTTTGAGCTTATCAGAATCCTCAGGTAGCATCCTTGTCACCCACACTTTACTTTTCACGTCGATTTTACCTTCCTTCACCGTCGTCTATTCACCGGATCCGACTAGCCGGTCGGAACTCCGTCTCACTCCCCTTCCCTTACCGATTGACACGTCAGATCACCATCACCCTTCCGATCACAACCTGACCCCTTAGATCCGGTCGTTAGGCCGAGATTAAGATTGGACTTCCCTCCTCCACGAGTGTCGAAAGTCTCCCCTCATCCACTATCGCTTCCTTTATTTTTCTCGCAAATTAACCACGACCGAAGCTTGATCATCGAGCCATGAGTATATCCTGTAGGTTTAGATGCACAGGGAAGACAATCAGAAGTGCCCACTGCTCAGGCAGAGCAGCTGCAGTCGGAGCACCATCGTCCCGCTCATCCACCTAACCGCCACCACATTAGCCATGTCCGTTCAACGCGGAACTTCCACGACGGTGTTGGACCCTTCAGCCTCTTCATTGGGGTAGCAGATCTCCCTCCCTACTCGATCGAAATTCACACGAGCCTAGTTCATCCAGCACCCCTGATTACCGTTGGATCACCCCGCTCCTGCCAGTTGCAATCTAAACTGTTATCTAATGCCTAATTAATAATGTTCTGATCTGGTCCATAGTACATCTATGCCGCAAATCATCTCTAGTTTTGTCAGCCTTCAGATCCGTACTGACGTGGCAGATCTGGGCCGCATGTCCCCGACCACACCAAAACCGTCAGATGCTTTTGCTAGGAATGATTAGAGCCGCCAAAGCTCCCACACGTCAAGCATGTTACTGCAAGGGTATATTTAACTTTTTCCCTGTCGCTTTCTTTATTTAATTTTAGTCCAATAAATGTAATGTGTAGTTAAAAACATTTATAGTGGACCCTCTAGATTTTGTATTTGCATTTTAGTCCAATCGAGTTTGAGTCACATGTGTCCCCACATGCTTGTTGGGTTAATTTTAATATTTATCCTGAAATTTCTTGACATTATGAAATGAATGTTATGTTTTGATAATTGCACTTATACCCTTGTGAGCGTGGATCACGTGCTGCGCATGTTTTGAGTGGACTATTTGCATCTTTGGCCCCAAAACTTTAATGTATGTTATCTGCTTGGTCCTAAAAGTTGAAGTATTTACGTTTGGGTCCATATAAATTGTTTTTAATTCCTTGTCTTTTATTAGATGAAATAAATACCACATTGACCCCAAAAATTCTACAAAAATTCGTATTAGTTGATGCTTACTTGCTATTTATGTGGTATTTTTAGTTTACCAAACTAATTGCATTTTATATTATTAAAAATTCAAAAACCCAAAAAAGTATCCTATTTGTGCTATAAAAATTATAAAAAATCGAAAAAATGTCCTAAAAATTCCACAAAAATTTCTTTAGTTGTATTTTACCTTAAATACCATTTTTGTTAGAAAACTCTTTATAAAAACCATAAAAATTACAAAACAATTAAAAACTTATAAAAATTGTAAAAAATTGAGGAAAAATCCAAAAATAGTGTTTTCATATTCTATTTGTAGGTTTTTACATCTATTTTATCATAAAAATATCATCCAAGAATTTTAGGTACTTTAAGTATTTTTAATTTGCAAATTATTCCTGACTGTGCACTGTTTTGTGTTTGTATCACTGCTTGATTTTTAACAGTTCACAAAAAACATTTGAAAAATTCCTAAAAATTACCAAAAATAATTTAAAACTATAAACTCCAAAAATAATTTCTTTAGAATTTTTTAAGTATTTTGACTATTTTGGAAAATACAAAAAGAGTGTGGTGTGTATCTTTTATTCCTTATGATTGTTTGCTTTTATTTGAAATTTAAAAATTTGAAAATTTAAGAACCACCAAAAATAATTATTTTCTTGAAATATGACTATTTAGTTTTTCAATCGTACTCCTTGTGTTCGACCATGGTCACCATACTAGGTACATAAAATAGCGAAGCTGCTTACCTTTAGTTGATTTATCTTTGAGTGGTTTATTTTTCTCATTGACTGTGCTCATTGATTTGGGTCACAATGACTTTGATTAATTTCTTACTTAAGTCGCTTGGCGTGTCGTCACGTAGATTCTAGGATTTTTCCTACGTTCAATTTATTTTTTGCAATAATTACGCATTTCCAGCAAATTTTATTTGGGATATCACGTGTGTAACTGGACATTGGACATTAATTTGTGGTGTGTAGAGACATGTTTCACTCTCCGGTGAGGGTGGGGCTCGACTTGTGTGACTTGTAGGATTAGACCTGCACACACAGCTCTTAGAGATTTTTATAGGTTTTTATCTGCTTTTGCCTGTAAAATCTAGAACCACACATTCATATTTAATAATACACACCTATGATCATTCTACTTAGTCCAAATTAAATTAATTCTTCTCGACTAATAGAAGATTCTTCTAGGTGCGATTTCATCATTTGCATTTCATATAATGTAAAAATTTCAATTCTGTATTGCATCTTGCATGTAGAGCACGAGGATCACAGTAAGTCTTCTGAACTGGGCATGCATCATTGATTTTTTGATTGCATCAGCTTTTCCCGACTCACTTCCTCTCGGTTTTTACAATTTAGGATAACAAGGAAATCAAAACTGGACGATATTCTTGTTGTGTTTGGTGGATTTAATTAAGTGATACTCAAACTAAAATTCAAGATTGCTTATACAATTTCAACAAAAAAAATTGACTAAAATTAAGCCTTATTTGTGAGAGAGCAACCCTATCATTGTACACATTTTTTTATTGATTGTTGAGAGGTGAGGACTTCTGATGAGCCGAATAACCGAGCGGCTAAGGGAGATAGGTGTCAAGGGTCGTTGCGACCTCAAACCCTCGAGTCAGACTCAACAAGAAAATCAAGACCACCAAATCAAAAATCAAAGAAATCAAACTCAAATAGCGGTCTCGCTATTTTATTTTACCTGGTATAGCGACCAGGGTCGAACTCAAGGAGCACGGGTTGACATAAAAAGCCTACGAAGAAGTGGAAATTTAAAATAAAGAGAAGAAAATGTTTTTGGTGGATTTTATATATTTTTAATTTTTTTGTGATTTTTAATTATGAAGAAAATATAAAAGCAAAGGGAAAAGTTACAATCAACTAATTATTTAACAATCAAAATAGATCATAAAATTGCAATAAAACTATTTTTGGGTTTTATAAAATTTTTATGTGTTTTTGGTAATTTTCTCATATTTTTATAATTTTTAATGGATTTTATAAAAATGAAATAAAGCTAACAACTTAAACTACTGTGCAGCTAGATTTGAAAGGCTATTTAAAATATAAAAATAGCCTTTAAAAATATGGAGACAATTTTATGATAAAGTAAAATTAAAGATCTAACTACGAGAAAAGAAATTATATATTTTTTTATTTTTTTAGAATTTTTAATGATTTTTATGAGTTTTTATGGTTTTTAATTTCTAAGGTTTCTATAAGTCCAAATTCAACAAAATTTGGTCAAAAGCAAGAACACACAAAAATAAGCAATCTACGATTTTTTTAGATTTTTTGGAAACTTTTTAATAGATTTAGTTGATTTTTATATC
Source organism: Ottelia alismoides (assembly GCA_037367405.1). NCBI lineage: Eukaryota > Viridiplantae > Streptophyta > Magnoliopsida > Alismatales > Hydrocharitaceae > Ottelia > Ottelia alismoides. Next base: position 216,214 of record JAZKJV010002761.1, read on the forward strand.
GAAACAGTAACAAAAATGAAGATTTTTGAATTTTTGAAATAGAAAATCAATAGAAAATTATCCCAAAAAATATGATGTTTTTACATAATACAGGGGCCACGTGTCCAAATTTCACAAAATTTGGAGTTGATTTGATATTTTATTCAACCACTAGAAAAGGCACAGCACACATGGACCTAGATGTAAAGAAAATAAGTTCCAAGGGCTTAAATAAAACACGTGCACAAAGTATAGGGGGCTCAATGTAAATTTCACAATAAAATCAGCACATGTTCTAATTCAGTACGCACATGGCATAAATGCAAATATGTAAACTAAACTTTCAATTCATAACATTCCATAAACCTAAGACCATACAAGCAAATAGCCTAGAAAACTCACGTGTCGAAGCACGTGCTTCACAATCGGAGGGACCAAAATACAAATACTAAAACTCTAGGGTCCAAAGTGTAATTATTCCAAATTAAAAACAACTATGTAAAATATTTACAGGACTCAAACATAAATGCTAAACTAAGAAGGGTCTAAGTGATATCTACCCTTACTATTAATATCCAACCGTCGAGGGGAGTCCACTTAAGATCGGACGGCTCTGGTGCGCAGATACCCCTTCGACGATCGATGTCCCAGATTAGATCCTCAGATGGATCGGACGTCTACGAGCCTCTCACAGGTGGACGGTGGAGATCAAAACTGGCGGAGATACTCTATCGGACGGCTATGGAGGGTCTTGGAAGAACTGGACATCGGCGAACTTCGCCCGGCCGTTGCGCGCAGTGTGGACGTCCTCCGATGCTTCTAGAATGGGGAAAAGAATGGCGGTGATAATCCGCAGCTGATGGACTGCTCCGATGGGGCCGGGAGGATCTAGAGGGCCCCCGGCAACGAGGTGGACCTGGAGCGCTGTGCTTCAGTGTTAAGACCTCTAGATGAGGTCTATATGCCTTCGTACCTGCACAGGAAGAACGCTGGGTCGAGGGTAAACTGCCTTGACCCATTAGCGGGCGAAGTGGGTGGACGTGGGAGGGGGGGGGCGGTGCTCTCTAGCGAGCAGCGGTGGAGGAGAGTGGATACCCTGTTTCGGGGCGAACCAGGGGGAGCGATTGGGCGAAGAAGGTGAGGAGGAGTCTCACGAAGGTGATAGGATGGTCGGATGGACAAATGGGTGATCGGAACGTTGGGAAATGATCAGCGAAGGGCAGCGGTCGAAAAACTAAGAATAGGAAACTAGGGCAAACTAGAGGGTATCGAGTCTACCTGATGGTCGCAGACGTCTGTGCTGGAGGTTAGCTTCCTCTTAGGGTCTTTGCCTCGATGGAGCGACGCCTCCAGAGGCTTGAGCTCGCTGGTGGCGGAGCACGGCAATGTGGGTCGCCGGATCTAGGGCTAGAGCGCCTTGCTCCTCTCTACAACACTCCCTTAAGCTTGCTGTCACTCAAGGCAAGGGAACGGAGGTCACAGGGGTCAGAGACGGTGGCCTAAGATGAATGAAATGGCGGCTGAGGTTGAAGCTTTATATGAGTGACGGTCCGAAAAGATTAGAGTCGGGCGTGCATAGCGAGGTATGGATTCCAAACAAGAAGATTGGGCGTGAATCGTGGGTCATGCCTCTACAATCGGAGCCCGGGGTTTGAGGAAATGGAAGGTGGATCGCTGCAAAATAATTCGGCGAAGTTGGGTCAAAATCGGGATCCGCGTGCAAAGTGGTCTAGGGGGAAGTTGACCAAGGGTCAACAAACCCCCGTGGACCAATCAGAATCCAGGAAATTAAAATTATTTATAAATTAATTTTAAAAGCAAATGATTTTATTTGAATGTATGTATAAAATAAAAAATGTTTATTATTTTTCAAAGTTTTTTTGTGATTTTTATTTATTTTTTTGAAAAATAAATTAATGTATATATATAATATAATAATATATACAGGTATAAATAACTATGTATTTTCATTTTTTTATCAGTTTATTTTTGTATAATTATCCCAATTTTATATTTTATTTATTTATAACATAAAATTTAGGATATAAAATAATTTTATTTAATTTTTATTATTTATTTACAAGGGTAAAATAAATAGATATAGGTACATATATACAAGGTTTGTACAAAGTGAAGAGAGAGAAATTATTTCTTTTTGATTTTATTTTATTTTTATTATTTTTATTTTATTTTTATAAATATATAAAATTTGTGAGAGACACATTTTTATATTTATTTTTATGAAAATAAAATACATACATAAGAGGGGGTTTTACACAAGGTTGAGTTGCCGTATCTCTCTCTACATATTTTATTTGGTGGTCAGGCCCATATTGTGCCCTCTCTTGGGTTCTGGTCACTCAATATTTATTCTAAATATTTTCCTCTTTTCTTTATTTTTTTATTCTTTTATTTTTGCACAAAAAATGCTAATTATAGGCATTTACACAAAGCTTGCAATTTGGTAATTTATTGTATTTACAAGTATCTATATGGTGTTTTGCAGTGATTTTTAGCTAAAATAAAAGAATAAAGAGTGATGAATGAGGATTCATCACCCCCCTATACTTTACTTTTGCTAGTCCCTTAGAAAACACTTATTTGAAAAAGAAGTAAAAAAGAAAAGAAAAGAAAAGAAAGAGGAATCAATGCTGATTATTAAACTTGTCTTCATTAAATTGAAGTATGGAGCTCAGTCAGATATTTGGATTATTAATTTGTCAGAACCTTATTTGGACTTAGGTTTAAAACTTAACAGCCTCTAAGTTCCACTAATCTATAGTCAAGACTCCTCAACAATCCAGATCAGAAAAAGTCTACATACACAAACCCTAAAGACCATGAATCTTTCCTTGTACTGTGTAAGTGAGGTATAGCTCTCCACCTCAGAAGTAGCAAAGTGACAACCCTCCCCGACAAAATAACTCTAATGCCCTAGTTTGTCAACTCTTTCCTCGAGGAGCGGGGTATTCCCTTCTAAGTTCAAGCTCAACCGGCTCAAGAAGAGGGGAAGAAGAGAATGGACCATGGCCAGTGTAGCCATGTATCCCTGGGAGCCCAACCAGTGTAGCTATGTCTCCCTGCTGCAAGCTTCGTGAGATGGAACATTGATAACATAAGCATTGCTTTATTGCACTATACACACTCCAGTAGGATTATCATTTTCTCTCAGACCCACCACTTTTTTGGAGTTATTCTTTTCTTTTTGCATTTTTTTGATGTGCATATCCACAACATATCTACAAAGTGCATCATATATACATAAGGAGTTTTCCTCTTTAGCCAGTAGACTATCCCTCTTTTGAAGCATTATTGCAACTAACAACTCCTGTCGTTAGTCCTCACGGCTACCAGACCAAGTTGAGATGCACTTCCTTCACTAGAAGAAGAAGAGAGGTTCCGCCTAGAAGTACTACCCTCATAAGCTACCCCAAGTCAAAGAAGACTGCCTCCTCACCACCTCATCCGTGGAGAGCTCAGTGCAAAGTGCTGGTCCAAGTAAAGCCATTGTCTGTAAGAGTCATGTGTGCGTTGTTAAGTGCTCTACTTAGGATCATCGAGATGACATATGATCATATCCTAGTGGACTCAAAGAATTAAGTCACCACGCACCTGGAAAGTCTCAACCCTAAGCCCTATAAGGTTCCTCTTAGAATTAGGTGGATTAAGATCTTAACCAAGCTCCATTTTTTCAATTTAATTCCATGCTAGTTTAAATGTCAACTATGATTCAGGAAAAACTATACAAATATTTACAAAGATGCAATTTTACAAAATTTTACAAATGTGCAAAATTTTTGAAAACATGGATGTATGCATGAATACAAATTTTGCAAAATATTATTTACACACATTTACACAAGATTTTTGCAAAATTTTTGTTTTTCAAAACATTTTACAATAATTTTGTACTATATACATAATTTTGATATCAAAAATATTTACAAACTCTTTGCACAAAAGATTTTTACAAACATTTTTACAAAAATAATTTTGTACATAGCTATGTATATGCAATAGAAGAATTTTATTTACTGGGAAAACTTTTTTAATTTTTATGGATTTTAAGGGTTTTTAGCCATTTTTATTTATTAACACACTTAAAGGGAAATCCGAGTGGATAATGTACAGGGTCTACCTCCCCTATACTTAGAGTAAAATATCCCTCAGTATAGGAAGGAAAACAGAGGTAGAAACGAATCAAAAAGAAACTCAAAAGTCTCACACCCCACTATACTTAGGGTAAAAAGTGTACCCTAAGTATAACATAATCAAAGATGCAAATGGGGTGTTGGACTGAAGAATAGTGTGATATGGACATCTGGATCTTTACAAGTCGGAAGAACAATGATAATCAGGCGTGAGATGCAATAGATGTGAGTTAAGAGACCACATCTCATGCAAATTGAATAGGGGCAACGTCAACGACCAGCGACTCATCATCTAGATATGGTTTGAGCCGCTGCCCGTTAACACGAAATGTACTCTCAGATGACAACTCAGATATGTCGATGCTTTCGTTGTCGTGTACCTTTCGAACCAGATAGGGTCCCTTTCATTTACTCTGCAACTTCCCTGGAAATAATCTCAACCTGGCATCGAATAACCATACTCGTTGTCCTGTCTCAAACTGCTTGTGGCTGATATGGGAATCATGCCACTCCTTCACTCTCTCCGTATACTGAAGATTGCTCGAAAAGGCTGTATCACGAAGCTCCTCCAGGGCTGCTAACTCTGCCCTCCTCTGATCTCCTACACTCACTGGAACCATAAGAATATCTGTGACTGCCCAAAGTGACCTATGTCTCAGCTCAACATGTAAATGGTAGGGCTTGCCTTAAACGAGGCCAAAGGGAGATGTACCCAAAGGTGTCTTGAAGGACGTCCGATATGCCTACAAGACCGAGTCCAAAGGCTTTGACCAATCCTTTCGGTCAAGGCGGACGACCTTCTGCATAATAGTCTTGATCTCCCTGTTTGACACTTCAGCAAGACATTGGTCTGAGGATGATACGGTGTGGCTACTCGATGGTCTATGCTGAACTCGCTAGCAAGGGCCTTTACCTTGTCGTTGACAAAATGAGACCCCCCATCAGATATCAAAACTCTAGGAACCCCGAACCGTGAAATTATATTCTTCCTCAAAAATCGGCAAACACTCCTAGCATCTACGGTTCGGACAGGGATGGCCTCAAACTAATGACTCACATAGTCAACGGCCAACAGAATGTACTCGTATCCCTGACTCTTAGGGAATGGACCCATGAAATCGATGCCCCATGCGTCAAAAACCTCACAAAAGTGAATGGGCTGCATCGGCATCATATCATGATGTCCACAAGTGCCCATCCTCTGACAATCAGTGCACCTCTTCACAAACTCATCAGAGTCCTTGAAGAGAGTAGGCTACCATAGGCCGGATTGGAGCAATTTCTGTGTTGTTCTCCTCCCAGAGTGATGTCCTCCTGCCTCAATCTTGTGGCAGTAAGTGAGGACGCTGTAGTGCTCCTCCTGAGGAATGCACCTATGCCAGACGCTATCCCCTCCTTCATGATAAAGGATGGAATCCTCCCAATGATAGAACTTGACCTTCGTGAGGAAGGTCTCAAGTCGCTGCCTGGGCTAATCTTGTGGAGCTTTCGTGGCGACAAGATAGTTCACAATATCGGCATACCACGGGAGAGAGACGATATCAAGGATTACCTCATCTGGGAAGGTCTCACAAAATAGGCTCGGTCTGCTGAGAATCCTCAAGAAACTCTAATCAGGAGAGATGATCCGCCACCACATTCTTGACTCTAGGCTTGTCCTTAATCTCTATATCAAACTCCTGGAGTAGAAGGATCCATCTGGTCAATCTGGCTTTGGCATCCTTCTTTGGCATGAGGTACTTGATGGCGGTATGATCAGTGTAAATGGTCACTCTAGATCCAATGGTGTACGATCTGAACTTATCTAGGGTGAATACTACGACTAGTATCTCATTCTCAGTGATGGTATAGTTCTGCTGAGCGGCATCCAAAGTCCGGCTAGCATAGTGAATAGCAAAGGGGACTCCATCCCTCCTCTGTCCCAGCACGGCCCCTACGACAAAATCGGAGGCATCCGTCATGATCTCGAATGGGAGAGACTAATCAGGTGGCTGGAGGACAGAAGCCTCTTCAACTAGACTCTTAAGAGTCTCAAATGATGCTTTATCATCCGCAATGAACTCGGTGTCTTACGTCAGCAGATCAGTCAACGGTCGGGCAATCCTACTAAAAACATGAATGAAGCACCGGTAGAAACCGACGTGCCCCAGAAAAGACCGTAACTGCCGAAAGTTGGATGGTGGACTGAGTTTTCTAATGATATCCACCTTGACCGGATCAACCACCATACACCTGTTGGAGAGGATATGGCCAAGCACCATCCCTTGAGTAACCATAAAGTAACTCTTCTCCCATGAAAGCACAAGGTGAACCTCAATGCATCACTGGAGGACGCCGTCTAGGCAGTCAAGACAAGCATCGAACCCTTCGCCGTAGACCGAAAAGTCGTCCATGAAGACCTCCAAGCACTCCCCCACCATATCTGAAAAGATGGACAACATGCACCTCTGGAATGTCGCCGGAGCATTGCATATTCCAAAGGGCATCCGTATGAAAGTATGTCCTAAAGGGACAGGTGAAGGTAGTCTTGTCCCGGTCTTCGGGCACAATGGCCACCTGATTGTATCCGGAGTACCCGTCCAAAAAATAGTAATGGCTCTTCCCGGCTAGCCTCTCTATAATCTGATCAATAAAAGGCAGCGAGAAATGATCGTTCTTGGTGGCCTGGTTCAATCGTCTGTAGTCCATACAGACTCGCCAAGAAGTAGGTACCCGAGTAGCGATCTCCTCTCCAGACTCAATAACAACTGTGGTGATGCCCATCTTCTTGGGCACCACATGCAATGGACTGAACCACTTGGAGTTGGAGATGGGGTAGATAAAATCGGCGCTCCAACATTTCGAGATCTCCTTTATGACAACATCTCGAAGGTTCGAGTTCAGCCACCGCTGGAACTCACGCGATGGCTTCGTGTCCTCCTTAAGATATATATGGTGGGAGCACAGGGACAGACTTATCCCCTGGATATCGGCTACGCTCCATCCAATCGCCTTACGGTTCTTTTCAAGAACCCCCATCAGACGGGATACCTGCTCTCCAGTCAAATCCGCTGAGATAATCACTGGGTACATCTCATGCTCACCCACAAGGAACCTATACTTCAGCGATGATGGTAAAGTCTTCATCTCTGGATAACTCGATGCTAGCGGATCTGGCCTCTATTGAATGCGACCAAATCTGCATGGGAGAATGAGAACTCTAACTGACAATCTGAATCTGGTGAAGGCTGCTCTGCTGGTGTGTCTCTACTCTACGTGGGATCAGTCTCCATCCTAGCTGTAGGCTTTGTGGAAGTCAGACAAGGTATCACATCAAACTCTGCCCAGTCTATATCTGACTCTGAAGGATCTGTATCAGTATCAGGAGAAAAATCTGCCTCACGATCGAGAATCGGCTCTACTGCCTGAGATGTATCCTGGACCAGGAATGCGCTCTCCAAGCTCTCCTCTGCTGGCATCTGTGCATCAGTGAACTCTCAGGTGAGAGGATGCCCTGTGATGCCGGATCTGCCCAAACTGCCTCGTCATCTGTAATCATAAAATCGTAGTCCTGGTGGACGTCTCTCCCTACCTCTGTCATCTGCTCTGAATCTGAATGCGGCTTTGAGCAAGTGGAATCTCTGGCTCTAGTCTCCTCGATCGTCTCTATTTGTATACTCTCACCCTCGACGCGAAAGTATACCTTCCCACCGTCATGGTCAGACACTGCCTTGGCGGTGGCCAAGAACGGGCATCTTAAAATGATGGGGATATCAGTCACGAACTCTGGGATCTCCATGTCGAACACAATGAAGTCCACGAGGAATTTCATGCCCTGAATCATGACGACAACGTCCTTCGGCAACCCCTTCGGCCTCTTGATAGATCGATCAGCAAACTGAAGGATCATCTTGCTCTATCGTAGAGGGCCCAACTCGAAGCGGTCGAGTAGGGATGCCATCGAAGACCCGCTGTCTAATAGAGTACGATCGAACCTATGCTCTTGAATATGGCTTCTGACATACGGGGCTTCTGCATCTGGCCTCTTGGCTGGCAGACGGTTCTGGATCGCAAAGCAAGTGGCGCGAGTGGGCACACGGATCTCTGACTGATGGTTCCGCCTCATCCTCCTAACTGTAGTCCTGTCTCTAAGTGATCTCTGGAAGAGAGGTATGTGCTCCAAGGCCTCCTGTAGAGTCAGCTGTATCTAAAATCGGTCCATCATCTGCTGGCTGAACTCTAACTGATGGGGCTTTTTCTGATTTTCTTTTTTATGCCCCTTAGCCAAGCGGAGTTCTTGGGGAAAGGGGACAGTTGGGTCCTTCTCAGATGAAGGACTAGGAACGGGTTTGGAATGCTCAAGAAAAGCAGAATCTACACATACATCATCAATCAACACAGGTGGATCCGAAAATAACAAACCCTTTCCTTTATTCACAGAAGTGTCTGAGGTACATGAACAGAAGGAAAAACAACATGACTAGCAGAACTGGAAATGGTGGCCTCAATACCACCCTCCACATCTGGACTCGCGGCATCAGTACCGCGCTCTAGCTCAGCAACTGGTATGTGATGACCAGAAAATCCTGAGGGCTAGGGTATAAGGTGCTAAATGGTCGTTGCGACCCAAGCGATCAGGATCGATCAATCAAGAAAAATAGACCACCAATAAAATCAACTCGAAACACGAAAGCGGTCTTGCTATTAATTTAACCTCGTATAGCGACCAGGGTCGAATACAAGGAGCACGGATTGGCCTCACGGCCTACGAAGTAGTCAAAAAGGAAATAAAAGAAAAGAAAAATGTATTTTTGGTGGTTTTAATTATTTTATATTTTTTTGGATTTTTAATGTATTAAGAAAATGATAAAAACAAGGAAACAACACAATTCAACAAATTATTTAATGCACTAAAAATCAGCCAAAAATTCCAATAAAAATGTTTTTGTGTATTTTATAATTTTACTATTTTTAATGAATTTTTGAGATTTTTCTGATTTTTATTTAATTTTCTAAAAATAAAACAAGGACTGAAACTATAGGTACTATCTAGCCGAGCTAAAGGGACCTAGATAAAATATCTAGAAGCCCCAAATTAGCCGGGAGGTAATTTTCCTGTAAAGCTAAGAAAGCAAGGAAAATTTGGGCAACTAAATTATTATTTTTGGGTTTTTAGTTTATTTATTATAATTTTTATAAGATTTTAAGGTTTTTCAATTTTTAGGTGTTTTAGGTAGTGAAAAATAGCCAAAATTGGCTAGAAAATCAAGAAAGTAAAGACAAACAGTAAGTAATTTTTTGTAAATTTTAGATGAATTTTAAATTTTTTTGGGATTTTTAAAGTCAGACAGTAAGGAAAATAGATGTTTTTGAATTTTTAAAAATATCAAACAGTGTCTAAAATGTCTCCAAAATTTATAGAAAATTTTACATCATGGCAGGAGCCATGTGTCCAATTTTCATCAAATTTGGAGGTAATTTGCTATTTTATTCAAAAATAGAAAGAGGGTACTGTGCACAGGGACCTATGTGCAAATACCCGAAGTCCTGGGGGGTCTGGTGCAAAATACCCAGGAGGTCACGTGCGTGGTGCGTGCCTGAGGCACTCAGGGACCCAAATGTAATAAAAATTAGTTCCGAGGACTATTTGGTAATAGGTACCAAAAGTCCAGGGGGTAATTTGCAAATAACCCAGGAATTAAAGCACATGCACAAATGTTTCACACATAGGGGTATAAATGCAAATACTCAAAAGTTTTCATTCATTCAGTAACATTCAAAACTACAAGGTATAAGATGCAAATACACCAGAAAGCCACGTGACGAAGCACATGTCCCACCAAACACAGGGGCATAAATGCAAAGGAAATAAAGTGCAGGGTCCTCTATGCAAATTTACCAAAAACTAAACAACTAAACTAAACATTTACAGAACTAATTGTTAAATAAAATAAAAGAGGGGGCCTAAGGGTAAATTACCCTTTATTAATGCGGGACGCTGGATGGATGCCACGTGCGTGATCGGACGGTGGCAGGCGGTGGTTGATTCCTTCGTCTGGATCAACGGCGAGGCGGATGCCACGTGGAGTGATCAACGACTGTGGCACACGGGCTCCTCTTCGCTAGATGGGCGGTCCAGATCAAGTCTCCTACGGATCAAACGGTGAAGGCTCCTTGCAAGCGGATGGCTCTGATCGAATCTGGGCGAGTGGACACGATCGGACGGCTGCTGAGGATGGAGGACGAACAGTTCGCCTGCGAGATTCGCCGGCCTCGTGCGTGCGCTGGGGCCCTCCTGGAAGCACGCTGAAGATCGGAGAAGGAGCGTGGGGTGCTTCCGCGTCAGATGGGGGTCTCCGATGACCCGACCGAGTCCTGAAGGGATCGGGCGAGGTCGGCGGAGCAGTAGCCGCTGGACCCAATGGTCCAAGCCCCCAGACGGTCTTGGATGAACTTGCAAAATAGACCAAACAGCTCGCGGGTCGAGGGCAAACTGCCTCGACCCGGTTAGGCGGGGTGAAGGTGGTCGGAGGATCGAAATGGACGAGCTCCGACGAGAGGGGTAGACGGAGGAGCTCGAGCCCCATCTCCTGTGCGAGCTGGGTTGGATGGAGATATGGAGAAGGTGCGCGGGAGGAAGGCGGTGGCTAAGGCGAAGCCTGATGGTTTAACGGAGGTCGGACGTGGTCGGAATCGGGGGTGAACGGCGGCGGAGCAAAATGGGGGAAATCTAAAATTAGCGAAAAAGAAAGGCTAAAGGGTCTACCTGGGTGGACGATGAGACTATGGACGAGCTGGCGATGCTCTGGGTCGTCTCCTCGAGGAGCGTCTCCCTCCGAGGCTCGAGCTCCGGCGATGGGCGGAGCACGGCGGTGCTTGATCGCCGGATCAATGGGCTCGCACTCCCTCCTCGCTGCAACACCACGGGGGACAAGCTGTCACTCTCGCCTACGCAATGGAGCTCACTGGGGGGTGGAACGAGTGGCCAAAGATGCGAATGGAGGAGGCAGAGCCGGAGCTAAATATGGGTGCAGGTCCGGCTAGAAGAGTTCGGGTAGGGCATTGGAGCGCGCGGATCCCGAGGTGGAGGCTCCGGCGAGGGTCTCGGATGCATCATGAAGGAGTCGGACCCGGGGTTTAGGTGATAGGAGATCGGGTTTGGTCACGAAAAAATCGAGAAGTCGGGTCGGGTGCCAAATCCCGTGGGAAGTGGTCCTGGGGGGGCAGTTGACCGGGCGGTCAACAATCCCCAGGGCCAATGGGTAGCGACTACGTGGCTGATATTTGGAAGTGAAAATAAGGGTAGCAAATGGCCGAATTATGAAAAAGTTAAAACATGAAATATTTTTAATTTAATTTTTTCTATTTTTAGTGATTTTTAATTAATTTTTCAAAATAAAAATAAAGTATGTACATAGTAGGGTTAGATATAGGTATATGTACAATATATAGGTTTTTAGTTTTGATTTTTAATTGTTATTTTTATACAATTTTATTCCCATTTTATATTTTATTTATTTATATTATAAAATGAGGAATAAAAAGACATTTTTATTTTATTTTTATTAATTATATACATATGTGAAATAAATACATATGTACATTTATATACATGGTATATTTACAATATATTTTTATGTTTTAAATTTTGTTATTTTTATTTTGTTTTTGTTTTAACTGTTTTTATTTTATTTATTTACATTATATAATGTAGAATATTTACAAAAAATTTTGGAAATTAATTTTATTTATTTACAAGGTTAAATAAATATTGAAGGAGGTTCTAAGTACATGGTGACTACATACAAGTGGTGTTTTTGTTTTCTTTTTAATTTTTATATTTTTCTTTTGTTTTTATATAGTATAAATATATACAAATACTTACAAGCATATTTTAATCTATTTTTGGGAGGAAAATATTTTATTTTATTTACATAAATATTTACACACATGAGCCCCTATCTCCCTCTACTTTGGCTTTTATGCGGCCAGACCCATGCTGAGCCCTCCCTTGGGTTAGAAAGCTCAATATTTATTCTAAATATTTCCCTCTTTTTCTTTTTAATCTTTACTCTTTTATTTTTGCACAAAAACATGCTAATTATAAGTTTTTACACAATGCATGCTTTTGGTAATTTTTCCTATTTACAACTATATACATGCATTTGCAAAGGTTTTTGTAGCTAAAATATAAGAATAAAGATTGATGAATGAGTATTCATCACCCCCCTATACTTAACTTTGCTAGTCCCTTAGCAAACACTTATTTGAAAAAGAAGTGAAAAAGAAAGAAAGAAAAAGAAAAAGAAAAAGAGGATATACATGGATCAAGGTTGATTATTAAACTTGCCTTCATTCAATTAAGGTATGGAGCTCGATCAGATCTTTGGATTATTAATGTGTCGGAACCTTATTTGGACTTAAGTTTAAAACTCAACAGCCTCTAAGTTCCACTAATCTATAACCAAGACTCCTCAATGCTCCAGATCAGAACAAGTCATCAAGCACAAACCCTGAAGACCATGAATCTTTTCTTGTCCTGTGAATGTGAGGTCTAAGCTCTCCACTTTAGAAATGGCAACTTGACAACCCTCCCCAACAAGGTAACTCTATGACCTCAATCTGGCCACTCTTTCCTCGAGGAGCGGGGTATTCCCTTCTAAGTTCAAGTTCAACCGGCTCAATAAGAGGAGGAAGAAGAGAATGGGTCAAGGCCAGTGTAGCCATGTACCCTTGGGAGCTTGACCAATGTAGCCAAGTCTCCCTGCTGCAAGCTACATCAGGTGGATCATGAAACTCAAGCTTTGCTTATTACACTCTATATACATACTCCGGTGGGATTATCATTTTCTATCAGACCCACCACTTTTTTTGGAGTTATTTTCTTTTTGCATTTTTTTTCAAGTGCATCTGTACAACATATACATGTGAAGCATATATACAAGGAGTTTTTCCTCTTGAGCTAGTAGACTATCCCTCTTTTGAAGCTTTATTGCAACCCACAACTCCCGTCGTTAGACCTCATGGCAACCAGACCAAGTTGAGACGCACTTCCTTCACTAAAAGAAGAAGAGAGGTTCCGCTTAGAAGTACTACCCTCATATGCTACCCCAAGTCAAGGAAGACTGCCTCCTCACCACCTCATCCGTAGAGAGCTCGGTGCATAGTGCTGGTGTCCAAGTAAAGCCATTGTCTATATGAGTCATGTGTTGTTGTTAAGTGCTCTACTTAGGCTCATTGAGATGACATGTGATCATAGCCTAGTGGACTCAAAGAATTAAGTCACCATGGACCTGAAAAGCCTTAAACCTAAGCCCTATAAGGTTCCTCTTAGAAGTTAGGTGGATTAAGATCTTAATCAAGCTCCATTTCTCAATTTGATTCCAGGTTAGTTTAAACATCAACTATCATCCAGAAAAACTATATACATATGTACAAAAGATGCTATTTACATAAACTTTACAAGCATGCAAAATTTTTGAAAAATGTTTTGAAATCATGAATGGATGATGCATGAAGTGCAAGTTTTGCAAAAAGGTATTTACACACATTTACACAAGATTTTTGCAAAATTTTGATTTTCAAAACATTTTGGAAAAATTTTGTACTATATACATAATTTTGATAACAAAATATTTACATAAGCTTTACACAAAAGATTTTTGAAATCATTTTTACAAAAATAATTTGTACACTAGTTATTTATGTGCAAATCAAAGAATGTTTATGTACATGAAAAATTTTTAATTTTTGTGATTTTTAGGTTTTTAGCCATTTTATTTATTTACACACTCACACAAAGTACGAGTTATGGCTAAAGTATATATGATATATATACACACCCCCCTATACTTAGCTCGAACGATGTCCTCAGAGTCAAGAGCGATGAAGAAGACATAACTCGTGCTAGGTATAAGGAAGTGAAAAGAAAGGCTATATATAAAGACGAATGAATGAATAGAAAGTCAAGAGGATCTCGGGTCTTCCCCCTATACTTAGGATCAAGTAATCCTAAGTATAACAGGCTGTACACAAAGGGAGAACCGAGTGGAGAATGTACAGGGTCTACCCCCACTATACTTAGGGTAAAATATCCCTAAGTATAGGCCGCAAAAACGGGGGTAGACAGAAACAAAAGAAATACCCGAAGGTCTCACATCCCCCCTATACTTAGGGTAAAATACACCCTAAGTATAGCATAATCACAAAATGAAGAAAGGGACGTGGGACTAAAGAATGTAGTGATATAAACATCTGGATCTATACAAGGCAGAAGATCAGTAAAACTCAGGCGTGAGATGCATTAGATGTGAGTCAAAGACCACATCTCACGCAAAATGAATAGGGGCAAGATCAGCGACCCGCGACTCATGATCTAGAAATGGCTTGAGCCGTTGGCCGTTCACTCGAAAGGTACTCTCAGAAGACAACTCGGATATGTCAATGCTACCGTTGTCGTGTACCTTTCTGACCAAGTAGGGTCCCTTCCATTTGCTCTGTAGCTTCCCTGGAAATAAACGTAGCCTTGCATCAAACATCCATACTCTCCGTCCAATCTCAAAATGCTTGTGGCTGATATGAGAATCATGCCACTCCTTCACTCCCTCCTTATACTGTAGGCTTTTTGAGAAAGCGGTATCTCTCAACTCCTCCAGGGCTGCTAACTCTGCCCTCCTCTGGTCTCCTACACCAACTGGATCCATAAGTATATCTGTAACTGCCCATAGTGACCTGTGCCTCAACTCAACAGGCAAATGGCACGTCTTGCCATATACGAGGCGAAAGGGAGATGTGCCCAATGGTGTCTTGAAAGACGTCCTATATGCCCACAAGACCGAGTCCAAAAGCTGTGACCAATCCTTTCGGTCAGGGCGGACGACTTTCTGCAATATAGTCTTGATCTCCCTATTCGACACCTCGGCTAGACCATTCGTCTGTGGATGGTAAGGTGTAGCAACACGATGGTCTATGCCGAACTCGCTAGCAAGGGCCTTCACCTGGTCGTTGATGAAATGAGACCCCCATCAGAAATCAGAACTCGTGGAACCCCAAACCGCGTGATGATGTGCTTCCTCAAAAATATGCAAACTGTCCTCGCATCAGCGGCTCGGGCGAGGATAGCCTCAACCCAACGACTAACATAATCTACGGCCAACAGAATGTACTCAAATCCCTGACTCTTAGGGAACGGACCCATGAAATCGATGCCCCATGCGTCAAAAACCTCACAGAAGTGAATGGGCTGCATCGACATCATATCACGCTGTCCACAAGTGCCCATCCTCTGACAGTCAGTACACCTCTTCATGAACTCATCAGAGTCCTTGAAGAGGGTAGGCCACCACAAGCCGGATTGGAGCACTTTCTGTGTCGTTCTTCTCCCAGAATGATGTCCTCCTGCCTCAAGCTTGTGGCAGTAAGTGAGGACGCTATGGTGTTCCTCCTGAGGAATACACCGACGCCAGACGCTATCCCCTCCTTCGTGGTAAAGGATGGGATCCTCCCAGTGGTAGGACCTGGCCTTCGCAAGGAAGGTCTCAAGCCTCTGCCTGGGCCAATCTTGTGGGACTTTCCCATCAACGAGAAAGTTCACAATATCGGCGTACCACGGGAGTGAGGCGATAGCAAGGATCGCCTCATCTGGGAAGGTCTCACATATGGGATCAATCTGCTCAGACTCCTCAGGCTGCTCTATACGGGAGAGATGATCCGCCACCACATTCTTGACTCCAGGCTTATCCTTGATCTCAATGTCGAACTCCTGGAGTATAAGGATCCATCTAGTAAGTCTGGCCTTGGCATCCTTCTTTGCCATGAGGTACCTGATGGCGGTGTGATCTGTGTACAAGGTCACTCTAGATCCAATGATATAAGATTGAAACTTATCTAGGGCGAACACTACGGCTAGCATCTCCTTCTCTGTGACCGTGTAATTCCGCTGGGCAGAATCCAATGTACGGCTAGCGTAGTGAATAGCAAATGGAACTCCATCCCTCCTCTGTCCCAGCACGGCCCCTACGGCAAAATCGGAGGCATCCGTCATGATCTCGAATGGGAGAGACCAATCAGGCGGCTGGAGGACAGGAGCCTCAATCACACACTACTGGAGAGTCGCAAAGGACGAAAGACACTTGTCATCGACAAGGAACTCGGTGTCTTTCATCAAGAGGTCAGTCAACGGCCGGGAAATCCTGCTGAAATCATGAATAAATTTCCGATAAAAACCAACGTGCCCCAGGAATGACCGTAGCTGCCTCAAATTGGACGGCGGTGCGAGTTTTCTAATGACATCAACCTTGGCCGGATCAACCTCCATGCCCCTGTTAGAGATGATATGGCCAAGCACCGTCCCTTGAGTCACCATGAAGTGACTCTTCTCCCAAGATAGAACCAAATGGTACTCTATACATCGCTGGAGTACTCGGTCTAGGCAGTCAAGACAGGAGTCGAATCCGTCGCCGTAGACCGAGAAATCGTCCATGAAGACCTCCAAACACTCCCCTACCATGTCCGAAAAGATCGACAACATGCACCTCTGAAAAGTCGCAGGGGTATTGCATAGCTCAAATGGCATGCGTCGAAAGGCATATGTACCGAAGGGATAGGTAAAGGTGATCTTCTCCTGATCCTCGGGAGCGATGGCCACCTGGTTGTAGCCCGAGTACCCATCCAGGAAGCAATATTGGCTCTTCCCTACCAATCTCTCAATGATCTGGTCAATAAAAGGAAGGGGGAAATGGTCCTTCTTGGTGGCCTGGTTGAGTCTCCTATAGTCAACACAGACCCTCCAAGAGGTGGGTACTCGTGTAGCAATCTCCTCTCACGACTCACTGATCACAGTCGTAATGCCCGTCTTCTTGGGCACCACATGCAAGGGGCTGACCCACTTGGAGTCGGAAATGGGATAAATAAAATCTGCACTCCACCATTTTGATATTTCCTTCATCACGACCTCTCTCAGGTTGGGGTTCAACCGCCGCTGGAACTCACGCGACGGCTTCGCCCCCTCCTCAAGATAAATATGGTGGGAGCACACTGATGGACTAATCCCATGGAGATCTGCTACGCTCCATCCGATTGCCTTGCGGTTCTTTTCAAGAACCCCCATCAAAAGGTATTCTTGCTCTCCAGTCAGATCGACAGAGATGATGACTGGGTACATCTCAGGCTCGCCCGCAAGGAACCGATACTTCAGCGAAGTAGGGAGCGGCTTCAGCTCTGGACAGCTAGGTGCTGGCAAATCTGGCTTCGGAAGAAGGTGCGTGAAAGCTGCCAAGTCTGCCTGGGAGAAAGAAAACGAGCTCTCGCAAACTGGATCTAGAGAAGGCTGCTTAACTGTGCTGCCTCTGATCTGCTCTGCATCTACCTCCTCCTCATCTGTAGGCTCTGGTGGACTCAGGTCTGGCATCTGATCATCACAATCTGCCCAATCAGACTCTGAATCCGAGGGATCTGCATCAAACAAGGTGGCATCAGTACCACCGTCAAACAAGGTGGCCTCAGTACCACCATCACTAAACTCCGTGTCGCGGTCGAGAACCGGCTCTGCTGCCTCTGTAGTATCCTGGACCAGGGCTGTGCTCTCCAAGCTCTCCTCTGCTGTCATCTCTGCATTAGCTGTGTCTGAAAATGAGAGGATGGCCTGTGCTGCAGGGTCTGCCCATGCTGCCTCATCGTCTGTGATCATAAAATCACATTCCTGGTAGATGTCTAGCCCGGCATCTGTCAGCTGCTCTGTGTCTGTTCTGGCCTCTAAGCATGCTCTCTCTCTGGCTCTGTAGTCCTCGACCGTCTCTATTTGTACACTCTCACCCTCGACGCGAAAGTATACCTTCCCGCTATCATGGTCAGTCACCGCCTTGGCTGTGGACAAGAACGGACGACCGAGGATGATGGGAGTATCGGCCACTGCATCAGGGATCTCCATGTCCAACACTACGAAGTCCACGGGGAATTGCAGGCCCTGAATAGTGACGATAACGTCTCGTAACATCCCCTTCGGCCTCTTGACAGATCGATCAGCAAACTGAAGGACTGTCCTGCTCTGTCTAAGAGTGCCCAACTCGAAGCGGTCGAGAAGGGCTACCGGAAGGAGGTTGATAGACGATCCGCTATCCAATAGAGTCCGGTCGAACCTCTGCTCACTAATATGGCATCTGACATATGGGGCTCCTGAATCTGGCCTCTTGGCCGGCAGATGGTTCTGGATCGCGAAGCACGTGGCTTTCGTCAGCACATGAATCTCTGACTGGTGGTTCCTCCTCCTCCTCCTGACTGTGGTCCTATCTCTCAATGATCGCTGAAGAAGGGGGATGTGCTGCAAAGCCTCCTGAAGGGTCAGATGTATGTGAAATCTGTCGATCATGCTCTAGCTGAACTCCTCCTGCTCTCTCTTTTTTGGGTCTTTTTCTTTTTTTCTTCCCCTTCCCCATCTGAAGGGCTCTAGGGAAGGGGATCACAGGGTCCTTCTCAGATGAAGGACTAGGAATAGGTCTAGACGGCTCGACGGCCGAATCCGCACATACATCAATCACCACAGTGGGACCAAAAGAAACTAAACCTTTTCCTTTATTCACAATATGGTTCTGAAGTACATCAGTGGAAGACAAAACATTAGATCTCTCAAAATGAACACCGGTGGCCTCAGTACCACCACGGGATGGCTCTATTGGACGTCTCGCGGCCTCAGTACCGCGCGCTGGCTTGGCTACTCGGGTGGCATCAGTACCACCTCCTCGAATTGGTGAAGCGGCGGCCTCAGTACCGCCGGTGGAATCGGCATCCTTGGTGGCATCAGTACCACCATCATCATCATGCGCGGCCTCAGTACCGCTCTCCTCCTCCTCATCTGGCGCCCTGGATGGATCCTCGTTTCGTCTCTCAGACGAGGCGCCGCCTGCTGGTGCTCTACCGCTCCTAAGTGTAACAAAATCAGCATCAACAGATCTGAAGACATATCATCAAACGGATCACTAGGAGTGGCATACTCAGTGTAAACTACCTGCTCAGATTTCCGCTTCAGGCTGTTGGGATTCGGCTCTATCTGTGCAGGGATGGCGGCCTTCCCTCTCATGATGTCCCGCATCTCCTGGCGGAACTCGTCCATCGCCCGTCTAAAGGTAGCATGCTGGTCCGTGAGGAGGCAGGCTATGTCGTCCAAGGCGGGGCTCTCATACGGTGAACCATGGGAGCCTGACGGGTAGCCTCTCTGGTGCTGAGGCTGCTGGAACTAGTGCTGCTGGTGAGAGGGGTAAGAGGAATGATGCTGCTGGTGTGGCTGGTGAGCCTGCTGCTCATGTCTCCAAGACTGTCCCTGCTGCTGATAGGGACGAGGAACGAAGGATGACTGCTGCGGTGACTGGTAAACTGGGGGCTGCTGCTGGTGGTGATCCCTCTGTTGGCTGTACTGGCCTCCCTGGCCAGATGGCTGCTGCTGGGGCTGGGTACCTCCACTCCCCCACCTGAATCCGGGATGGTCTCGTCGGATCCCAAGCTGAGGACGGTCATACCAAATCCCGTTGACATCCATCAACGGCTCTGCGTCGTACTGGGCTGGCGGGAGTACTGCCAGAGGCTGATCCGGCTGGTATACCACCATCTGCATGTCTGGAGATGGTGTTGACTGGTAAGAGGGCTGCTGCTGCTGGTACGGCTCCGCCTGTACAAGGTGAACCTGTCTAGGATGCTGAAAGGAGCTAAAGCGCTGGGACGAGCTGCTGCTACTGCCGGTATCGCCTCACGACTGAAGACGGGGCTGGGAAGCTGTATGTGCCTCCTGGAGACACATGGGCTGAGTCTTCATGTCGCTCAGAGTCTGTGCCATCTGCTCCATCTGCGTGATGCCCTGGCACTGCTTCTTCTCAATCAGCTCCATCCGATCCAACTTCTCACTAATGATGCCCATATCCGCAGCAGACGACTCTGCCTGTGCTGCTGCTACTGCAGATGAACTGGATGGATCGGTGTCGACCCGTGCTATCCTCTGGTACTGCACGGGTCCTGGCTGCAGCTGGGGTCTGCCCTGAGTATACAACCGGGTCTGGGACATCACCATATAGTTCTCGGCCATCTCCTCGTAGATACCCCAGACCTGGCCGTGATCCTTAGCGAAATAGGACCCGCCACAAGAAGCATTCACCAAGCCCTGTAGCTCTGGTGTTAGCCCGCTGAAGAAGCTCTGCACAAGGTTCGGCTTCGAGATATCATGGTGCGGGCATCGGTCAGTCAGCTCACGAAACCTCTCCCATGCCTCATGAAATTGCTCGTTGGGGAGCATGGAGAAGTTGCTGATAAGGGCTTTCGCTGCATTGGTCCGCCCGAGTGGATAGTACTTGTTCAAGTACTCGGTGCGGAGCTGCTCCTAGGTGTAAACGAACTTCCCCAAATTCTTCAGCCAGGTGGCTGCTCTGTCTGCTAGGGAAAAGGGGAAGGCGATCATCCTGATCGTTTCCTGGTCCACCTGACGGTCGTGGACAGTGCTGCAAATCATCAGAAACTCCTGTAAGTGGAGATGGGGCTCCTCAGTGGCGAGTCCGTGGAAGCGTGGGAGTAGCTACAAAGTGTTCGGGGGGAACTCGAAGTCCCCCACGATGGCTGGAAGTACTACCCAGTGGTGCGTCAGCGTCGATCCGGGGTTGTGCAACTCCCGCATCGGTCTCGGTGGTCCTCCAACCGCGGCTGCGGCGGCTGCCGCTGCTGCGGCGGCTGCTGCGGCTGCTGCATCAGCATCCTCTGGGATCCTCGGCCCGTCTCTCCTCTGATCTCGCTCTTCTCTCTCAGCTCGTATCTGCTCCATCTCTCTCCTCATGTCGAGCATAAATGCTCCTCGATCCCTCAGCTGCTGTTGAACTGTCTCTAGTGAGGCGATCAGGGTGGAGTTGATCGCACCCTGGTCCAGTACGAAGTGCTCTCCTCTGGTGCGATACTCTGAACTACCGGCCATGACGTCTGCAAAATCAAATGAGCCAAGCTCAGGTGCTGTCAAATCTGCTAATCTCTCCTCGAGCTCATGTCTCATAACCGAAAGAAAGGGGGTCGAGGGGGAACAGGGCGGAGTCGTGTTCAGGCTCGGAGAGCTGGTCTCGGCTCTCACGGGCCAACCTAGATGATCAGGTAGACGTGCCCAAAAGCGGTGCAGCCAAAGGCTGCCTAAGAGACCGTCTACCCATCATCGTGATCTTGCGAGTAATGCGGATGGGATCTGGAGAAACTATGATCAAAATGCAAACCCCTCTGTTCACCAACACAACGTGAGCTGAAGACCGTAAAGGCTCGGTCAAATTATCTTGTCAGTTTTTATTAGGTGAACAAACAGTCTATCAGAGCGCTTACGTGACCTGTTAGGATACCCGATGCTACCCCAACCGACTGGCTCGCACGGAAAAGTCGGTAATCAGTCAGGAATAACATCGGAGGGCTCTACCTAGTGTGCGGGTCACTCTCTCGCCCAATCAAACCAAGTAATGAGGGGGTTGCTCTCCCCAAGACAAATTTTTAGGTGGAGTGTCTTTTAGGGTCAATAGTTTTAACAGTCCTAATTTTATTGTTTTTCTTTTTAATATTTTTCAATAGAAACAAAGGCCTAACGAATTTTCCGGTTCTCCTGGTTATTTAATCCAAAACAGGGGGAGAAGACGAAAAAGCCGATGCGCGATGAAATCAATGATGCATGCTGAGATAGAAATGTGTACCTTGCCTCCAGCACTCTACATGCAAGTGATCCGCGCAGAAATTTAAAGACAGAAAATAAACTACCCTATATGATGCAGCGGTGAAAACCGAGTCCTAGATGAGCAAGTCTACTCGCAGAACCGTCTAACTGGTCACTGACTTCCAAGCCAAGGGTCCGGTCTCGGTCTACCCCTCCTCTGCCCGACACATCAGGGGTAGGAGAAAGCGCTTTACGGGGCAGACTACAACAGGTAGGCTACGAAGGAAATGAGTCAGTTATTTTTATTAATCAATTATTAGTAGGTCCAATTAATCGCACTATAGGAACAGGCAGATAATTAGGTGTGGGGACCCTACTAATTACGACACAAGCAAGTAGAAAATCCTAAGTCTAGGGGCTTGATGAAAAACCGCTGAAAACCGTCAAAGGCATTAAAAAGAAAACCAAAACCGCGAGAAAAACCGCGAAAACACCTAAGGGTCCCCCGAGCACACCGGTGCTCGGCAAAACAAACCCGCTAAAAGTTCAAGAGTCTCTGAGTCCCTGTATTATTACAATAATAATCAAATAATAAATCCTAAACTAAACCTCTCCCACTCAGCTCTCTCTCTCACGCTCTCCTACGGCTCCGTGCAGAAGGGAGCCGCCTCCGAGTCTCGCGGTTGCGTTGGCTTCTCGAAATCGGCCGCCTCGGTCCTCGGGCCCTCGCAAGAAAAGAGACAAGTGGTCAGACCAATAAAAATAATCAAATAATAATAAGAAAAATAAATGAAAATAAAATGAGGGTATATATGCAAAAATACAAAATAAAATAAACACTCAAAATCAAACAAAAAAAATAAAAGAAAATAAAATAAAACAAAATAAAGTAAAAATAAAATATAAACAAAAAGCCGCGAAAAGCCGCGGGCTCTGAAAGAGCCGCGAAAATGAAAACGAAAATCAAACGAAAACTACTAAGCCGTGCTCCCCGGCAACGGCACCATTCTGATGACCGAAAAATCTCGAGGGCTAGGGTATAAGGTGCTAAATGGTCGTTGCGACCCAAGCGATTGGGATCGATCAACCAAGAAAAATAGACCACCAATAAAATCAACTCGAAACACGAAAGCGGTCTTGCTATTAATTTAACTGGTATAGCGACCAGGGTCGAACACAAGGAGCACGGATTGGCCTCACGGCCTACGAAGTAGTAAAAAAGGAAATAAAAGAAATGAAAAATGTATTTTTGGTGGTTTTTAATTATTTTATATTTATTTGGATTTTTAATGTATTAAGAAAATGATAAAAACAAGGAAACAACACACTTCAACAAATTATTTAATGCACTAAATATCATACAAAAATTCCAATGAAAATGTTTTTGTGTATTTTATAATTTTTACTATTTTTAGTGAATTTTTGAGATTTTTCTGATTTTTATTTAATTTTCTAAAAATAAAACAAGGACTGAAACTGTAGGTACTGTCCAGCCGAGCTAAAGGGA
The DNA here is from genome assembly GCA_037367405.1 of Ottelia alismoides. NCBI lineage: Eukaryota > Viridiplantae > Streptophyta > Magnoliopsida > Alismatales > Hydrocharitaceae > Ottelia > Ottelia alismoides. The sequence continues at coordinate 239,480 of JAZKJV010002761.1, forward strand.
CCTAGATAAAATATCTAGAAGCCCCAAATTAGCCGGGAGGTAATTTTCTTGTAAAGCTAAGAAAACAAGGAAAATTTGGGCACCTAAATTATTATTTTTGGGTTTTTAGTTTATTTATTAGAATTTTTATAAGATTTTAAGTGTTTTTCAATTTTAGGTGTTTCAGGTAGTGAAAAATAGCCAAAATTGGCTAGAAAATCAAGAAAGCAAAGACAAACAGTAAGTACTTTTTGTAAATTTTAGATGAATTTTAATATTTTTTTGGGATTTTTAAAGTCAGACAGTAAGGAAAATAGATGTTTTTGAATTTTTAAAAATATCAAACAGTGTCTAAAATGTCTCCAAAATTTATAGAAAATTTTACATCATGGCAGGAGCCATGTTTCCAATTTTCATCAAATTTGGAGGTGATTTGCTGTTTTATTCAAAAATAGAAAGAGGGTACTGTGCACAGGGACCTATGTGCAAATATCCGAAGTCCTGAGGGGTCTGGTGCAAAATACCCAGGAGGTCACGTGCGTGGCGCGTGCCTGAGGCACTCAAGGACCCAAATGTAATAAAAATTACTTCCGAGGACTATTTGGTAACATGTACCAAAAGTCCAGGGGGTAATTTGCAAATAACCCATGAAGTAAAGCACATGCACAAATGTTTCACGCACAAGGGTATAAATGCAAATACTCAAAAGTTTTCATTCATTCAGTAACATTCAGAACTACAAGGTATAAGATGCAAATACACCAGAAAGCCACGTGACGAAGCACGTGTCCCACCATACACAGGGGCATAAATGCAAAGGAAATAAAGTGCAGGGTCCTCTATGCAAATTTACCAAAAACTAAACAACTAAACTAAACATTTACAGAACTAATTGCTAAATAAAATAAAAGAGGGGGCCTAAGGGTAAATTACCCTTTATTAATACGGGACGCTGGATGGATGCCACGTGCGTGATCGGACGGTGGCAGGCGGTGGTTGATTCCTTCGTCTGGATCAACGGCGAGGAGGATGCCACGTGGAGTGATCAACGGCTGTGGCACACAGGCTCCTCTTCGCTAGATGGGCGGTCCAGATCAAGTCTCCTGCGGATCGAACGGTGAAGGCTCCTCTCAAGCGGATGGCTCTGATCGAATCTGGGCGAGTGGACACGATCGGACGGCTGCTGAGGATGGAGGACGAACAGTTTGCCGGCGAGATTCGCCGGCCTCGTGCGTGTGCTGGGGCCCTCCTGGAAGCACGCTGAAGATCGGAGAAGGAGCGTGGGGTGCTTCTACGTCAGATGGGGGTCTCCGATGACCCGACCAAGCCCTGGAGGGCTCGGGCGAGGTCGGCGGAGCTGTAGCTGCTAGACCCAATGGTCCAAGCCCCCAGACGGGCTTGGATGAACCTGCAAAATAGACCAAACAGCTCGCGGGTCGAGGGCAAACTGCCTCGACCCGGTTAGGCGGGGTGAAGGTGGTCGGAGGATCGAAATGGACGAGCTCCGGCGACGGGGGTAGACGGAGGAGCTCGAGCCCCAGCTCCTGTGCGAGCTGGGTTGGATGGAGATATGGAGAAGGTGCGCGGGAGGAAGGCGGAGGCTATGGAGAAGCCTGATGGTCGAACAGAGGTCGGACGTGGTCGGAATCGGGGGTGAAAAGCGGCGGAGCGAAATGGGGGAAATCTAAAATTAGCGAAAAAGAAAGGCTAAAGGGTCTACCTAGGTGGACGATGAGACTATGGACGAGCTGGCGATTCTCTGGGTCGTCGCCTCGAGGAGCGTCTCCCTCCGAGGCTTGAGCTCCGGCGCTGGGCGGAGCACGGCGGTGCTTGATCGCCGGATCAATGGGCTCGCACTCCCTCCTCGCTGCAACACCACGGGGCACAAGCTGTCACTCTCGCCTACGCAATGGAGCTCACTGCGGGGTGGAACGAGTCGCCAAAGATGCGAATGGAGGAGGCTTAGCTGGATCTAAATATGGGTGCAGGTCCGTCTAGAAGAGGTCGGGTAGGGCATTGGAGCGCGCGGATCCCGAGGTGGAGGCTCCGACGAGGGTCTCGGATGCATCATGAAGGAGTCGGACCCGGGGTTTAGGTGATAGGAGATCAGGTTTGGTCACGAAAAAATGGAGAAGTCGGGTCGGGTGCCAAAGCCCGTGGGAAGTGTTCCTAGGGGGGGCAGTTGACCGGGCGGTCAACAATCCCCAGGGCCAATGGGTAGCGGCCACGTGGCTGATATTTGGAAGTGAAAATAAGGGTAGCAAATGGCCGAATTATGAAAAAGTTAAAAAATGAAATATTTTTAATTTAATTTTTTCTATTTTTTAGTGATTTTTAATTAATTTTTCAAAATAAAAATAAGGTATGTACATAGTAGGGTTAGATATGAGCTTGGGTCTTTTGCCTTTGCAGAGACCATGGCCAACAGCGAGGACCGCACCGGTGGCCCGAGAGCCGAGCAGACAAACGTGTTGGACCAGGGTGCGATCAACTACACCTTGATAGCTTCCCTCGAGACGATGTAGCAACAGATCAGAGACCAGGGATCTTTCATGGTCGAGATGCGCAAGGAGATGGAGAGGGTGAGAGTAGATAGAGATCAGCCGAGAGCCGTAGGAGAGGGTGAGATTCCATACCAGCCTAAGGAGCTGGTCCAGCCTGCACCAGCCAGACCGATGCGGGAGTTACACAACCCCGGATCGACACTTACACACCTGTGGATCGAACTTCCAGCGATTGTGGGGGACTTCAAGTTCCCCCCTCATACGATTCAGCTTCTTCCCCGTTTCCATGGGCTCGCGACTGAGGAGCCACATCTTCATCTCCAGGAGTTTCAGATGATCTGCAGCACTGTCCACGATCGGCAGGTGGACAAGGACACTATCCGAATGATTTCTTTTCCATTCTCCCTCGTAGACAGAGCAGCCAACTGGCTGAAGCATCTAGGAAGATTTGTTACAACCTGGGAGCAGCTCCGCACAGAGTACTTGAACAAGTATTATCCACTCGGTCGTACGAATGCACCGAGGGACTTGATCAGCAACTTCTTCATTCTCCCCAATGAGCAATTCTACAAGGCATGGGAGAGGTTTCGAGAGCTTACAGATAGATGCCCGCACCATGACATCTCGAAGTCGAACCTAGTTTAGAGCTTCTTTTGCGGACTTACACCCAAGCTGTAGGGGTTGGTGAATGCCTCCTGTGGGGGCTCATATTTTGCCGAGGATGAGGATCAGGTCTGGGCTATCTATGAGGAGATGACCGAGAACTATACAGTGATGTCCTAGACCCGACTCTACACTCAAGGGAGACCCCAGCCACAGGCCGTGTCCTATCAGAGGATAGCACGGGTTGATGTCGGTCCTTCCACTTCGTCCGCGGCAGCAGCACAGGCAGAGTCGACAACCGCCGACTTGGGCATCATTAGCGAGAAGCTGGACCGGATCGAGTTGATTGAGAAGAAGCAGTGCCAGGGCATGACGCAGATCGATCAGATGGCATAGACGCTGAGTGACATGAAGACTCAGATCATGTGTCTCCAGGAGGCATAGACGGCTTCTCAACCCAGTCTCAGGTCACGGGAAGACACCGGCAACAACAGCAGTTCGGTCCAGCCCTCCGCCCAGTACTGACAGGTTTTCCATGTGCAGGCGGAGCCCTATTAGTCGCAGCAGCAACAGTACGTCCAGTCACCACCATCGCAGGACAGCCAGATGGTGGTGTATCAGTCGGACCAGCCCCTGGCAGTACTCCCACCACCCACTTACAAGCGAGAGCCGTTGATGGATGTCAACGGGATATGGTATGACCGACCCCAGCCTGGTATCTGACGAGACCATCCCGGATTCCGCTGGTCGACCGGAGGCACCAGTTCCCAGCAACAGCCTCCAGTTCAGGGTGGCTAGTACGACCAGCAGTGTGAGCCGCACCAGCAGCCCCAGTTCCCATCACACCAGCAGCCATCCCACTAGAGAGAGCAGTATGGTCCTCGTCCCTATCAACCGGGACAGTTTTGGAGGCAACAACAGCCTCAACAACAGTATCACTCACAGTACCCTTCTCACCCTCATCCACAGCAGCTGCCTCAGTTTCAGAGAGGCCACCCGTCAGGTTCTCATGGGTCGACCTATGAGAACCCTGCCTTGGATGACTTAGCCCGCCTCATGTCCGAGCAGCAGGCCACGTTCCGACGGGAGATGGATGAGTTTTGACAGGAGATGAGGGAGATTGTGAGAGGGAAGGGTGTCATTCCTGCACAGATTGAGCCCAATCCAAACAACCTGAAGAGAAAGTCTGAGAATGTAGAGTTTACTAAGATTACCACTCCTAGTGCTTCACATGGTGATGTTTCTGCATACATGTTTGATGTTTATTTTGTTACACTTAGGAGCGGTAGGATGCCAGCAGGCGGTGCCTCGTTTGAGCGATGACCCCATGCCACTTCAGGAGTGCCAGACGAGGAGGAGAGCGATGTTGATGCCACTCATACACATGATGATGACGGTGGTGTTGACGCCACTGCGGACGTTGATCCAGCCGACGGTACTGAGGCCGCTGCTTCACCAGATGGAGGAGGAGGTACTAACGCCACCATACTGATGAATACTCATTCATCACTCTTTATTCTTATATTTTAGCTACAAAAACCATTGCAAATGCATGTATATAGTTGTAAATAGGAAAAATTACCAAAAGCATGCATTGTGTAAAAACTTATAATTAGCATGTTTTGTGCAAAAATAAAAGAGTAAAGATTAAAAAGAAAAAGAGGGAAATATTTAGAATAAATATTGAGCTTTCTAACCCAAGGGAGGGCTCAGCATGGGCCTGACCGCATAAAAGCCAAAGTAGAGGGAGATAGGGGCTCATGTGTGTAAATATTTATGTAAATAAAATAAAATATTTTCCTCCCAAAAATAGCTTAAAATATGCTTGTAAATATTTGTATATATTTATAAATATAAAAACAAAAGAAAAATATAAAAATTAAAAAGAAAACAAAAACACCACTTGTATGTAGTCACCATGTACTTAGAACCTCCTTCTATATTTATTTAACCTTGTAAATAAATAAAATTAATTTCCAAAATTTTTTGTAAATATTCTACATTATATAATGTAAATAAATAAAATAAAAACAATTAAAACAAAAACAAAATAAAAATAACAAAATTAAAAACATAAAAATATATTGTAAATATACCATGTATATAAATGTACATATGTATTTATTTCACATATGTATATAATTAATAAAAATAAAATAAAAATGTCTTTTTATTCCTCATTTTATAATATAAATAAATAAAATATAAAATGGGAATAAAGTTGTATAAAAATAACAATTAAAAATCAAAACTAAAAACCTATATATTGTACAAATACCTTCAAAATATCATCTGTCTGTTGCTCTCTCTGATCGGGCACCTCATGACTATCAGAAGAAAGGTGGTGGGGGAAACAGGATGGAAGTGAACTCAGGTTCGGAGAGCGGGTCTCGGCTCTCATAAACCAACCCAAATGAGCGAGTCAGAGTGCTCGAAAGTGCTGCAACCAGGGGCTGCCTAAGGGACCTCCAACCCATCATCTTGATCTGGCGAGTCGGGAGGATGAGATCTGGAAAGCAATCGGGATGGTCAAGCAAATCCCAAATTTCACCAACGCAACGTGAGATGATGACCGTAAGAGCTCGGTCTTTTATCTTATCTTTTTTTTATTTTGCTGAGAAGACAGTCTAGAAGAGCGATTAGCGAGCTGTTAGGAATCCAATGCCCCTAGGAGACTGTCCCGATCCCAAACTAGATCTTTCCCAGCCAGTACAAGATGCGGACCATTTACTGGCTACCCGATCGGCTCGCTCTGTTAAGGATATCGCGGCCCGCTTTACCAGAGACTGGAGCGATCCTCACTGGAGAACGACTAGCCCATAAGCAGTAGTCTGAAGAGGGGTCAGATATGGCTCTACCTAGTGTCCGTGTTCACTCTCTCGCTCAATCAAACCATCCAATGTGGGGATTACTCTCCCAATACAAGATTTTTTTGTGAGGTGATTTTTAGGTCCAGTTTGCTTTAGCACTCCCAATTTTATGGTCTCTCTTTTTTTAGGTATTTTTCAGATAAATTAATCGCCTAATGAATTTTTTGGTTTTCTTGATTTTATTAAGTCCAGAAATCGGGGGGAGAATACGAAAAAGCCGATGCATAAAGAAATCAATGATGCATGCTGAGTAAGAATGCGTACCTTTCCTCCAGCTCTCTACATGCAATATGATCCGCGCATAATTGAAAGACAGAAATAAATCAAACCTAAATGATGTAGCGAAGAAAACAACCTTAATAGGAATTTATAAACGAAGAGAACAGGAGCTAACGGGTCAACGGAAGGGGTCGGAGTCCGATCTCTGATGTCGATCGGTGTCCACCACAATGGATCCTACCAGCGCTGTATACAGCCTCTAGCGGCACGTGACCCCTCAAGTGACCAGGTTAGCTTTTTATTAATTAATTAATTAATTAGGTCTAATTAAACGGTCTATAGGAATAGGTAGTCTAATTAGGCTAGGGTTCTCATTAATTACATCACAGATCAATAAAAATTCCTAAGCTAAGGCCAACTCCTCGAGAAACAAAATAAAAGAAAAAATCGTAAAAACAAAACTTGCGAAAAACTCGATGGGGTCCCCCGAGCATACCGGTGCTCGCGAAACAGACCATGGCAATCAACAAGTTTGAAAGTGTCCTGGTCCCTGTATTATTACAATAACAAAGTCGGACTGAAAAAGAAACTAAACTAACTATCGTTTCCTCTCTCCTGCTCGACTCCCTTACGCTCTTCTGCGGCTCTGTAGAGAAGAGAGCCGCCTCCGACTCCGGTGGTTGCTTCGGCTTTTCGAAGAAAGCCGCCTCGGTCCTCGGGCCCTCGCAAGAAAATCAAACAAAAGATGTCAATCCACAGTTATTATAATAATGCAAATAAAAAATAAAAATAAAAGAAAAGAAAATATATGCAAAAATGAAAATAAAACAAATAAAATAAAAACACACGAAAACAAAATAAAAATAAAAGAAAATAAAATAAAAGAAAATAGAAGAAGATGAAAAAGTCGTGAAAAGCCGTGAAAGAAAACAAAAGGCCATGGAAAAAGCCGCGAAACTAAAAACTGAAAACAAAAATGACTACTAAACCATGCTCTCCGGCAACGACGCCATTCTGATAAGCCGAATAACCGAGTGGCTAAGGAGATAGGCATCAAGGGTCGTTGCGATCTCAATCCTTTGACCCGGACTCAACAAGAAAATCAAGACCATCAAATCAAAAATCAAAGAAATCAAACAAGAATAGCAGTGTCGCTATTTTATTTAACTTGTTATAGCGACCAGGGTCGAACTCAAGGAGCACAAGTTGGCTTAAAAAGCCTACAAAGTAGTCGAAATTCAAAATAAATAGAAGAAAATGCATTTGGTCGATTTTATATATTTTTAATTTTTTTGTGATTTTTAATTATGAAGAAAATATAAAAGCAAAGGGAAAAGTCGCAATCAACTACTTATTTAACACATCAAATAGATCGGTAAATTACAATAAAAATATTTTTGGGTTTTATTTAAATTTTTAAGTATTTTTGATAATTTTCTCAGATTTGAATAATTTTAATGTATTTTATAAAAATGAAATAAAGCTAAAAACTAAAACTACTGTGCAACCAGATTTGAAAGGTTATTTAAAAATATAAAAGTAGCTTCTTAAAATCTGTAGATAATTTTATGATAAAGTAAAAACAAAGAGCTAACTAAGGAAAAAGAAACTATATTTTTTTATTTTTTTGAATTTTTAATGATTTTTATGAGTTTTTTTAGGATTTTTTAATTTTTAAGGTTTTATGAGTCCAAATACAAAAAATTTGGTCAGAAACAAGAACACACAAAAAATAAGCAATCTACGATTTTTTTGAATTTTTGGAAAGGTTTTAATATTTTTAGTTGATTTTATAATGAAATAGTAGTAAAAATTAATGTTTTTGAATTATTAAAATATAAACTCAACACATAATTGCCCCTGAAAAGAGGAAAATTTTTACACAGTGGCAGGGGCCGCTTATCCAAATTTCTCAAAATTTGGAGTTGATATGATATTTTATTCAACCAACAGAAAAGGCACATCACACATGGACCTAGATGTAAAGAAAATAAGTTCCAAGGGCTTAAATAAAACACATGCGCAAAGTATAGGGGGCTCAATGTAAATTTCACAATAAAATCAGCACATGTTCTAATTCAGTACGCACAGGGGCATAAATGCAAATATGTAAACTAAACTTTCAATTCATAACATTCCATAAACCCAAGCCAATACATGCAAATAGCCTAGAAAACTCACGTGTCGAAGCACATGCTTCACAACCGGAGGGACTAAAATGCAAATACTAAAACTCTAGGATCTAAAGTGCAATTATTCCAAATTAAAACAACTATGTAAATTATTTATAGGACTCAAACGTAAATGCTAAACTAAGAAGGGCCTAAGTGATATTTACCCCTGTTATTAAGATCCAACGGTCGAGGGGAGTCCACTTAAGATCAGACGGCTCTGGTGCGCGGATACCCCTTCGACGATCGACGTCCCAGATCAGATCCTCAGATGGATCAGACGTCTATGAGCCTCCCGCAGGTGGACGGTGGAGATCAAAACTGGCGGAGAGACTCTATCGGACGGCTATGGAGGGTCTTGGACGAACTGGCCGTAGACGAACTTCACCCGGTCGTTGCGCGCGGTGGGGACGTCCCTCGATGCTGCTAGAATGGGGAAAAGAACGCCGGTGATGATCCGCAGTTGATGGATTGCTCCGATGGGGCCGGGAGGACCTGGAGGGCCCCCGGCGATGAGGTGGACCTGGAGCGTTGTGCTTCAGTGTTAAGACCTCCAGATGAGGTCTATATGCCTTCGTACGTGCACAGAAGAACGATGGGTTGAGGGCAAACTGCCTCGACCCGTTAGCAGGCGAAGTGGGTGGACATAGGAGGCAGGGCGATGCTCTCCGACGAGAGGCGGCGGAGGAGAGTGGATATCCAGTTCTGGGGAGAACCAGGGGGAGCGAGTGGTCGAAGAAGGTGAGGAGGAGTCTCACGAAGGTGATAGGATGGTCGGATGGGCAAATGGGTGATCGAAACATCGGGAAATGATCAGCGAAGGGCGGTGGTCGGAAAACTAAGAATAGGAAATTATGGCAACCTAGAGGGTATCGAGTCTACCTAATGGTCGCAGACGTCTGTGCTGGAGGTTAGCTTCCTTCTAGGGTCTTTGCCTTGATGGAGTGACGCCTCTAGAGGCTCGAGCTCGCCGGTGGCAGAGCACGGCGATGTGGGTCGCCGGATCTAGGGCTAGAGCACCTTGCTCCTCTCTACAACACTCCCTCAGGCTTGTTGTCACTCAAGGCAAGGGAACGGAGACGGTGGCCTAAGATGAGTGAAATGGCGGCTGAGGTCGAAGCTTTATATTTGTGACGGTCTGAAAAGATTGGAGTTGGGCGCGCATCGCGATGCATGGATACCTAACGAGAAGATTGGGCGTGAATCGCGGGTCATGCCTCTACAATCGGAGCCCAGGGTTTGAGGAAATGGAAGGCGGATTGCGGCGAAATAATTCGGCGAAATCGGGTCAAAACCGGGATCCACGTGCAAAGTGGTCCATGGGGGAAGTTGACCGGGGGTCAACAAACCCCCGTGGACCTGTCAGAATCCAAGAAATTAAAATTATTTATAAATTAATTTTAAAATAGAAAATGATTTTATTTGAAAATATGTATAAAATAAAAAATGATTATTATTTTTCAAAGTATTTTTTTAGTGATTTTTATTTGTTTTTTCGAAAAATAAATTAACGTATATACATAATATAATATTATATACATGTATAAATACCTATGTATTTTCAATTTTTATTTTTATTAGTTTTATTTTTGTACAATTATCCTAATTTTATATTTTTTTATTTACAACATAAAAATTAGGATATAAAATAATTTTTAATTTGATTTTTATTATTTATTTACAAGGGTAAAATAAATATATAGGTACAGATATACAAGGTATTTACATAGTGAAGAGAGAGGAATTATTTCTTTTTGATTTTATTTTATTTTTCTTATTTTTATTTTATTTTTATAAATATATACAATTTGTGAGAAACACATTTTTATTTTTATTTTTATGAAAATAAAATATATACATAAGAGGGGGGTTTACACGAGGTTGAGTTGCCCTATCTCTCTTTACTTATTTTATTTCGCGATCATGCCCATATTGGGCCCTCTCTTGGGTTCATGTTACTCAATATTTATTCTAAATATTTCTCTCTTTTTCTTTATTTATTTATTCTTTTATTTTTGCACAAAAACATGCTAATTATAGGTATTTACACAAAGCATGTAATTTGGTAATTTATTGTATTTACAAGTATCTACATGGTGTTTTGCAAAGCTTTTTAGCTAAAATAAAAGAATAAAAAGTGATGAATGAGGATTCATCAGACACATCACTAGGATAGTGCTCAAAACCTACATTTTAATTGTGTGTAAATTGATTTCTTGTTTTACCACTTAGGTAACATTGAAAAGATAAACGGCCGGACTTTTGCGACTATCATTGTGTGAATTGGTGAAACTAGGGTTTGCTCTTATGTTTGTTTGGTGTCTGTTCGTATGTGTATCCTTCTGTGAAACTACATGTTTTTGACCACCATCCACTTATATTCATCTCCAGATATTGGTTCCCACACCCTGACCTCTCTGGTCACTCCTCGACCATATATTGTTCATCTTCACCTTCTCCTTCCTCCATGTATCCTCCACCATATGCAGGAGACCCTTACCCCCAGTCGATTCCACCTCGACCTGATTATGAAGTCAAACTTTCGACTGACTTCCCCACTTATTCGCGTTTCTCACCTACCCCACCTTCTTACACCTCAGATCCACTTCCACCCTGGGTTGGTTCACCTTATAGTCGGACGCTTACTGGAATCAAGGAATCATTTCAAGAGCAAGCTATTGCTGAGACAGAGAAATGATAGAATAAACTCCTTCACCCTAGGTTGTAAACTCTTCTCGCCTTAAGTTGGGACCAGACAACAATTCACATATACACAACCCGACTTGACCTTAGGGTATAACATGGTTGATAGAATAAACCGAATGGAGAGGTCTGCACCTCCTAATTTTCTGGACTTGATTGACTTTAGGGATCATGCTCACCAGCCATTCGGTGAGCATACACATGCATGGGATTTCATCCATGAGTTCAATCATCAGACCCCCTGTTCATTGACTTCATTATTCGAGGCTCCGACCAATATCTACCATTCAGATAGTCCATACTTGACACATCATTACATGCCAGAGTCTAGGTATGTTTAGTATGAGGCTTCAAGATCTCAATAGTATCCTCCTAGGGAACAGACTGCTTCCATGATTTACTATGAGGAATCTTTGGAGGATAACATTTCTAGGATTATGAAAAGATATGAATTAATTGAGGATAAATATATAAATATCATCGATCAATTAATTTCATTTTATTCTAGCTCAGGTATGGAAGTGGCGAATGAAATAAGTGGTTTCAATGTTGAAAATAATCTAGAGGACATAAGGAAACACACACCACACGTTGTACAACTGGAGTGCATTCTACCTTTCTCTTCTACTAGCCACTTACCCTCTAATCTTGAGTCTACACATCCTTCTACTCCTCCTTCACCTATTCAAAATATTTAAAAAAATCGAAAATCCCAAAAAGACCCAAAAAATTGGAAAAAATCAGAAAAGCTTATATAAATCGAAAATGAAAATGAATTAAAAAATATAGATATTGCTGTAAGGGAAGCACTTGATGAGGAATTAAATTTTAAGCTTCCCTTACTAAAGGCTATAAAACACTTTCCCAGCCTCAAAAGATTTGTGAGAAGTAAATTGATGCTTAGAGGTCGGGCAATAAGAGGACAAGGACTGAGAAACATCTAGTGTCTATGGCCACCTCCTTGGTGATGGGGAGAAAGACTAAGTGCCGTAGAGTGAAGCGATTGCCTAGAGTTGAATGTGAAATTAAAGACACTACCTTCACCCATGCTAGAATCGATGATGACTCATCAATAAATATCCTCCCAACCTCTGTGTTTGACAAGCTCAAACTCGGGCCAATCAGAAAGTCGAGAGAGATCGTTTAGCTAGATGATCGATCTATAAAACGGTCGAGAGGAACCATTTCAGTCACCATTACTTTCCAAGGTACTCTACTCTAGGTATCCTTCACGGTCATTGACATTGAGCACTGAGGAGAGTTTACCCAATCTCCGATTATTCTCGGGAAGCCATTCTTAGCTTTAGCTAAGGTGACTATAGATTGCGAGACTCAGAAGATCGATTTTACAACATTGGGAGCACTCCAACCTCACCCATTCTTTGACACACTTTACTCTAAGGTAACCCACAAAGCTGCTGACACTCGTCACCATCGAGAGGTAGATGATACCCACCTCTCTGCTACACTTGAGATACCAGTTGTCATGCCAACCATTGGATTAGAGACTCCCCACACATCCATGACTCCCGCTGCTTGCATCACTACCAATTCCAAGCCAATTGAGAACACTAGCTCCTACACGAGACGTGTGCTGACCCTTTAAAAATTTTACAATCTATATGGTGACTCGTCTGATGAGGAACCCATGGTCAGCACCGCACCACATCCCGGACATGCAAACCAGACAAACAAGATTGAATTGACCCCACCTAAAAACACAGTTTCTCCTTCCTCTAATCGGTTATCCAATGAGAGGAAGTCGAAAATTAATTCCTCAAGGTGTTCCCCCAAACCCCGCAAGGTGTGTCACTCTCCTCTCCCTCTCAATGCTTCAGGTTCTAGAAAACCGACTAAGAAAGTTTCCTTCAACATATAAAATAAGGAATTTTCTGAGGAGTCCTCATTGGGTCCGAATGAGGTATTTTATATGAGTGAACTCAGTTCGGCTGTTCTTAAGCCATATCTGAGCAAGAAGCCGTGTGTTGATCCTTGTTGGATGATCCCTTCACCTCACTGTTATTCATCTGAGGACGATTCCGATAGAGACACGTATGTATATTACCCACCTCCTCTCTCCCGCAAGAAGGCTTATCATAATCCTTCTTGATCCTTGTATATTCTGACTCCTCCTTGTATAGTTTTTCTTTCTTTTATTTCCCTCCCTCCCTAGCGATTCATATCACTTATCTTGGCTCCATATCGTTTCAATTTATGGATATACATAGGATGACCAGATCCTAAATATAAGGGAGAGAGTGATTCGAGTTTGTTCTTCTCTTCTTCACTATTCTCTTTATATTCTCTAGATCTCATCAGTTCTCATACTCATTCCTGTCTTAGACTTAGGCTGACCAGAGCCTAAGTATAGGGGGACCGATGCCCACCATTTGTACATACTCATCCATTTCTCCTGTTGACTTCATCCACCCCATTTTTTCTCTTCTTCTACACTTAGGCTGACTAGAGCCTATGTATAGGGGGGCGGGTCGACTTCTATACTTGTTGTTATTTTAAACTTTTCTACGCTTCGCACGAGCTGTCTTTTCCTCACTTCCTATGCTCTGAGGACATAGTACATGATAAGTATAAGGGGCTTGTATATATTTCATATATACTTCCACTATAGCTCGCACTTTCATGTATTTTTGTATATATGTACAATAATTATGGGGTGGGTAAAATTGAAAAAAAAAACTTCTTGTAGAATACGTGTATACTTGCATTGTATGTATATTTGTATAATACTTGTATAATTTTGTAAAATTCTTGTAAATAATACTTTTGTAAAATTTGTTGTAAAATAGGAGGTATACCAAAAATTTTTTTAAAGCTTACAAGAAAAGAGGCCTCTTATTACTCTGCATATCATCCTTGCATTCATAAAAAAATTGTCTTGCACTTCAATCATATGCATTTCATGACATCTGCATTTTATTTACTTATCTAGCATATGCAAAGTGAAAAGTTAGTGGATTCTGAACCAAGTTATGAATAGAAGTTGAGGATGGATTTGATTTGACCTTAATCTACCTAATTTCATAGGAACCCTATAAGAACTGGAGTTAAGATTTTTCAGGTCAAGTAACTTAATTCTTTGAGTCCACAAGTCTATGTTCACAAGTTATCTTGATTGGTCTAAGTAGAATATTTCATACACACGCACGATTTTTTTAGATAGTAACCTAACTTGGACAAGCACCATGCACATAGCTCTTCATTGATGATGTGGTGAGGAGGCAAAATCCTTTGGCTTTGAGTAGCACATGGATGGAAACTTCCGTCCTCGTCTCAGGAGGGTAGTGCATCTCAACCTATTCTAGTGGAATCAAAATCTAATGACAGGATGCTGTGGGTTGCAATAAAGCTTCAAAAGAGGGATAGTCTACTAGCTTAAGAAGAAAAACTCCTTATGTACATGATGCATTTTTGTATGTTAGACAAAAAGCTAAAAAATCCGGTTGGAGAAAAATTTGAATAAGCAAGGCATATGCTTCAAAGTCTCATAAGATGAAAGTCTGCTAGAGACTTGGCTACACTAGTCAAGATCCGCGGATACGTGACTACACTGTTCACAATCCAATCTCTTCTCTACCTATCTTCTTGAACCAGTTACACTCGGACTTAGAAGGGAATACCTCACTCCTCAAGGAAAGAGTTGCTAGACTAGGAAATTAGAGTTATCGTGTTAGCGGAGGTTGTTTCTTTGTCATTTCTGTGTGGAGATCTATAATTCACTTACACAATACAAGTAAGATTCATAGTCATCAGAATTTACGTATGGGGATTTGTTCTGACCTGACTTTTGAGGCAACCTCAATAGAGACTTGTGAAACTTAAAGGTTGTTAGGTATTAAATCATCTTCCCAATAAGGTTTTGCCACATCATTAATCCAAAGGCCGAGTCGAGCTCCATTTTTACCTTTTGTCCAACCTTGGTATGGAACCCAAAAACATTTCACTTTTGCATTTCATTTTAGTTGCTCCAGGTCAAGTAAGGTTTAAGTATAGGGGGTTAATGAATATGTGATTAATCACTCTGAAAGTCGAAAATAGAGCATTGTTACTAAGTAATTAGCTGCATATCTCCATTTATTTTGTGTTATTCTCGTTCATGCGTTTAGAATTAGTATCTACATTTTAGCATGCATATTTGCATTAAATAAGAAGTCGAATTCTCTTGTAAATATCACATGTATATTCACCATATTCCCCCTATTTTTATCTAATTTTCCCTAATTCAGAATTTAACAAAATCAACTCTATAGCGTATATTTACTAACACTAATAAAAAAAATATCAAAAACACTAACTCATAAAATTGACCAATAAATCCTAAACCCTAGTTTGAGACTAAGAACCTTAAAAAGTGAATATCTCTCTCTTACAGTCTCCTATGGACTCCTACTCACCTTTGAATTAATGTGCGTTAAATTACCTTCAAAACAAGACCAAATTCAAAAGAATATGAGTTCATATGTGGAACTTGGGTTTTGGACCCTTTTGCATGTTGTACATATGTCCCTTTATTTTATTTATTTCATCATTTTATTTTCTTATTTATTAAAAATCCAAAAACCCAAATTAAGTTGTAAATATTTATTTTATATTTTCTCTCATATTTATTTTGATTTTTTATCCTATTTAAAATTACTAAAAAATCTATAAAAGACAAAAAATTTGTTATTTTATACCTATAAGATACCCACAAAAATACTTTTTGTACATATGATTTATTTTGGTTTCCAATCCTTCACCAAAATTGTAGATCTCATCGAGATGAGCAACTTTTTGTTGACCACTTTTTGATTTGACCCCATTTTCTATTAATTTCTTATTTTTTGTTTATATTTAATTTGTGTTTTTCTAGGAGTGACATGTGGCAGCTCCTCGAGCTGCCACGTGTCTCCCCATTGTTTATTTTATTTTTTTGTAATTTCATTTTATTTATTTATTTTATTATATTACTCATTTTTTATTTTTCATTTATTTATCTTATTTATTTTCTTATTATTTTAAGTATTATTTTAATTATTATTTATTATTTTATTTATTTATTTTAACTATTATTTATTTTAATTTTTAATCATTTCTTGTCAGGTGACAGCACTTACGCATGCCACGTGGCATCCCCTCTCATTCCTCCACCCGCGCGATCCGCTTGACCCTCTCTTACGCACAACCCGCGCAGTGGTTGTGCAACTGCTCGCCCCCTTCTCCTCATCCCACTCCTGCGCCCGCTTCTTGCGATAACCACCACAACCTACAATTCCATCTCGCCCTCTCTCTCTCTCTCTCCGCTAACCACCTTAAAGGGGCATCGCCGCCCCTCGTGCAGAATGATCCGCCACTCTGTGCATTAAACACAAAAGGGAGAGAGAGAGAGAGAGAGAGAGTGAGTGAGCTCGGAGACGCCCGCCGATGATAGCAGTTGACGTCCCTCCTCGAACGAGAACCTCTTATTAGTGAGATCCGAGGTGGTCCTCTACCTCATTACACTTCAGGCGAGCTGCACACCTTCACAGAGGTTTGCCACGTCGCTTGACGATACAACAGGAGTTGCGTGCCACTGCTCCACCCCAGGCGAACGACCTCCACCTCCCTTCTTCCTCTAATACACATCGCATCCATCGACTTCCATCTCACAACCTTCATCACCACTTTGACCTTCAGCTGCCTTCACCACTGCTCAACCACCATCTCCTTCGAGCCCTTTGGGTTCTGAACCTCTGCTGCCTCCAATCACTCCTCTTGGCCTTTACGCCTTTGTTCCCCCAGTGACCTCTGTGGCTGCTCCATGCTCCCAAGCATAGGCCTCATCGCGATGCATCTCCGCCTTCACCATCAACATCATCCAGCTGCCTCATCTAGTTGAAGCTCTGCTCGTCATTGCCTCAAGCAGCGCCACCGACCTCCCTCGGCTCGCCCTTGCCTTGGACGTGCTCCACCTATGACCGTCAAGTAGCCCTTGATCGACATGCCTCTGTACTCGAGCCGAGCACCACTACCCGCTCCACCTTGAGTTCCACACCACACCTTGAAACACAACTAGGCCTCCATCATCATTGACCATTGACCACCCTACCACACCTCGACGAGCCTCTGGCTCTTGAGGACCTCCAGGAAATCGTGGGCCCACACCGTGCCACACGCCACCATTTCTACCCTCCCCACCTAACGTGCAAGGCACTTGAGGCCGAGGAGAATTTGCATTGGACTCCCTACAGAACCATCAATCGCTAAAAAGTCCCACCTACAATGAGGCTCGTGCATGGCATGTGCCTCCTTTGGGCATTTTGTATAAAATACACTCTGGGTATCGATAATGTCATTTCAGTCCTCATGCACAATTGTTTATGCATATTTTATTCTATAATTTGCATTTAGACCCCTCTATTCTTCATTTAATTTGAATCTCAATTCTATATTATTTATTCATCAAAAAATTTATTTTATTGTTTAACTAATTCTTTATATTGTGGCATATGCTTGAAATTTTTATGATATGTGGTTAATTAATTATTTGTTTTCTTGTAAAAAATTACATATTCTACAATTCCGTGCTGTAAAATTCATATAAAATTAACTACAGTTCCAAAAATTGCCAAAAATTCAGAATTGCTATAATTAGTTGACTTCTTTAGTATGCCCAAATTTTATTTCATTTGCATGCATATCGAGATCACAGTAAAATCGTTAGTGATTTGAGTAATTGATTTTTAATTAATTTGATTCTTAGTATAATAAGGAATTTAAAAATTATTCTCGATACCTCTTATATACCTATCTACGATACTTCAATCTCTTTAAAATATTGGTGTTTGACCTTTATTAAAATTAATTTGCTCAAAATCACCTTGCATTCATATTTAATTCATTATTAATTCATCTTGATCTGAAAATTCCAAAAAATTAAAGTAGCTTAATTTTGTATTCATACAAATTCCGTTGAAGTTTCATTGAGTTTGAAGCTCATTTGATTGAAATTTATAGTTTAGCCCCTGAATTTTGCCATAATTGCATTAGATTTATTGATTGCATAAAAAATATGAAAAATAATATTCCCAAAAAACATAGCCTCTAGATCGCCTAATAATCAACTTAAGGAGATAGTGACCTCCCAGTATTTGACCTTTGGCTTGCCTAAGTAAAATATAAATTGGACCCCTAACTTTTAAATAAATAATTAATTAAGTGGTCTTTTTATATTAATTTGAATTGTCAGCATGCTTCGAAATTTAATGTTAATTCCACACATTTAGCAAAGGGAAATTGGAGTTTTTCAAGGTCATCTGCATATGAATAGAGATTCTGAAGTATTAGATAAGTTAGGTCAAAGAGTTGACGTAACGAGTGTGACACCCCACCCCTCCGGTTATCAAAACTGACGGGACGGGAGTGCCAGGCCTATGGTCTAAATACACCCATGATCTCTGATACTCCACAAATCATCTTATACATATTAGATCAACATTTGAAATACATATAACAACAGGAGAATAATATAAATGGAATGTGACTACAACTTTCATTCTCATTAATAATTATCATCAAGTCCATGTTCATATTTGAGATATAAGATATACCTATAAAATTCTAACTTTCTCATTTCATTGTCTCTCAAAGGAAAATGGAAATAATGCTGAAGTAAAATAAATTACTCTAAGTAAACTGCACCATGTTTGGTGCAAATATGGCGTAAAAAGTATAAACTCCTCGAAGACCGCTACTGCTGCGGCTGTTGCTCAACTACACTTGTTGGTTTCACATGAGGGTAATGTTATGAGCGATTGCACAATAACGAGACGAACACTATAATAACTAATGCAAGTGTAAGAAAAACATGCGTACGTAACTTTACCTAATGATATTGCAAAAACTGTAGAAACTGGAATATATCAAATTATTCTAATTTACAAGTAGTTACCTGATCACTAAATTTTATTTATTATTTTAATAATCATTTAAGTACTAGCACATTGATCTTGATATTTCTTCCCATTGATTGGAGCTCACAATGATATGCGATTAGAATCACCGTTATTCATTCATAAATCATTTCTCATATTACTTTAGCACACACAAATACGTGACTCACAAGCCTTCGCTAAATGGAAACTTGATATTCATTTTGAGTAAACCTTTAAGGATATCTACTTGAATAGATACGAAATATCGTAACCCACATCTCCAATGTCAAACCACATCCTATAAACCTCTCACAATAATAATACTCGAAGTAGAATTTGATGTGGCCACACCCAATTCTACTCCGAATCTTAATATTGTGTACAAGAGTGAAACCAAAAACGCCAACCACACCACCTGCCAACTCCATCGAGCGACATCAGATACTATCGGGCTGCTAGGTGCAATGCATCATCCAACTCGTCTGTTGAGGTCGCGACCTTCGTGGCATCTACCCGAGGTCCAAGGGTACGTGCCCATTCCCTTAGGACACCTAACTCCATCTACTCGAACATTTCGCAATCTCACCCACTGGATGATAGCAACTTTATGCTAACAACTAACGACATTTAGGAGTTGAATACTATTGTATCTATTGGTGTACATATGCTTTGTCGTTATCCATTAAGATCTATTTTTCTATCATGCACAAGATTTGTGGGTTATCCATAGCAATATCTTGTAAATAATTTGATCCATGTGGGAGTTGATGATGAGATAGAAAATTTTTATACAAATGACAAAAAGAAGGTATTGCATTGGATCCTCATCCAACCGATTTTTCTCTCCATTTCAAAACTAATCATTCATTATTCACTAATTACATAAATAAACTTCCCTACTCTCGTCCTTACATTCTCAACTCAAATTGTGTATCTCCTAATTAGCTCAAGATATTACATCCATACACAATCACTATGATGACATCCTGAACTGGTACTACGAATTGAACAACTCTCCCTTGCATTATTAACATTGGCTTTAATACTGTAAAAATTCTTTATTCTATCTCTTATCTTCCAATTGAATTTCATTTGGTTAACATTCAATACTAATGGGAATATAAAGAAATTAAAATAAAGAAACTACTATTAACATAGCCATTCATTGAACCTAATAATTTATTATTACCTGTTGATCCAACTTCATATTTGTATGTATAATCGACGCCATGACTATAATACCCACAATGTATATGAACATGGACTCTCAACCGCAGATACTAATAACCATTAGTCGATATATATAAAGAAGCTTTTGTCTAGGAGGCCTTTAAAATAAGGGTGGAGTTTCTAAAGCCAATACATCATAGGTAAGTAGTGTTACACGTTGATACGAAGGAAAATAATAGGTATAAGCAACTGTGGCATCTAAGGTTTTTTTTGTTTTAGAAAAAGGAAAAAAAAAAACTTTACCGTCATGTTTCGTTATAAATTTTGCAGGCGAGTTTGACATAACAGAAATAATCAATCAAATAGGCCCCTATCCATCTTTTTTTTGTTTACTTTATTTCGTCTTTTGCTCAAAATATATGTTCTGCCTTTCTTTTGTTTAGTTTGGGATTACAAAGAATCACAATGGAAAAATTACACCAACATGAATCCCATATGATAAATCTAGGTGTTGATCCTTGTAGTTGCACCTTTTCATACGTATATGACAGATTTGGTTACGTATTAACAATTCGATCAAATGATAGGGGTTGGTATACATCTGTGTCAAACATATGATTAGAAATCCTACGACTCTATGGTTTTTCAAGCAAATAAGTTCAATAAAACATGCGAACCCAACAATAAAGAGGGAAGGGAGCTTCGTTACAATTTAAGATTTATGGCATAAAGATGTGTAAGGCTAAAAAAAAATTCCAAATAGGAACTAAAATCGTGTGAAACCAACAGTAAGAGGGGGGTATTTATCGTTATCTCAGAGGATGTTTCCTCGGGATCTCCTCTCACACGAAAACGATTTCAGTCGCTCGATCGCAACACAATACACGCATAATAGTGGCCTCGATCTCCCCTACTGAGGGTGGTCGTGGATCTTCGATCGGAGTACCTTCTCCGAGGACAAATCTGACAAAGGTGGTGGTGCTCCATTGAGGAAGAAGGATGATGATGGCTAAGTTTTTGAAAGAGAGCCTACCATCTCCTATTTACAGAAGGAGAAGTGAATTTGGATGCAAATTTGGATCCGGTTCGGATCCATATACAGATCTCGATTATCCAACTTAAAACATCCATATCTTGGGCTAGGAATGTTGGAATTTGATGTTCTTGGACTCGTTGGAAAGATCTTGAAGAGCTCTACGAAGTGACATGGTTATTCAAATTTTTTTACATCAAAAGTACTCCTAAACTTAAAATAAAAATACGAGATTTCACATCATAAAAATCTTAAAGGAAGTCTCGTCCTCAAGACTTAAGATCCAACATATATGATTTTTTTTGAATGTGACTTGGATCCCGGCTTAAAAATCTTAAAGAGAATGAAACCCATAAAAATCTTAAAGAGTATTGAACTAGGGTTTCGTGATCATACCTTCAAAAAGATAGGGGTATTTCTGTCATATATCTGCCTCAGGCTCCAATGTGGCCTCCTCAACATTATGACTTTGCCACAAGACCTTGACCAAAAGGAAATCTTTCCGTCACAATTTCTTGACTGTTCGATCTAAGATCTGCATCGGTGTTGTAGGAAGGATAAATTCAATTTTACCGTAAGGTCCTCATAGCTAATAACATGCCGAGGGTTTCGAATATACTTCTAGAGGGTTAACACATGAAATACATCATGCACGCTTGTCAAGTGCAGGGGAAGTGCTACTCGGTATGCTACATTCCAATACAGGCAAAAATCTTGACAAGGTCAATGAACCGTGGTGCCAGCTTGTCCTTGACACCAAATATTTGAATATCCTTCATTGAAGATACTTTCAAGAAGACAAAATCTCCGACCTCAAACTCGAGATCATGACATCTCTGATCAGAGTAATTCTTCTGGCGGCTCTGCGTGGTCAATATATCTATTTCTATGGATCTTGTAGTGTGCTCTATTAATTGAGTAGAATAAATACTTTTATCACCAACTTCCTGCCAACACAGCAGAGCGAACGCATCTTGACCCATACAGTGCCTCAAAAGGTGACATGCCTATACTAGCATGGTAGTTGTTGTTATAAGTAAACTCCACCAAGGGAAGGTGATCCTTCCTAGAACCTCTCCACTCGATGGTATATGCTCATAGTTGTTCCGCAAAGGTATGAATCGTCCTCTCCATTGCCCATCTGTCTGCGGATGATAGGTTGAACTAAGACATTGTTCGGTTTTTAAGGCCTTCATGAACTCTCCCCAATAATGTGACATAAAATGAGAGTCTCTATCAGATACAACCTCCCTCGGAATCCCATGCAGACGAATAACATGCTAGATATATAACTTGGTGAAATCTATCAGAGTACAAGTCATATTTACTGGAATGAAATGTACGGACTTGGTCAACCGGTCCACAATAACCTAGATGGCATCATATCCACCTACTATACAAGGTAAGGAAGTCACAAAATCCATTGAGATACTCTCCCATTTCCACACCGGAATAGGAAGCGATGGTAACAAGCCAGGAGGGCGTTTGTGCTCTGCCTTTATCATTTAACAAATAAGGCAATGACGTTCATGTTCTCCAACATCTCTCTTCATCCCCTCCCACCAGAAGTGATGAAGGAGATATCTATACATCTTGGTGCTTCCTGGGTGAATAGAGAATCTAGAATAGTGAGAGCTCATCTAAGATGTTTCTCCTCAACTCATCATCATCAAGGACATAGACATAGTCTCCCTTCCACAAGAAGGGCTCACAAACTCTGAGTCCATCGAACTCCTCCTTCAAACATCGATGGAATAGGTCTTGTAATTTCTGATCTTCCTGCTGACCATGCACATTCCTATCCCATAATCCATTATAATTGACAGGTTCAACTACGGAATTTGTAGTACTATCAAATGTGTGCCACTCACTTAATGTCATGAACACATCCCAAGTTTGTAGCCATGTTGCGGTGCCCTCGGTATGTACTCTCCTACTCAAAGAATCCTATACCACATTCACTTACCTAGATGGTAAGTGGTCGTACAATTCTAATATTTCAACAACTTTATCCATCATCTTTGCCTCATTTTCAACTCGCGCTGGTCAATGATATATTTAAGACTCTTGTGATCTATAAAAATCTCAAGCGACTCCATATAAATAGTGATACCATATCTTCAATGTGAAGACTATAGATGCCAACTCCAAGTAATGAGTAGGGTAGTTCTGTTCGTGGTTCTTTAATTGTCGTGATGTGTATGCCACAATATGACCCGTTGCATAAATAATGCTCCTAAACCCTCCTTCGATGCATAAGTATACACTATGAAATCCAAGGTTCCTAAAGAAAGGGTAAGAATTGGAGTACTAGTTAGTTTTTCCTTTAGCGTGTGAAACTCAGATCACACTTGTCGCTCCAAATGAAGGAGATATCTTTCTGCGTTAAGAGGGTAGGTGGTAGGGCTAGCTACGAGAAGCCCCTCACAATACGTCTATAGTACCTAGCAAGACCTAAGAAACTACATATTTTGGTAACTGTCTTCGGCTGCTCTCGAGACATTGCTGCCTCAGATCAATTGTCGCGCATGCTTATGAAATAATATGATTGAGGAAGGCTACCTCGGTAATCCCAAACGCACACTTGTTGTATTTTGCATACAACTTGTGTTCTCTGAATGTCTCAAGAATAGTATGAAGGTGCTGCTCATGCTCATCAAGTGAGTAGATCAAGATATCATTGATGAACACCACCACAAAGCGATCCAAGTACGGACGAAAATTTATGTTCATCATGTCCATAAATGCGGTAGGTACATTTGTGAGTCCAAAAGTCATGATTATAAATCATAGTGGTTGTATCAGGTGCGAAAAGTGTACTTAAACACGTCTGTGTCTTTCATCCTTAATTGACGATAACCTGATCGGAGGTCAATATTTGAGAATACCGTTGCACCTTCCAACTGATCGAAAGGATCATATATTCGTGGGAGTGGATACCGGTTCTTTACCATCTTCTTATTAAATTGCCTGTAATCGATGCACAATCGCATAGACCTATCATTCTTCTTTATAAAGAGGACCAATGCTCCCCAAGGTGATGTACTGGGATGAAATATTCCCTTATCTAACAACTCTTGCAATTGTACCTTGAGCTCCCTGAGTTTGGTTGGTGCCATACGATATGGGGGGATGGATATAGGTTGTGTATCAGGTATCAACGTAATATCAAAGTCGATCTCCCTATCTGGTGGTAGTCTGGGTAATTCCTCTGGAAATACGTCAGGAAAATCTCGCACAACTCTAACATCTTCAATCATGCGATATTATATAGGTAACGCCACAACATAGGCAAGAAAACCTATGCAACCATGATTGAGAAATTATTGGGCCTTCAATGCTGATACATATAAGACCTCACTATCTGTAGTACGCCCATCAAACTGAAAGACAGGTACACATGGGAGATGAAAAATTATCATCTTCTCGAAACAATGAAAGCATGTATGATGCTGCTCGAGCCAATCCATACCCAAGATGACATCAAAATCTTCCAACTGAATAAGTAAAAGATATACGTGCATCAGGTGCCTGCCAATCTACACTGCTACATTCTCCACTGGTTTTCTCCCTATGAATAATTGGTCCCCTGGGCCTTTGATGTAGTAAGGGGATGAAATACAGACTAGCTCCTTATCTAATTTAGATAGTAATCAATGTGCTTGAAAAGAGCGCGTGGCTCCTGAATCAACTAAGGCGTGTAAGGATATACGAAGCACTAAAATCATACCTTGCATTACAACTCCTGATACGTGGGCTTGCTCATGTGTTATTGCATTCAACTACCCATGAGGATGTGGCGGGGTGCTAGAACCTGCAACACTGAAGGTTGATCATGATGGAGGATGTTGAAAACCTCAACCTCCATGATGGGAAGCTGATCCATGTGACTGTCTAGATGAGAAAGTCGATCACACACTTGGTTGATGGACACATGGGCTGCTAGCAAGTAAGGGACACTTGGCTATGAAATGGCCCAACTGTTGGTAGTGGAAACACTGACGATCTCTTGTCTGAGAAAAGAGGCCTCCTGAGACAAGGCTAGAACCTCCTATCTTGCGACTCCGGGAGTGCGTAGAAGAGCAAAAAGAGGTAGTACCACGACTCGCCAGGACCTGCCCCAAAGTAGGTGTAGGGGCAAACCTGATAATGGTAGGAGTGGTTGCCACTGGGTGGAAACGATTCTCTTTACGGGAACTGTAGAAATCTTGGCGAGTGGATCTTCTCGACTACTGCGGCAGGAACTGTACCTAGCCTCCTAAAGCTGACTCTGAGTTGCCTCCATCTTTGTAGCCTTAGTAGCTACCTCGTTGATTGAAGTGAAATCCAATGTAGACAGCTGGTGTTGCACATAATCATGCAAATGATGGATAAACTTCTGTAAGTTCTCCTCAGGAAAGCAGCAGTCGCGACTGAGTGGCGGGAGAGCTCAGTGTAAAAAATAAGGTGTTCTTGGGCTGTCATCGAGCCCTGCTTTAGCTCAGCAAATAACCTCCTCTGATCTTCAACCCAGTGATCAGGGTAAAACTGGCTATGGAACCCGTCAAGAAATATTTCTCATGTTATGGGACCCTCTAGATGTTCCTAGGTGGCGTACCACCAATGCTCATAATAACCTGCTAGTGAAAACTCCACAAACATAAGCCAAGACTAATTGGGAGCGTGGATCATCTGCAATACCTTGAATACATGATCCATCCATAGCTCAACCGCATCTGGTGTGCTTGTGTTGAAGAATTGGGGTACCTTAGACCTCTGGTAGGCCGCATAAGTCGTCTGATGTTTTCGCAATGCCTCTAAATCCTCTGATCCTTCCGGATTCAGAGACACCGAAGGATGAACGCTGCACTCTTCGTCGTAAGAGGGCTGATAAGAGGAGTCCTCTTGCAGAAGGAGCCTATGTTCCAATACTTCCTGACGTTGTTGTAAATCCAACACAACCTAAACTAGTAAAACCAAATACTATGCAACATCAGGGTCAACACGAGGCAACATGATTCCCTACGAGAATCATTGTATTAGAAATTATTTCCATGATTAGAGACACAATGGACACATTAAACAAGACTTGAATTATTCTCCTTAAACTAATGCCAAAGTTGGAAGACTTTGTCGATGTATTTATATTTCAAATCCCGTTGATAATCTAATATGCAAAAGAGAGAATGGAGTATCGAGATCTGATACCATCTGTGATACCCTGCCCCTATGGTTATCAATTCTGGCGGAATGGGAACATCGGACCTGCGGTCCAAATACACCCATGATCTCTGATACTCAGCAAACCATCTTTTACATATTAGATCAACATTTGAAATACATATAATAATAAGAGAATAATATAAATGAAATGCAACTCCAACATTCCTTCTTATTAATAATTATCATCAAGTTCATGTCTATAATTGAGATACAAGATATAACTATAAAATTCCAATTTTCTCATTTCATTATCTCTCAAAGGAAAATGAAAATAATGTGAAATTAAAATAAATTACTCTAAGTAAACCACTTCATGTCTGGTGCAAATATAGCAAAAAAATTTAAATACCTCGAAGACCGCTACTTTTGTGGTTGATGCTCAGCTACATCTGTTGATTTCACATGAGGGTAACGTTAATGCAGGGGTAAGCAAAGCAAGCGTACACAACTCTATCTAATGATATTGCATAAATTGTAGAAACTAGAATATATCAAATTATTCTAATATACAAGGAGTTACCTCAACAGTAAATTTTATTTATTATTTTAATCATCATTTAAGTACTATCACATTGATCTTGATTTTTTCCCATTGATTAGAGTTCACAATGATATACAATTACAATCATCATTATTCGTTCATAAATCATTTCTCGTATTACTTTAGCACACGCAAGTGCATGACTCACAGGTCTCCACGAAATGGGAACTTGACATTCATTTTGAGTAAACCTTTAAGGATATTTGTTCGAATAGATATGATACTATCATAACCCACATCTCCAACTTCAAACCATATCCGCTAATATCTCTCACAATAATAATACTAAAAAAAGAATTTGATGCGATCACACCCAATTCTACTCAGAGTCTTAATATTGTGTATAAGTGTGAAACCAAAAACGCTAACCGCACCACCTGTCAATTCCGTCTATCGACCCCGGATACTACCGGACTGCTAGGTGCAATACGTCCAGTTGGGGTCGCGACCTTCATGGCATCTACCCAAGGCCCAAGGGTGCGTGCCCATTCCTTTAGGGCGCCTAACTTCATCTACTCGAACATTTTACAGTCTCACCAACTAGACGATAGCAAATTTATACTAACAACTAACGACATTCAGGAGTTGAATACTATTGTATCTATTGGTGTACCTATGCTTTATCGTTATCCTTTAAGATCTATTTTTCTATCATGCACAGGATTTGTGGGTTATCCATAGCAATATCTTGTAAATAATTCGATCTCTGAGGGAATTGATCATGAGATAGAAAATTTTTACACAAATGACAAAAAGAAGGTATTGCATTGGATCCTCATCCGACTGATTTTTCTTTCCATTTCAAAGCTAATCGTTCATTATTCACTAATTACGATTAAACTTCCCTACTTGTCCTTACATTCTCAATTCAAATTGTGTGGCTCCTAGTTATATCCATACACAATCACTATGATGACATCCTGAACTGGTACTACAAATTGAACAACTCTCCCTTGCATTATTAACATTGGCTTTAATACTGTATAAATTCATTATTATATCCATTATCTTCCTATTGAATTTCAACTGGTTAACATTCAATACTAATGAGAATATAAAGAAATTAAAATAAAGAAACTATTATTAACATAGCCATTCATTGAACCTAAATAATTTATTACTACATGTTGATCTAACTTCATATTGGTATGTATAATCGACGACATGACTATAATACCCACACTGTATATGAACATGGACTCTCAACCATAGATACTAATAACCATTAGTCGATATAAATATAAATATATTTATAGGGACCCCTTCAAATGAGGTGGGGTCTCATCAATTGTATGGTAAGCCATCAATAACATGTGTTGGATCAAAAAAGAATGGATATGATTGAAACCACTTAATGTTAGCAGATGGTTTTGAACGCGTCTCGTTTCCTAAAATAACGGATTCGCCTAGATGTATTTTCAGATACTGACAATAGTGCTTGTTTCCTAAATTTTAGGGAGGCGTTTAATATTCTTAATTTAAGACCCATTCACGGAATTAATTATCTTTGTCGATACTATTCAATTTTCAAATTTTAATATTTATTGATTGCATTTTAGGAAAATAACATTATCATTTTGTTTACTATTCTTTCATCAATTAATTTTCTACATTTCACATTTCTCTTTTATAATTTGAATTGTGTCGCTTTATTTTACAAAACAATGCCATCTTTTACATTGTTTATATTTATATTTTTAGTGGATTTTAAATTATGTCACTTTATTTGCCGATATTGTTTATCATTCTTCTATTAATTAAGTTTCTATATTTAACGTTCCTTTTATATAATTTGATTTCTATGGCTATATTACAGAAAATGGTATTATATTTTACATTATTCTTATTTATTTTAGGAGTGAGTTTTATGATACAATACACATTTAGAATTTTTTTGTACTAAATTAATTTTGACATTATCCATATTTATTTGCATTGACTCAACATGTGACTTCAAATACTTCTATAAATTAAGTCCAGAAATGCTTTGAAATATTTAAAATTTCTTTAATATATTTTAAAATGAATTCTTTTACTCCGCAAATATGTTTCATCTATTTACATTAATCACGTTTCTATCAATACCATTTTTACAATATAATACACATTTGACAGGATTTTAGTACTAAAAATGCTTGTTTAGTATAGGGTAATTGGCGGCGTAGATCATGTTTCCATTTGTTCTCGCAAAATAGAATAAATTTTCAAATCAGATTCCGTTATTCGTTTTAAAAATTACCTTTTCTTTTGCATTTCCAATTATATCCAACGTGAGAGCTTTAAGTTAGTTTCCAATTGAGATGTTTAGTTTCCTATTTTTACAATTGCACGATGGTATTGGAAATTGTTTTAAGCATTTAGGTGGTTTTATTCATAGCCGTTGATTATAATCTAATGGCCTATATCGATGGCTTTTTATGATTGTAAAAAGACTCCACCTCATTTGAAGTTTCTCCTATATATATTAAAAGAAAAAATGGCTTCCACCGTATAAGTGTGAGCCCAAAAACTTCACCATTAAATAACTTAACCACCTTATTACAAGCCTGTGACATGCCACATCACCCACCAAAACAACACAGGACATTTTCATCACCCAGTATCGACCTACGCTTAGCATGCACCACTATATTTTCACCATACATTCTGACCCCCCCTAAAAATCACACCATTCCTGGTAACCCAAATCACCCAAAGTAGCGCTAAACACTCAGATCGTTCCCTTTCCTATCCCCTCTAGTTCTCCCCAATAGACTCCCAGAAGCCCTCCATCCTATCCCACCTATATATAAACATGCTTTTGTCTAGGTGGTCTTTAAATAAGGGTGGAATATCCGAAGCAAATATATCTTGTGTGAGTTCAGCTGCACGTTGATACGAAGGAAAATAATGGGTATACACATCTGTGGTATTTAAGGTTTTTTCTTAAAAAAAAGAAAATAAAACTTCAGCATCATGTATCGTTATAAATTATGCAGGCGAGTTTGACATAACAGAAATAACCAAAGAGGCCCTCTCTAACTTTCAATGTTTACTTTATTTCGTGTCTTTTGCTACAGAATATATGTTCTGCCTTTCTTTGATTTTAGTTTGGGATTACATGCATTAAGGAATATAATCGCAATGGAAAGATTATGCCAACATGATCCCATATGATAAATTTAGGTGTTGATCTTTGTGGCTGCACCTATTCATACGTATATGACAGATTTGTTCAAACATTAACAATTCGATCAAACGATAGGGGGTGGTATACATCCTTATCAAACATATGATGAGAAATCCTATGGCTCTATGGTTTTTCAAGCAAATAAGTTCAATAAAAACATGGTGAACCCAATAATAAAGAGGGAAGCAATGAAAAGATTATGCCAACATGATCCCATATGATAAATTTAGGTGTTGATCTTTGTGGCTGCACCTGTTCATACGTATATGACAGATTTGTTCACACATTAACAATTCGATCAAACGATAGGGGGTGGTATACATCCTTATCAAACATATGATGAGAAATCCTATGGTTCTATGGTTACAATTTAAGATTTATGGCATAAAGATGCCTAAGGCTAAAAAAAATTCCAACATAGGATCCAAATCATGTGAAACCAACAACAAGAGGGGGTATTTATTGTTACTCCCGAGGATGTTCCCTCAGGATCTCCTCTCACATGGAAACGATTTCCGTCGCTTGATTGTAGCACGAATGCACGCATCATAGTGACCTCGATTTCCCCTACGCAATGGTGGTCGGGGATCTTCGATCAGAGTACCTTCTCCGATGACAAATCTGACCAAGGTGGTGGTGCTCCAATGAGGAAGAAGGATGATTGTGGCTAGGGATTTGAGAGAGAGCCTACCATCTCATATTTATAGAAGGAGAGGTGAATTTGTACCCAAATTCGGATCCAGTTCGGATCCATACATGGATCTAGATTAACCAACTTAAAACATCGATATCTTGGGCTAGGAATGTTGAAATTTGATGTTCTTGGGCTCGTTGGAAAGATCTCAATGAGCTATACTAAATGACATGATTATTTAAATTTTTGGACGTCAAAAATACTCCTGAATTTAGAACAAAATTATAAGATTTCACAACAAGATCAACATATCTAAGACCTATGTCATATAATGTCACGATATAGGCACGCATCCTCTAACTGGAGACATGTGTTATTATATATCTGAGTATGTACATTTGTCTGGCCGATAGGTTGATGACCTAATGAAGGTCTATACACCGATGAGCTGGAGTGCATATGAGGGCATATGATTAATATGATCTCTCAAATGGAGCATATAGGTTCATTGCTAAACTAGAAGACACGAGCTCACTCATGAGATATTGGGATCAAATTCCGTGCATGTCATCTTTCTTTGGAAGCTTGACTAAATTTATGGGTATGATATATGCTTTTAGAAATCATATGATCGACACCAACTCTCAATGATCAAATGAGGAACTTAATGGAAAAACCCAGAAGGAGCTATGTCAAATTTGATCTAAAACTTCGGGTTTATTCTAGGTCTTTCAGTATGCAGGATTTACGGATATTAGTAATACTCGAGGGTGATGTGGTTGTAAACAATTGCATAATCATGACACTTCCATTCTAAGGAAGTGATGAAACATGTTTGGTTTTTAGAGACTCCTCTCAGTAAATTAGTAATATGATCTTAGTCCAAATGTTGTATATTGAGCAGAATATGATTTGGATACAATAAGAAGATTAGATTCATAGTTTGATTTAATCGAACATCTTTGAGAGGTCTCCGAGATCTGAATTTGAGATATGATCTCAATCCAAGTCACTATACATTGAATGTACAATTTTCATGTACTTATCTCTAAGTACTCGCGGAGAAAGCCATTGTTCTTGAAATAGTTCAAGAATAATTCCATTGTCGATAATATATCTAAGCATTGAGAAATGTATAATTAAATATGATTTAATTATCTTAAAAAATGTGAATATCAAGCCTACTATTTGGACACATGACAATAGTTAACTAAGATAATTAAATATTATTTAGTTATCAAAGATATGATTAATTTGAATTTCACTATACATAATAATCATGACTATTATAAATGTGATTTATAATAAATTAGAGAGATTTTAGCATAAATAGGATTTACAAAATAAATGTTGATGTAAATTGGATTCACATTTTACAATTAATTGTAAACGCAATTTGCATTTTATATTGGTTGGTTGAATTTGATTCATAATTGTAAACGACTTGTTTGTAATTATCACAAATAATTTGCAAAAATCATTTAATGATATTTTATAGACAATTGATTCAGTGAATAAAGATGTAAAATGAGATTAAGTTAGAATTGGAGACAGATTTTTCTCTCTCCAATCAAGGTGGATGTCCAGGCCTCTTAAACGGGAAGACAACTTTCTCTTTCCTCCTTACATGGAAGGTGACTCTCTAATCCTTTCTTTTATACTAAATTGGATGTTAAAGAGCTTTTCAATTTATTTATTTTCTTTTAAATTAACTAATTGTCGTTTCATTGTTATAATACATTCTCAACCATTGATTTGAATTAGGAGTGCATCTCCACCATCCAATTTAGTATAAAAGAAAGGGTGGACCTAGGTCTTTCTTTAAAACTACTTCAACTCACAAGTTGAAATCTCTCTCTCTTTCTCTCTCTTATATTCTCATACATGTCCAAGTGCCCTTTCTCTCTCAATATTGCAGCCATCCACTTTAATGTACTTGAGAACCCCACTATCGTCGCAACACCCTTGTGCTGCCGGATCGACTGCTCGTTGATCTCCGCCCTCTTCGGTGCTTCTTGCTCGCGAGGAAGGCTATAAATTTCATGAGATTAAACCGAGAGGTTCAATTTTCAGATCATCAACTAGGATTGCGGGAAGCATGCATCTCATCCACGCACCCGCAATTGCATCCTTTGTTGCACCGGACTTGAGACAGGAGGTCTCTTCGTTTAGATTTATGTGATTGTAAACACACTTCAAGATGTAATCCAATTACTCATATATTGATAAATTGATTCAAGAAAAGGTTCTTATATCATGTGGTTTCATCTTATTACATTTTAAATTCCATTGCCCCTTGCTATGACTAGTTGCCCTAGATTGTATTCAATGCGATCTACATGCTTTCCCGATGTGATAAGGCCTAAACCCTAGCCTGCAAGTGGTATTAGGAGTTGGTTGAAGTTATTGATTCGATCCAAACTCTAAGAGAACAAAGTTTTGTATATCTGTTGTGCAAGGACTTGTTGTTTTTATATATGATGCATGTTTTGAATCGTTTTTTTTTGCTAAAATGAAAGCTAATGTTTATGCACTATTTTGAATAAAATTTTGGATAACAAAAATATTTAGAATGTCTAAATATGTTCCCAAATCAGTATCCAATTATGGCACCAAAGATGCATAAATTACTATTTGAAAAGTTCCGTAGTGACATTATTTTTACATGTATTCAAAGACTTGTAACTATCTGATTTGTAGTTGTTGTATTTTAGTCATGAACACATGAAATAAACACTTTAACTGAGTACAACGTGAATTTATTTCATGTGACGCCGACTCTGTTTGCCTTAGATATTCCTTATTTAGTGGAGATGGGTGGGATGATGATTAGATCATCATAATTACTTTCTTAATTTGTTTATCATTCAATGTCAATCAAGAAAAATATGAATTTATCATGATTAAATTGATGCTTAATATTTATGAAAATGTTTGATTAAATATCAATCATCATTGAATGAATGTTTCATGAAAAATGCAAGTTTATCCTACAATAGTTGTAGCACAACTTTTACATGCAAAACTGACACGTTTGCTTGATATGACTAGAAATTTAGGATCACAAAATTATTTTAAGATGCCTATGATTTCTAGTGATTACTATATAGTATAATGTCAGTTGTCAAAGGAATGATCGATAAAACTACAAGCACATTCGTCCAACGATTATTGTTCTCGAGTCGTTATGGTAATGGTGTTTGGTCCATGGATATACTAATGGGTTACTTAATTAGCACCCTTCGTGGTATTTAGAGTGAAAGATCTTCCTGTTAGCATTATCTATCCAACTTGGTTTGATCCATTTCGATGAAAGGGTAATATGAGTAAGTCAAGTTGTACTCTAATTAGTAAAACTCAAGAATAATACATACTTGTGTGAGATAATACTATATGGTAATATCAAGCAAATCCTAATTATTTACTCATTGTTTAATTGGACTAATAATTGATTTAATATGATTAAATTAATTAGATCCAATTAAAATTATCACTATTGAGAATAGAGGTATAATTCCCTCAAAAGAATTAATTATATGAATGTGATTCATAATGATTAATTAAAATTTGAATGGGATATAGAGGATCATATAAGTGATATCCATGGTCTCACATCAAGGCGAAGGGCTCCATTACCATGGATTGTATGCTGGAGACACCTATCCAAACTGATAGATCTGATATATAAGCGCATATTGATCGTTCTCTTTACTTCTCGAAATAGTAAGGTCGTATACGTAGTGACCCCAATTTTTATTCCTCATAATATTGAGGTGGTATTAGATTGTGCATAGTAAGTTCTAATTCTATTTATGGTTGATTCAATTAACAACGGGTCAATATCATCTTGGGGGGAGGGGTTGGCCTAGGTGTTAAAGATCGAATTCAGAAATGCAAGTTGGACTTGCAAGGTAAAATGAGTTCACACTTCTTTTTATCTGAGTTGTAATTTCTCATATTATTGGGATGTATCAAATATAGAAAGTAGATCCCAGATCTTACTAGAGATATAACTGTAAATACATCTCTTATTTTGAAAGAGAATACGAGAATAAACTTTGAGAGTTTAAAAGGTAAGACAAATTTGATATAGAAATCCTTAATCAAAGTAAAATATATTTATACAAATTAACTTATTTCAGATAACCTTTATTAAACCCACTCAAAACTATACTCAATCTTAACCAGTAAAAGTATGATGGATTGGATCCATGATCAAGATAATGTACTTGCAGTTTGACACATAATGTATGTGGTTGCAATGTACAAGTTTCTTCATAATAATGAGGAATGACAACTAAATAAACAATAAGACAACAACCTTTGGTATGTGTATCTCTACAGTCTTGATCTCTCATCAAGTGTTCTTTGAAAGTACCATATCGATGATGATCGTAATTATAAAAAATCCTTATAAAACTGAAGAAGTTGTTTTGACAATAATATGTGCCCTCAGCATTAAATCTTGATGACATGGTTCACTTCATTATGCAAGATGGTAGCTCCATGGGAGATGATGTACTCAAAATGTTTGAGTACCTACCTGAACTAAAGTTTTAAGGTTTAAGATGGATGTGGAAATCATGAGTATCATCATTCTATTATCTCATCTTAACTTTTTTCATGAAGCTTCATAATATTCATATTGTATGAAAGAGATGGAGCATGTATGAATGTTGAAATACTCTTGTATTAAAGTCCCTTATGGACATGTTCAATTTAAGAGATCCTTTATCTTACGCAAAGGTTGTTTATAGATTAAGGAAGCATAGTGGAAGTATGGTCAAACTCAACTAAGAAGGAAAGTTAAAGTGTTGATTGTACTTATTTGACTTCCATACATATGACATCCAAAGAGTTGGATGAATGTCAATACTGGAACAAGCCGATATACTGATAGTATGACTATATAAACTATCTAGAATCCTTAGAGAAGGAATTGGATAATGCATCGACATATTCTACATCTGCATATCATCATTGAAATCGACTTACTTATTAGATAAGATTAAAGTT
The DNA here is from genome assembly GCA_037367405.1 of Ottelia alismoides. Classification (NCBI taxonomy): domain Eukaryota; kingdom Viridiplantae; phylum Streptophyta; class Magnoliopsida; order Alismatales; family Hydrocharitaceae; genus Ottelia; species Ottelia alismoides. The sequence continues at coordinate 275,204 of JAZKJV010002761.1, forward strand.
CGATAATTGTATCTCATTCATCTAAATAACACTTGCAATTGATTGCATATGTTTTAGAAGACTATATACCTTGTTCTTAAGGTTTACTAGTCATCTACTTAAGAGTTGATGCAATTATTGCAACAATCTCCATTAGATAGACAAACTACATATTTTCAGTGGGAGAGCTCTTAGTCTTAGAGAATGTCTCTATGACCTAAATATTAGAATACATTCATTGTTTATTTTAAAATTTGTTGGAAATAAACATATATTCTGGAATAAATCTATCATAAAAAGTTTTGATGGATATATTTCAAGCAGTAGTCTAATATAGAGAATACTATACTAAATTAGAATATTAATGAATAGTTCATTAATATTTCTAATAATGGAAATTAAACCTTAAAATATCAAACAATGGATTAAGGTCGTTTGACAATGATCAAGCATTGAGCCTTAGACACATGTCTATTGATAAGATCAATAGACTAGTGAGAGATTGACCTTTAGATTGTCTGAAAATTCAAAACTTACATACTTATGAATAGAGATTCAAAGTAAAATGTCCAATGCACCCTTCTCTGGGAATGGTGTAAGATGCAAGTTTCAAGATCTCAAACATATTGATGTATTTGGACCATTTATAGCATAATGAACATTAATGATACGAGATACCCATTGATGATTATTTGTGGTATGAGATTTCTTCCTTTCACATTAGAAATCTTTGAAATATTCAAAGATTCAACAATTTTGGTTGAGAATCAAAGTTAGAAGGAAGAGAAAAGAATTTGATCTAACCAAGGTAACCAGTACCTATCAGATAAATTCAAAAGAATACCTTATAGAGAAAGGAATGTTGTTTCTATCTCACTCCTAATACGCCTCAAATCAATTGAGTTGTAGGGAGATGCAATTAGGTCATGTGTGACATGATTTGATCAAGGATAAATCTTAACATATTACCTATTGATTTCTAGGTATATGCAGTGGAGAATGCAATATATATTTTTAATAAGATTCCATGCAAATTTGAACCCAAAACCCCCATAAGCTATGCTTTGGAACTTAGCCCTGTATATTCTAAATTAGTTTTTATGCAAATTTGAACCCCAAACCACCATAAGCTATGATTTAGAACTTATCCCAGTGTTATATGCTTGGGGATTTAGGATTGATTGGCCCATAATCATAATGTGGATGCAAGTAAACTAGAATCTAGCACCAGAGAGTGCTGCTTCATTAGGAATATAAAGGATGGTATTGGATACCTACTTTATGACCTTGACATTCTTAAGCGACTTCATCTTTATGAATATGATTCTTAGAAGATGACTTTCTTGAGAATCAAGATAATAATGAAGTAAATGGAGTCATTGAATCCTAACGAGATAATGAGGTTTCTAAAATTGGAAACTAAAAGGACAATTAATGATGAAACACTCATACCTCTTCAAATCAGTTTGAGGTTGCTAAGACCACTTAAAGAGTATGGATTCCTTGTACGGGATAAGTTTGACAATGATCTGACTTCATATGATGAAGCTTCTGAAGATCATGCCATGTAAAGATAGATGTTAGCAATAAAGCCTAAAGTAGATTTCATACTCATATATTGTGTAACGAACCCTCAAGGATCCACCTATAGGAGTCAGGCCTATTAGGTGTAAATGGATCTTCAATGTAAAGAGGGAACTTGATAAGATGGTAGAGACCTTTAAAGCACGACCCATAGCCAAGAGCTACACACAGGGAGAAGACATTGCTTACGATGAGACTTGTTCTCTAGTCACCATGCTTGAACCCATTATAATATTTCTAACTAAAGCTACACAACTTGACTATGGCATCTATAAGATAGAAGTCAAGATTGCATTCCTCTATGAATACCTCAAGGAAGATATTCATATGAAGTAGCCCTAGGGATTCACAGTTGAGGAAGGCAAGGGGTGCAAGCTGAAGAATTCCATCCATGGGCTCAAACAAGCTTCTTATTATCTGAACATTGGATTTGATAAAATTATAAAGGTTATGATTTTATACAGAGTCTTGATGAACTATGTGAAGCTTAATGGAAGTACCACTGTGATCATCATGCTAATTGTAGATAAAATCCAAATCATTTGGAATGATATAAATATGACAATAAGTGTTTTATAATATGTTTTTAATTCAGCTGGAAGCTCCTTCCAGCCTGTTGTGAGTGATATGGCTGATTTGTCAAGTTCTGACTCTGAATTTATCCACTAGGACAGGACATGTTCTGATTGTTGGCCAATGCAGCATTCACCTCTTGGATTTGAGGCAATGGTGGATAGAAGGGTTCGAAAAAAGTCGATGCCTCCGGGTGATACACCACCATCTACATCTGTTGTGGAGATGGTGATCCCTAATCTAGTGCTTGCACATAGTACACATACTGAACTGATTGGGGTTGTCCTTGACTTGGCAATACAGATTGTTGTGGTGCTGGTTCTTTAGGCTCAACGGGAGTCTTAGCTTGTGCTGCCACCAAGTTGCAGGAGTTAATGGTACTCACCAGAATCTCTAGTTGCTTTGAGATCTGGTCTTGCTTATCTAGCTGCTTGGTCCTTAACTCAATCACATTCAATTTTTTAGGATCTTGTGATCGCTTGTCAATAATACCGACCTTGGAGAGATGTCTCCCAATGATGTTGTGGTTGGAGATCTTATCTCTCTTTCACTAATAAGATTCAACCATTCGAATGGGCTTGGGAGGAATCTGTGGGTGCTTTTGAAAGGTGCGAGACTAAGACAAGGGAGTCGATCCCTCAGCCATTTCCTCAAGATTCACCATACCACATCTTCATCTTTATTAAAGTACGATCCTCCATAGGCTACATCCACCAGCTTCTGGGATTCTTGGTTCAACCTGCTAAAAATTTCTGGAACAAGCTGGTCTTTGGGACATCGTGGTGGGGGAACTTCTCCTACAAGTCCTTGAACATTTCACATACCTCACAGATAGACTCATTGGATAACTTTGAGAAGTTGGAGATAAGTGTACACATATGATTTAGATGACCAAAAGGATAGTACTTGTGAAGGAAGGCATACTTGAGGGCCTCTCAGGTCCTCGCTACTTTTCTCAGATGGTTTATTCAGCAAAGTGCATTATCTTGAAGTTTGAATGAGAAAACAATCATCTTTACTACCTCCAAAGGGATGTTGGAGTAGTGCATGGTACCCCAAATACAATTGAATTGCTGGAGGTGGATGTAAAGTTCTTCATTTGTATTCCCATGAAATGTGGGAAGAAGTGAGAGCAGTTGCGGATTGAGATCAAAATAATCGTGGATCGTAGGAATTTGGATCCACTCGGTAATCTTCCTGTCTCCAGGGTTGTAAGTTTCCTTAGAGTCGGCTTTGGTTGCTCGCTCACCTCATCATCACCTCTAGGGTTTCCTCTAGCTTGTCTGTCTTCTCTTCCACACTGATCTTCTCCTCCTTGATTTCTTCTGTCCCTCCTCATATCATTTAGCATATCTTGAAACGTAACCTGAGCAAGAGCCTGTTCTGTCAACTATTGTTGGATTGCCTAAATGGATTAGAGTAGTTGGTTGTTGACTTTGTGTTGATCGACCTATTGTCCTTTGCCCTTGGGACCCATCTCAGGTTCAGAGTTTGACAAATTGATCTCCAGATCGAGGCCAATATCTGTAGTTGGAAAATTATCCCAATCAATCTTGAAGTAAGCATCTAATGTGGAAAAGAGTTCAGAATCAGGGTCGATGCCAAACTTTATTAAGTTTGGAGATGTATATGGAGTGAAATAAATCTCCATCCAAAAAGGAGAGAATTTGAGACAAGAGATATCCTGCTTTATTTGAGAAGGAGGTGAGGAGTCATGGGAGTGTTTGTAAAGTCCGAATCGGGCTCCCTGGAATCACCCTGAATTATTGGAGACATCATAATTAGAGACTCGATATTGGTGTTCATGGAGTCTGAACAAAGCAATCTCGAATACGACATTGTAGAGGCAAAAAGGATTGAAATGATGTGGAGTTGGAGCATGGATAATGATATGAAATAGAAAAATAAAGAAAAGGCTCGAACAGAGCAACAGAAAAGAAGTGTGAAAAGAAATGTGAATCAAAGGTCTAAGTGCACGATGTTCTTGATCTTAATAAAAATAGTAACTAACTAATCAAACCTAAATACAAGTGTGAGTTCACCTACTCAACACAATGAGTCATGAAGGTTCGGTAATTATCTTGTCAACTTTACTGGTTTTCATGCAATCTTTTCAAATTTAGTCCTTAGCGGCTATCCCTAGAGGTAAGTGAGTACCTCCAGACAATCTTCTTGTACTTCCCACTACCTTTGTAACCAGTAGCCTGTACATTTCTAAGGTCCTTACTCTTGGGTCTGGATCCACTACTCAACCAAAGAATAGAGGAGGTATCTCATAGGCGAAACCACTACTCCAGAATCGAGTCTACAAGCAAACAAGGCCCTATTCAGAAGTAGAACGATGAGATAGTCACACCCGTGAGCAGATGGCCTATGCTCAACAATTCAGACTATGTCTGCAAGCAGACAAAGCCCTATTCTCCCACATATGGCAAAAGCACTAATACTTTGAGAGCACCTGAAAGAAATATGGGTATTGCTCACCCAATACAATGAATGTTCAATTGATTTTATTTTGGTCAAGTTTTCTTTAGCCTTTTTTAAATAATTTTTTGGTTTCCACTTTTTTGGATACTTTTATGCAAAGATCTATCAGTTTTGTCGATTCTTTCCTTGTCCTCTATGCTCAAAATTAGAGGGAGGGGACAGAAAAGCAATGTAAGGTGAAAAATAATGATGTGATGCTCAGTCAGAATGCTCACCTTGCTTCCTAGTACTCTCCTTGCGGGATGCGTAACAGAATTGAAATTTTCACTAAATGAATGTAACGAGGAAATCAACCCTAAGATATGAGCTTTTATTATCGTGATTAGCTTGTTCAATTGACTAAGTCCAAATGAGAAACTATAGGTATATGAATGATATTAATGCTTTGGACTTAACCGAACAACCACTCATACGATCTAAGGGCTCATTCCTCAATACGTAAAATGAGAAAAATGCAGAAAACTCAAATCACGGGAAACAAATGAAAATAAGTAGAAAAATAGGGAGAATAAAAGAAGAATGCGAAGAAAATCGTGAAAATCATGCGACCCCCCAAGTGAGAAAATACTTGGTAAAATAGGCATGAATAGTTTATGTGTCCTTATCCTATATTACTACAATTTCAGCAATAATCAATCTCTCACAAAATTTAAACTATGTTTATGCTAATCCACTTCCCAAAATTCCTTATCCTCTTATGTTGTTGTCTCCTATTGCTGGGTGGAGAACCACCAACCTCCACATCTCTCGGGTGCCTTGAGCCTCCTAAGAAACTCTCATTCGATAAGTTGTCCCTCGCAAAAAATTCAAACAAGAAATGTGGTCAGACAGATTATATAGAAAATAGAATAAAAGAGACTAAAGCAGACAATGTAGATGAATCAGATAAATGATAAGAAACTAAACAGACTACTCTACTCTGCTCAACCATCGCTCCCTGGCAATGACATCATTTATTGATACACACAAAGATTGAGGTTTCCTAACATCATGTCTTGGAGTGCATGCAGTGTCCGACAAGTCGGATCCAAAAATTGATGTGTTGATCGCTCTCACAGCACTCGATACCTGATCAATGCAATGTCAACAACAATCAATCCACGATATGATCTATCAAGGCAAATGTGTGAGTTAAAATTTATTTTATCTCTACCAAAATGTGTGTATAGTGACAAGTGTATAGAGTATCGAACCACTTAGAGAAGAGGGGAGTAGAGACAAAAATGAATAGTTGACTTAGGAAATTATTTGGCGTTTTTATTTTTTCGCTATTTTTGTGGGTTTTTAGTTATATTTTTTATTTTTATTTCTACAAATATTGTTTAATTGGTTTTTAATTTTTAATAATCTAATCATTATTATATAGATAATTATATATAGAATAAGGATATATATATACATATAATAAAAGAAAACTAGACTTTTTAAAGTTTAAAATAATAAATAAAGTCAAAAATTTTCAAATAAAATACTTTTTGTGATTTTTAGCTTTTTCTCTGTTTTTGGTGATTTTGATAGATTTTCGAAATTTTTAAGAATTTTTAATAATAGAAAACACGAAGTAGTGCAAATTAGAAAATTAGGGTTTTGAAATAGGCCTAATAAATTCCTAACAAATCAGATAGGGTCAAAGATCTATTTTCCTGTAAACTAGATAATATAAAGAAAATTTAGAGGTCTAAAACGTTATTTTTAAAATTTTGAGGATTTTTTTAGCATTTTTATAAGTTTTACTATTTTACAATTTTTAGGGTTTCGATTTTATTATTTTATGATTTTTGATTATGCTTTTATACACTGGAGAAAATAACTACTATACATTTTGGGAATTTTTAGGGATGTTTTAATATTTTTTAATTTTTCTAAGGTAAAATAGGGAAATAGGTAAAGTTTTTGGATTTTATAAATAATAAAATAAATTTAATTGCTTCAAGAAAAATATATGGGATAGAATATAGTTACAGGAAATTAAGGTATTTTCCTACAAGTTTTAGATACAAAATGCTACTTAAAACACTTAATATACACTAAATAATTTAATTGAGAAAATAAAGACCTCAATGCATTTTCCAGGAAGTTTCAGTTTATTTCATAACAATTTGCAAAGTTCAGGACCGATCATGCAAATTACCCAAATATATTACACTAAACAAGCATAGGGGTATTTTTACAAATAAAAGACCTCTCAGGATCAAACACGCAAATATTACAAAGGTTTTACACTAAAATCATAATTTTTGATACTAAAACAAACTAAGGGGACCTGTGAGGGTCTCTTTGCAATATACCCAAGCACCTTACATGTATGGCCAATGAGTTAACCTGGTGTGGACTAAAGTGCAATATCCAAGAAGTCTAAGGTCTAAAATGCAAACATTACAATTAATATTACACCACAGATTGAAGTTTCAATATTAATGATAAATACAAAAATGCATCAGGGTTTAAAGTGCAAAATACCCAAGGCATGTGTTGATGAATGGTCGTGATGATTTCACTTAATACGTGGATGACCAAGATGCGTGGTACCCTTTTGTGGATACACGACCAAGATTAGATCTTGGCTTCTGATCAGATGGCGATGGTGCTCCACATACAACGATGATTGTACTATATAGTGAAGGCACGAGATCGGATGACCCTTGAGGCACTTGGAGGAATAGACGAAGAACTAGTGCTTGACGAGCTTCAAATAGGTGCAGCTTCGTCTCCAATCATCCTCATGCACAACTGGAGGGTGCAACAGCTTCATGGCAGTCTTATGCAGCTCCCACAAACTTTATATGAGTCCAAGACCCATTGATAGGGTCCTGGAGATGCTAGTGAAGATGGCGGATCTGGGGCTCACTTCCTGGGTTTCTATTGACCCTTAGATGGGTTTTCAAGTTCATTCACCTCGACAAGAAGTATCATGGCTTAGGGGCGAAGGCTCTCGACTATTTTAATGGCACAAATAGCAAGAAATGGAAGGGAGCAAAGAACTTCCGACGATGGCAATGGATGAAGCTCAAGGAGCTCGATTCTTGCAGAATCGAGATGATTTGGGCAAAGGGAAAGGTGAAGAAGATGAGTGGGCCGACATCACATAGTCAACGGTGCAAAACAAGGGCATGAACAATGGAACGAGGGCTTGGAGCTCGAGAGCTTGAAGTTAAGAAAATTTTGGGGATTTTAGGTTTTTGGATGAAATCAAAGGAATAAAAAAGCACAACTACCCTAGAAATTAAAATGCAAAGTTAAATAGCTAAGAAAATGGCCTCACATGGACCCGAACCGAGAAGGCAGAACCTCATGGCGGAGCTTCACCAAAGATGTTTGAATTATCTCAATCACGTCTTCTCCTTGCCTCAAAACAAGTGGGCTCTCTTCCTATCACGAAGAGCTCACACTTAGGAATGGTTTTGAGAAGTTATTATGTGCAAACGAGGGATTAAAGTCGAAATGGAGTTTGAAGAAGAAGCTTTATATTCGAGGTGAGAGGCGATTTTGCAGAGAGGATCTTTCCTAGATTGATGAAGATCGATCGAATCTAAATTTAGGGCATGAAACATGGAGATCCAAGCGACAAATTTCATTCAATGTTCAAGACATTTTGATCATTGGATTGTGCGAGAAAAAAGGGAGGAAGTGTGCATCTCGAGATTGTCTGACAAGTCAGAGAGGTGGAGGGGTAGTTGACTGGAAGTTAATAGATGGAAGGCCCTCATTGGTATACGTATGGCCAGATGAGGATAAAATAGGGGAAAAAGAATGAATCAATGAAAATAAAATAGAAAATGAATTAATTAAATAGAAGTTAAAACATTAAAAATATTTATTATTTCATGTACTATTTTTATATAATTTTTATTTATTTTTACAATATCATTATTAGGTGTTGATTTTTACATGTGTGCTTATAGATACATTTACCTATATTTTGAGTGTTCTATTTTTATTTTGTATTTTGTATTTTATTATATTATATATATTATATTTATAATATAATTAAATATACATTTACATATTTTTATTTTATTTTCCTAATTCTATTTGTACACTTAAATAAATATGAGTATTTATATTATAAGTATAATATACCTATAAATTTTATTATATTATTAAATTAAATATATTTTAATTGTTTTATTTATGTCTTTATTTTTAATATATTTCAACTAATAATACATGTATTTCAAAATACAAGAGTAAAAACATAAATAATAAATAAAATGAATAAAGATGTAGGTATATAGTACAATGGGACCCCAAAAAATCAACTTTTGTATATTAACTCCATTTTCAATGAAACTTCGTTAAATAAGTAATTTAATTTAGAGTACAATAAAAGTGAGTTTGGTTCATTTTGGGTTCATATGGAGGAGATATTGATCATTGAAGTTTGGTTTGCTGCTTTTTCATTTGTGTGTCCTTAGTCCATTATTTTCTGTGCAGGTATTTGTATAATTTTCTATGTATTCATATATACAAGTTGCATGTTGTTAATTTTATTATTTGAGGTGTATAAAATACATAATAAAATAGTGTAAAAAGTCTTCTTTAAAGAATGGAAACTGGGGTTTTATATATAGTATTTGACTCCCATCTCCCCCTACTTTATTCCTGGTCGACCACATCAATATTGACCTGATCTTGGGGTCTTGCATCAATCAATGTTATATTACTTCCATTATTTTTCTTTTCTTTTGTTTTTTTATTCATTTATTTTGTATTTAAATACATGTATTTATGTACTTTTTTACAGATGACAATCTATGCGTTAATTTGTAAGAGTTAGATGCATTTAAATGTATTCATCTAAGTATTTAAAGACAAAATAAAGGAATAAAGGTGAATGAATTGGTACTCATCAGTTAGCATCATACTAAGTCCCAGGGATGAGATTTCCCTTGAGATTTTTATATGTGGTACCCCTTGTATTAGGACATGAAATTGTTTAGAGTAACTGCTCATATCCAGTATCCAAAAATATGAATGAGCATTCCATCTCGTAGTGCTTGTCGAGACATTTCCAATCAATCCAAGAACGTAAAAATCCACATTCAGGAGCTCACGTTACATGCGTTTTAGCGAGTTCAGATTAGGCTCCATTTCAAATCCGAACCAAGATTCGGATATGAATACCACCACAAAAAGAAGCTTTGTTCTCCCCCAAAGTCCCATTCCTTTGAGCAACCACCTTCCTCTTATCTTTTCCCTCACCGGAGCACCATTAGACCTCACTAGAGTGCGTCGAATCGAAGCCATCCCCATGTAGAGAAGGTCGATGTCATCCTCGTGCACTGGTTCTCGTTATCAACGAAGCACCGAGCGTGCCATTCTCCATGGATGGAGAAACTGAAGTAGTGAGATTTTTGAGGTATGATGTTCCCTCCCTCTTACTGCGGAATTCACGCGATTTGGTCCCGTGCTTTGAAATTCATTAGAACCTTAGAGATACTAGTGGCTTTCCTCGGTTACTCATTGTTTTTTTTAAAACTAATCCTTGTGTTTGTTGCGGGTTCTTTAGGGTTCTACTGTTGTCAGGAGTTCCAGCAGTCCTGTGATGAATCTTTGCATTTTGTTTAATAACCAATTGGTTGTTTGAAGTCGAGCTGCAACAATTAAGGTAGAGGTATTGATCTGAAATGTTAGAAATGTCTGCTTAGGACCAGTTTCTTTCGAATTACCTAGGTTTAATAACCTTGAGAGAAGCCACAATTACGAGCATTAAGGAATATGGAGTTGGTGTGACATTGTGATGTTCGTGCTGCTATTAAGGAAGCCAATGGAGTCTTACATGGTTGAGATAATTGGGGAGGTATATCAAGTTAAAACTGGGAGAAACTTGTACGAACACAACATAGGACCTTATCAAATTCATTATGGAAAGTCTATCCAAATCATGAAGGGGTGTAGATTCCGTTCAAAGGGGCCTAAAATTTTACACACAATTCTGTAGGTGTGGGCATACATTTGGAGACTGTTAGCAGAGGGGAAAAACTTGCATCAGGAGAAAGTGGCCAAAGTGTTGATTCTAATTCTGGATCAAATTTGGCCAAAGTGTCGATTCTAATTCTGGATCAAACTTTAAATAATAAGCAAGAGCATCAAGAATCTGAATTTGTGCAATGCTCTAAGGAGCCTAAACAGACTGGAGAACAAGTTGGGTATGGTCATGCAGGGGAATCCAGTAGATTTGTCATTTTCTTATCTTAAAAGGACAACCCCCTTATGAGTTGTGATTGCTTTTCACCAACAGAAGTAGCATTTTGGCACTGAGTTTTAGCAAACTTTTGTGTGGAACTTCCCTCAAAACTGTAGATGCTCGACTTACATGCCACTGGTTTTTGTAGCATGGAGATAACTTTTTCTGTGTTGCTGACATGTGAGCTCTTGCTGCCATTAATCGTGGTTGGGTACTATAGTATCCCTTTTTTTCTCTCTATATGAGCGATTCCATGGAGACAGTCCACATGTACACATTTTCAGATTGGTTCACATTCTTTTAAATCCCCGAGCTTGATCAATGATGCTTTCTATGGGTATTATGAGGGTTCACTTCTATCACTTTGCTTGAGTTGCACGGTCAATAATTTGAAGATTTTAAACACATTCTCCTGCGTATATGCCATTGTTAGCAGAAAATTAATTTTACCCTTATGGAATATCTCCTTAAGTTCGTACTAGAAAGAATCACATGGACTCATCCTTTTCGACATATCTTCCATTGTAATGTAGAATATTTTTATCATAATCTATGACGTCAACACCTGCGTCCTATTTTGTGATGTCATGAGGAAGTAGTGTTGAACTGCCTTTCTTTTCAAGTTAATGTGTAACTGCAGTAAGATTTTTTTTAGTTGAAAGGTGACTTCGTTGTCATTAGTTAGTTGAAGCCCTCCTTGGGTTGCAAGGTTTTGTCACTATAGCATGATCGTCAAATTCCCCATCTCCCTCTTTTGGTTGGCTTGAGTTGGTCATTTGAGTTGCGATATTTATAAGTGACTTTACATCTCTTCTTCCTCCTGTCCTAAATTTATCACCATAGAATACTGATAACTGAGGTTTTGCGAGCGGTACAAATAATATCGGTGTAGAGGAAATAGCTCAGAACAAAACCTAATTGATCAAACAAAAATCGATAAAAAATAGAAGAGAGAGAGAGAGAGAGAAATGAATAAAAGTGACCCTCTCTCCTTTTTTTTTCTACACTAATTATTAATCAGGTAAGTGTCCTGGGTCGAACTCGAGGAAGCAAAATAGAAATACTTAGATTTTTGAGAAGAAGGATAATTTACGTAAAATGTTATGCAATTGATCCTTGATTAGGGACTAAAATGTAAAGAAAATAAGTTTTCTTACATTTAGGTCCCTGTGTAGGGACCTAAATGTAAATACTGAAAAAATCTTTGGAGGAACTTGAATTCTAAAAAGTACGAGGGCCTCTTACATAATTGTTCCACCGATTCACTGACGTACGACTGTGATTAGAATGCTCCGCGCGATCTGGATCATCCACGTTCGCCATGAGTAAGAAGTCTAGAGCTCACGCATTCTTGTGTGTTCTTCCCCAAACTACGATGCAGGTGGTGGCGCTTCTCCTTATCTAGTGATCATTGGTGGTGTGGCGGCTATGGCGCTACTCTAATAGGGCCAGGAGGGGATCACCTATCCCCTCCGATCTCTCCTATGGCGGGGAGGAGTCGAGGAAGGACGGTGATGGCTCTGAAGGTTGAAGAAGAGCTGCTAGGGATTAACCTCAAGGAACGAACCAACTGATGCTTGTTGAGTGATCGGTGATGAAGATGGTGTTCCATATGAAGATAAATTTGCTCCAGAGGTTGTGAGTACCCACAATTAAGAATATGTTGCTCGGTTTCTCAAAGAAACAAGAAGATTTTATCTTGTAGCTCAAATGTTGGGTTCCAGAATAAGTGATATCATACTGAAATGTGTTGATTTGAGATGGAATTAAACATGAAACTTTGATTATGGTTTGAGATGGTGATTAAGGATGGCTAATTGGGTATTTAGATTAACTAATCAAGGTACGAGAATTGATGAAATCAGAAGGGAAATGGAGTAGATTGACTAGGGAATTGGAAGTGTATGACCTCCTGGTCTTCACTCAACAGGCCAGTCTTCCTATAGCTCTTGTGTGTGATGTCACGATGCAAGGTGGAGGTCCGGCCTTGGAACGTCTCCCCGATAGTCCACCTTCCATGCAGGGGCATATCTAGGCACTGTCACCACCAGAGGCGACCGGAATGAAGCGAGAAAGGAGGAGGATCAACCAGTTAGTTTTGGGTAAATGAGAGTTCCGTTTGAATGAACAACTTTTGGGGATTTTTATAGAATGATCTATGGGTAGTTAGGTTAGATCCTAGGGTGGGCATGTGATATGGATGTTAAGTCTAGAGAATGGGGGGGTTAGGATCAGGTAGAGGATTGAAGATGGTATAGGGATAATTAGGTAAAAAAGGGGAGTTAGAAGATAAGCTAACCGCTTCTTAATGGGGAAGATACGTGTCAGCACCTGGTTGGCCAGATAATGTGATTACATTAATAATTATATAATAAATAATAAGTAATGCTATTTTTAATAGGTATAAATGGAAAAATATTAAAATAAATTACCTAAATTATAGAATAATTAATTTTCATAAATAATAAATATTTAATGAAGTAAAAATATAATGTTATTAAATAGACATATAAAATAATTAAAAAAATGATTTTGATTTTTAATTTAATAATTCAATAAATAATGTACTAATTTTATATTTTTTAATTAATATGACAATAAATAGAGTGTATGTGATTTTTCACAAATTTTATAAATTAATTGAACTATATTAATAAATACAGATATATACTCTACAAGTCTATAAATTAAGGTAATTGATTTATTTATTTAAAATGTTAAATAGTGTCAAAATTTCTGAAATAAATCATGGTTAAAATACAAGATCAAGAAAATAATTAAAAAATATAAAATCTATACAAGTAGTGTGTTCTAAATAAAATAAATAGCCCAGAAACCTAGTTGTCATTAGGTACCAAACCCAACTTTTTACAAATGGACTTCATTAATTAGAGAATATTATTTATGAACTTTAAACGTAACTTGAGTGAAATTGGAATTCATATGGGAAAGTTACGATGTTCGAAAGTTGAAAAGTTGATAATTTGAAAGTTGGATTTCTTGGCATATATACAAGATAATATTTTTAACTTATTTTTATATTTTTATATGAATTTTTAATAATAAATAGGAAAAGTGTTTGGTGAAGAATATATAAAAATGAATTAACTAAAAATCTTTGAAGTTTTCATAAATAGTGGATAAATAATGAAGAATGTGTGAAGTGTATAATTAATTCTTTTTATGATTTTCTTTCCTTACCCCCCCTAATTATTTGTTTATCGACCAATTCATGCTCCCTTGCTCTCATGGGTTAGGTTATATAAATATATCTTGCAGCTATATTTATATTTTATGTCATATTGTACATATATCCATATTTACAATCTTCCTTCTTTATGTTTTCTTTATTTTTATTCTTTTATTTATTTAAATACTTTTAATGCATAAAGTGCATTTTTATTCATGAGTGTAGTTTTGATAAAAGATGGAAATTAATGGATATTTACATGTATTTGTTAAGGGTTTTAATACAAAATGCATAAAGAATGCTAATGAATCATGGATTCATCAACCCCCTATACTTAAACTTTGATGGTCCCTTAGTAAATAATTATTCAAAAAATAAGGGAAAATAAAGAAAGTTAAAATGAATTTGTTTTCCTAAATCAATTCATGAGAACAGATAAAGGACAGAGCTTTGTCCAGCCTAAAACAAGCATTTTGTTGGAGCCTTAAATAGGATAGGAATTTAATCTCAACATCCTTCAAGTTCCACACATCCTTATTTAGGTTCACCTCAACATCCATCTTAGATCCACTTTTCTCTAACTTTATCCATCTTTGAATTCAATTTGTACTGTGTGAATTGTGTTAGCTCTTCCTGCTTGAAGAAGCGAAGAAATCGCTCATCCCAATAATACACTCCCATTGGTTCCTCATCCAACTACTCTTTCCTCAAGGAAAGGGATATTCTCTCCTAAGGTCAGGTCTTGCTGTGTCCACAATCGAATAGAGAGAGAATGTAGAAGAATGAGAAGAGAACTGGAGTGTGACCAGTGTAGTCACTCCTCCTTGTGAAGCCCATCTAGTGTAGCTAAGTCTCCACTAAGATGTGTAAGCTCTCTAGAAGCTTGGACCATTGTGGTCATCTTTGGTAATTGGTGGCTTCTCTTTGGATTGGCTTTGCAATGTTGCTTGCAGTGCATCAATCTTTTTGTGCCTCGATTAATAGAGTCTTTTATTTCCGTCCATGTTTTGAGGTCTTGGAAAAAATTATGCCAGAGATCCTTCCCTCATCTGACATATTATTTCAACCCCACAACTCCCATCTTTAGACGTCTACACCACTAGACTAGGATGAAAATGCACCACTAAAATTAATTGACATTCCCAACCCCATGGAAGTCGAGCAAAGTACAAAGTACATGTGTTCAAAATTGGTTCACTGATGAAGAGTTAAACAGATGACACCAAGTGTTCTATTTAAGCAAGTTTAAGTTAACTTCCAAAGATGGTCTCAAGGAACCCAAAGATTTAAGTCAATGACCTAAAGAGTATAAATTCCAGTTCCTAACTAGGCTCCTTACAATGAAACTTAGAGGCCATAATCTAGCTCCATCCTTTAGACTATTCCCAATGTTTAGTTTGAGAAATCAAATCTATTCTGAAAAATGCTAATGCAAATGTAACCATATTTTTGTGAAGTATATTTTCTAAATTTTACTCATTTTTATGGATGTTAAAGAATTTGTAATTTTTATGAATTTTAGGAATTTGTAATTTTTATGGATTTTTTTAATTTTTATAAACAATCATATGTACAAGAATTCTACAAGATAAATTATCCAGATTTTATTTGGATTAAATAACTAATGGATTTTACATATTTTATATATATAGAATTTTACAAGGATTAAAAGGTTTTTACACATATTTTAATAAATAGAATTTTAAATAAGTATTATACATATCGAATACATATTTTATATACATATTTTAAATTTGTAATTTTAAATAAGGATTTTACACATATTTTAAATATTTACAAGGATTTTATAAATAATAAATAAATGGATTTTAAATTAACTCTTATCCTCTTTTATGGATTTTATAGATATAGAAAATACATAAAAGTATGAGTCATGGATGAAGTCTATATACGATATATATGCACTCCCTTAAACATAGCATGTGCTATGTCCTCATAGCGTCAAAATACAAAAAGGAGGGAATAACTCATGTTAAGTAAAAGTGAGTGAAAAAGAATAAAAAAATAGAAGTCAGTCAACCCCCTATACTTATGATCAGTTCATCATAAGTATAATAGAAGAAAATGAGGTGACTGATGAAAAAGAATATACAAACATAGGAAAAAAAGGAAAATAAAATCACTTGGTTCCCCTATACTTATGATAAGGCATCCTAAGTATAGGTAAGAATATGGACAAAAATTAGGGAGCAATGATTAGTGTAAAAGAAAGGAAAACAAGAGAAAGGTAAAAAGAACAAAATCAAAAAGCACAAATCAACGGGCAATCAGTCCCCCCTATACTTAGGATCTGGTATCCTAAGCATATCAGACGAGCTAAAAATGGGGACGATTGTTGACTATGAACAATATACAGGTGATGTACTCCAGAAAACCGAAAGTCTCACATGTATCTATACAAGATGAAATGAACTGGAAGAGTAGTCATGCATCATGTACAAAGTAGATCACCGCAACCTGGGTCTTACTGAATCATCTATTGTACTCACGTTAGTGATCCCTGGCTATACAAGTAGAGCTGCCTCTGTAAGTGAACTATGTACATGGTATAGGCCTGTCTACTGAAATACGCGTCTCTGGAGTCGGACTACATAAGGTATCTATATGTGTAATCATCACACCATCAGACTCTCTATGCTGGATAAACTGAATGATCTGTGAAATATAATCAGCTGACTCCCATGCTGGAATATGTGTACACTCAATCTACGATAATGAGATATCTACTGCAACTGACTGTTCTTCTGGATCTGATAAACTCTGTGTCTACATGTGAATAATCATCTGAAGAACTAGGTACCATGTCATCTACCCTATACTCGTGTAGGATATCATGGGTATCAAAATAAATGCTCTCAAGATCAAGATATTGTGTCTCATCTATGCTGGCAATCATCTGCAAGATTGGTGTCCTCTGAAGTAAATGGAAAAACTGATCAGGGACTGCTACATCCTCTCTCCATCTCAATGTGTATCTCTCCAATTTCTGTGCGGAATGATACTCTCCCAGCATCATAATCAAAGAGTGCTCTCATTATCTTCAAGAAGGGTCTCCCGAGAATGATTGGAGCAAGGTGTAACTATGTTTGGCACGTCATATCTGGGACAGTAAAGTCCACTAGAAATTACAAGCCATGAACGGTCATGATAATGTTCCTCAACACACCTCTAGATATCTTCATAGATTGATCTGCAAACTAAAGTTTTGCTCGTAATTGTAAAGAGGACCTAGCTTTAGCTTATCAAGCAAAGAAGATGGGTGCAAATTAATTGAGAACCATTATCTAAGAGAGTACGATACAATGCGACATCTGCAATCTAGCATGTGACATAGTGAGCTCCAGAATCTATCTTCTTCTTAGATACATTATTCTAAATCGCACATGAAGTTGCCTTGGTTAATACATGTTTCTCAACTTGTGATCTCCTTTTTGTATGTGTTGTGCATTTGTTCTTCAACTGATTCTTAAGCATAGGAAAATGATCCAAGGCACCGTGAAGTAGAGTCTTCAGAAAAATGTGATATTTTAATAAACAATTAGTTTATGGAGTGACAACATTCTTTTTGGATTTTTTCTTTCCTTTTTTATACAAAGCATCGAGAAAATGAACAATCTCAGGACCAAAATTATTTTTATTTTCATCTAAGTGGAATCAACATGTACACCGAGAGTCTCAAAAGTATGTAGAAAACTATCTAAAATGGGGGGAGAAAAATCTGCATTGGGAGTATCTGCACGATCTAGCGTGGTATCATCGTCTGACTCTCATGTGTCCATGTCAACTGTATGTGCATCGCTCCCCTCTCTCTACTCATCAAGATGGAGATCATGCTGGTCCTCCTCCTCAACATCAGAATGTGTATCAACATGGATCGACTCTCGCTCCTCATCAGATGCCCTCTCCTCCTCTCAATCAGGTGCCCTGGCGATGTACCGCTCTTGAGATGAATGAAATATGATAAAATCTGGGAAAAGAGATCATACATGTGGCTGAATCTACCTAATATGTGTGTCTCCTCTTATTGTTCCAAATTCATATGAGGTTGGGCTGGGAGAGTGGCCTTAGACACGGTTAATTCATCCAGGTGATGGTTAACCTGCTCCATCTCTATCCTATGAGTTGTTTGGAGCGTGTTCAACATATCCATGATCTGGTTCAGTGTAAGGGCCTGTGAAGACATGTCATACTCAGAGGGGTGTCCCTAGCTATCTACTCTCTCATGCCTAGGAATGTGCTGTTGTGGCGTGTAAGGCTTAGGAGACCTTTGTGGTTTGAAGAAAGACTACTGCTTTTGGTACTGATATGGCTGTAAATGTGTAGTAGAATACTGATGTGAATGTGGTCTCTGATATAGGTGTTGGTGAGACTATTGCTGTGTGTAATGCTGACAATGCTGAAAATGTAGACATCCATGCTGCGGATACCTTAACTGCTGCTACTACTGGCGGTGTACGCTATGAGGAGTGAAATGTGGTGAAGACTGAACATGAGAATACCAAATCCCATTGATCTCAAGAGTAGCATGAGAACCAACATCTCCAGGGCTAGTGATCTGACCCAAGTTAGCATTGGACGGATCCTCATGCCAATCAATTTGTGGAGTCTCAGTAGGTAGTACTAGCTCACACTGAACATACTGAATCTGACGGGTGGGAGGAGCGTGTAAAGAACTTCGTAAAGGTTGATAAGTAGGTACACGGGCACCTGGAGAAACATACGATGAAGAAGAAGTGTAAAGCCCACTCTACAAGTCGAGATATCCTTAGTGGACCCCTTCTACAAAAATCAAAACGCACATGCGTTCCTTCCTCTCTCACAAAATAGAAAAATGGGCAAGTGCCCTCTCTCACAAAAAAGATAGAACATGAAGATAATCATTGCGGTTTCTTTCTCTCTACCTCTCCAATCAGCTTGTACATAAGAAGCCCATATCTGTGCTTATAAATAAGTCGATTTCCTAAGAAACCGGCTAGTCCTGGAATCTCTACAAAAATCATCAGCAAACACAACCAAAAATCGAAAAAATAATAAAAATCGAGAAAAATCACAGAAGAATCAAGAAAAATGATAAAACTCGAAAAAGCCGTAAAAAAATCAAAAGGAAATCGAAAAAAAGAAAACTCAAGAAAAATTGAGAAAATGAGAAGCAATAAAAATCACAAAAAATACGATAAAAAACCGAAGTATGGCTAACACATCCCAAACAACGGCGCCATTTTGATAACTAGGGTTTGTGATCTGTATAAAGAATGTCAGCATAGAGGAAATTGCTCGGAAAAAACCTTAATTGATCAAACAAAAATCGATAAAAAATAGAAGAGAGAGAAAGAGAAATGAATAGAAGTGATCCTCTCTTTTATTTGTATCTAAACTAATTATTAACCAGGTAAGTGTCCCCGGGTCAAACTTAAGGAAGTAGAATAGCAATACATAGATTTTTGAGAAGAAGGATATTTTTGTCATTTTTAATTTTTTCTCGAAGAAAGAGAAAACTCTTTTGATTGGTTTTAGCTTTTGAAATTTTTATTTGATTTTATTTTTTTCAATATTTATTTAACTTTCAAGTGATATTTTTTCAAAACAATTAATCAAAAAAAATAAGTGGAAAATAGAATATGTAGGTGATACGATATATTAAAGAAGAACCTTCGAGCATCGGTGGAACTCAAAACAGAGACGAGATTCGACAAATCAAAACAATGAAAAAAAGAGATTAAAATATCTGGAAATCATATCAAAACCTCACTAGGGATGTTGTGTACCTACCCAAGAAATTTCAATGAAAATTGGGTCTCCGAATGTCTCAAAAGTCACCACAAACTCAGGGGTACATATGTAAAATGTTTTGTAGTTTGGTCCCTGATCTGGGACTAAAATGTAAAGAAAATATGTTTTCTTACATTTAGGCCGTCGTACGGGGACCTAAATTAAATATCAGAAAAGTCCATAGAGGAGCTTGAATTCTGAAAAGTACGAGGGTTTCTATTGTAATTGTTCCAATGATTCGCTAACGTACGACTGTGATTAGAACGCTCCATGTGATCCGGATCATCCACACTTGCCATGAGTCAGAAGCCTAGAGATCACACATTCTTGTGCGTTCTTCCCCAAAGTGTGATGTAGGTGGTGGTGCTTCTCCTTCTCTAGCGATCGTTGGTGGTGTGGCTACTATGGCACTACTCCAATAGGGTCAAGAGTGGATCACTTATCCCCTCCATGCTCTCCTATGCCGGGGAGGAGTAGAGGAAGGATGGTTACGATTAAGAAGGTCGAAGAAGAGCAGTTGGGGCTTTACCTTAAGGAACGAACCAATTGATGCTTGATTGAGTGATCGTTGATGAAAATGGTGTTCCAGGTGAAGAAAGATTCACTCCAGAGGTTGTGAGTACCTGCAATTAAGAACTGTTGCTCAATTTCTCAAAGAAATCGGCCAGAAGATTTTACTTGTATCTCAAATGTAGGGTTACAGAATAAGGTATATCAGACTGAAATGTGTCGATTTGAGATGGAATTAAACATGAAACTTTGATTATGGTTTGAGATGGTGATTAAGGATGGCTAATTGTGTATTTAGATCAACTAATCAAGGCACGAGGATATATGGAATCAGAAGGGAAATGGAGAAGATTGACTTGGGAATTGGAGGTGTATGACCTCCAGGTCTTCGCTCACAGGTCGGTCCTCATAGATCACTATGCGCACGATGTCACGATGCAAGGTGGAGGTCCGAGTGTCCACCTTCCACGCGGGGCACACCTTGACGCTGTCACCACTGGGGGCGGCTAGAATAAAGAGAGAAAGGAGTAGGATCGTCCAGTTAGTGCTGGGAAAATGAGAGTTCCGTTTGAATGAACAACTTTTGGGAATTTTTATAGAATGATCAATGGGTAGTTAGGTTAGATCCTAGGGTATGCATGTGATGTGGATGTTAGGTCTAGAGAATGAAGGTTTATGATTGGGTAGAGGATTGAAGATATAACATGGTAATTAGGTAAAGAAGGGGAGTTAAAACAAAATCTAAGAGCTTGTTGATGGGGAAAATGAACCAGGTGTTGACACGTGTCTGCACTTGGTTGGCCAGATAATGCAATTACATCAATAATTAGATAATAAATAATAAGTAATGTCATTTTTAAATAGTTATAAAAAGGAAATATATAGATAATTAAATTACCTAATCTATAGAATAATTTCTTTTATAAATAATAAATATTTAATAAAATAAAAATATAATACTATTATAGAGAAATATAAAATACTTAATAAATAGGATTTTGATTTTTAATATAATAATTAAATAAATAATATATTATTTTTATATTTTATTAATTAATAGTGTAATAATTATATTGTATGTGATTTTTTTCAGATTTTAATAAATAAATTTCAATATATTAATAAATACAGATATAAACTCTACTAGTCAAATTCATCTATAAATTAGGATATTTGATTTATTTAAGCAGTGTCAAAAAAATCTGAAATAAATCATGGATAAAATAAAATATCAAAAAAATTTATAAAACTATAAAAGCAATAAAACTATAAATAATGTATTCTGAAGAAAATAAATAGCCAAAAAACCCAGTTATCATCAGATTCTAAAATCGGTCTTTTGCAAACGGACTCTGATTTTAGTGAAATCATCTTCATTTGTTAGAGAATATTACTTTATGAACTTTAAAAGTAAGTAAAGTGAAATTGAATTTTCTAGGAGAAAATTATGATATTTGGAAGTTGAGAAATTGATAATTTGAAAGTTAGATTTCTTGGCATATATACAAGATAATATTTTTAACTTATTTTTACATTTTTATATGAAATTTTAGAAATAAATAGGAAAAGAGTTTGATGAAAAATATGTAAACATGAATTAATTAGAATCTTTGAAGTTTTTATAAATACTGATAAATAATAAAGAATGTGGGAAGTGTATAATTAAGTCTTTTTATGATTTTCTTTCCTTATCTCCCCTACTTGTTTGTTTTTCGACCAATCCATGCTGACTTAGTCTCGGAGGTTATGTTATATAGATATAACGTGTGGCTATATTGATATTTTATAAGTCATTTTATACATATATACATATTTATAATCTGTCTTCTTTTTGTTTTCTTTATTTTTAGTCCTTTATTTATTTACATGTTTTTTATGTATAAAATTGCATTTTTATTCATGAGTACAATTTTGATAAATGATGGAAATTAACGGATATTCATAAGTATTAGTTAAGGGTTTTAAGACAAAATACACAAAGAATGTTAATGAATCATGGATTCATCTAATACTCTACAACAATTTGCTTTTCTCTTTATACCAGAAATTGATGGATCTGACCTATCCTTCGCATCTTTTATTAGGTGATTTGGGTATTTGCTTGCTTTTAGTTTTGTTTGGGAATCTAACTAAAAGTTGAGATCTATATTATGTTGAGTTATACCGAATATCCAATTGAAGAGAGGAACATACATTAATGATGTGGCATAATAAACTATTTGTTATACTATGATCAATGGAATTTGTGCGTAGCGGTCACCCTTCCCGTTGGATCATTGTCCACATAGTGATTGATCTTAAGTGGCATGCAAATAGATGGAGTTAGTTGCCGCCAAGCGAGGGGCATGCACACTTGGGGCCTCGGATAGAAGCCTAGATAGATGCAATCACAACCGCTACTATGTAGCTGTGACGGTTGGAGGACATGTTGCTTTGTACACTGAGATACAAATCGAATGGTTTTCAACCTCAATACTTGTGTGCCTTTAGCATAGTTCTTCAAGAGCATGCCGATCAGTTATGGTTTGTGGTCTAGTATTTTTCCAGTTCACTTAAGGTTAACACTCGTGTACTGGTTGGTTTAGGACATATCGGTTAGTATTTCAGGTGGGAGCATGATGAATCCTCGATTCATCATCTTAATATCTTGATCTTAGAAAAATCCGTGAGTAAATTCCCAAATAAATGTCCATAAAATCCATAAATTAACAAAATGACTCTTGTAAATAAAACACACTAATTATTGTATATAAGATTGTACAAAATGAATTACACATAAAAAGCCGCAAAAATAAAGGAGTTTTATACTTGTAAATAGCCCAAAACTTCATATATTTTTAATAAATTCATTTCAACTCCTTTTTGCCTAATTCTTTCTCTAACTTGTTTATAAAAATGTATATAAAAATACAAAAATACAAAATAATTTTTACCTCAAATAAATGCTCCTAGATCCCAAAGAGAAAAAGCCGTAAAGTCCAACTTCCAAGCTAAATTCCCGCTCCGTATGAACTCCAAATTCACCAAACTCACTTTTAAAGTTCAAGTTAGAAAATTATCTATCCAACGGAAGTGCTTTCATTAAAATCGGAGCTCATTTGCAAAAGTTGGGTTTTGGGACCTAGATGTACATTGTATACCATGTATATATTCATTCTTTGTTCATTTTTTATCTTACCTTTCTTAATTTTTAAAAATACAAAAAAATCATGTTTGTGTTGTATTTTATTTATATTATTTTATTGTATTTTTCTGTTGTAAATATCTCTTATTAACAAGACAAAAAAAATATATATATATACATAGTGTGTTGTATTCACTTGTAAATTCACCATTATTTTTTCCTTCTTTATTTTGTTGTAATTAAAGTAGATAACTTTATTTCATTTTATTTATTTAATTATTTTACATTCTCTACAATAACCACCATTCAACTCCATTACTCCACCATATTTTCTAACTTCTAATTCAACTCCACCATTTTATTAACCTCCATCCCACTCCATCTTAATTCTAACTTCCATTTTTCTTCTTCTTTATATACATGCCATTCTCCTCATTTTTGCTTTTGATCCATCTTTATGTGAGGAGAGCCTAGTTCCCTGAGTTGAATCGGTGACAGCGACGCAACCGCGGTCGAGCGACGACGACCCTCTCTCCGGTGTGATCCGTTGGCTTTTTGGCCAACATCGCAGCCGCAACCGCGCGCTGCTCGAGCTCATCGCACGCCGGCGATTTGAGCGAAGACCGTGCTCACGAGAGCACTCCATAGGCGTTCGCGTCCATCGTAGATTTCAGTTTCTACGTTGCACTTCCCCTCCCATCATTCCGGAGATCGTAGATTCCGAGCGCAAGATAAAAGTCGTGGTCCCTGATGGGAACTTGTTTCCATACGGCCTCCCTTACCTTCCATTCTTCATCGGCGATGATGATGATGCCTCAACAAATGTGCCTGCACTATTACTTCCCAAACGAACTTATCAGCCTAGTCATATAAAACGCAAGAGGACTCATGGATTTCTTGCTCGGAAGGCAACCAAAGGAGGTCGTCGGGTCATTGCTCGGAGGCTGGCGAAAGGCCGCCACAGAATTGCTATTTAATTTATATTAGGCCGTGTTGTCGTGATGTCTGTTTCCATTTGTTTCCATCAGTTTGTGGTACAGGAAATACTTTATCTGCCTGTTTCTACCATTGTTCAATAGCGAGCGAATGGTGGTCTGTCGCAGTTATATCTTTTTTATTCGATTAATTCTCTACACTAATTGTGATATGATTTCTACGTATTTTTGATGGTATTGAAATCGTTTAGCAGTTAAAAAAAAATTTCATTTTCCTTGCGAGGGCCCGGTGGACTTGGAGTGCATCGGAGGTCGACGGACGCGACGCGCGCCGACTGCTGAAGAGCGAGGAAAAGCAATTTATTTTTGAGAGAATTTTTGTAAATTGTTGTAATTATTTAGCTTGCTCTTTATAGCGGCTCTTGTTTGAGAGCTCGCGCATGTAAAAAGACTTAGACATTATTTGTGGTGTGTCGAGCCTGTTTCACTCTCCGGTGAGGGTGGGGCTTGACTTGAGTGGCGAAATTAAGGATTAGGCACACGGTAGTTTAGATTCAAATTTGCTTGTGCCCATCGTAATTTAGGCCACACATATCTTAGAAGATTCACATATCTTATAAGATTCATAATGAGATGCACATAGACACGTACTACTTAGCTCAAATCCAATCAATTCTTCCCCGCTAATAGTATATTGTTTAGGTGCGGTTCCTCGATCTGCATGCATTTAGTGTAATATTTACAAATTCAGTTTTGCATAACGCATGAAGAGTGCTGGGATTCACTGTAAGTATACCTTCTTCTGAGCATGCATCATAGTTTCTCATTTGCATTCTGATTTCCGATTCCCCTCTTGTTTTACAACTTAAGGTTAAAAAGAAATTGGGACTGAACGGTAGACGTGCTTGTGTGTTCACATAAATTTCAAGTGATAACCTAACTCTAAAATTGGGACTGAATTGAGCAGGTCGATTTAATTAATTGGAATAAAAAGAACCCTTGTTCTCGGGTGCATAAAGCCCTCATTGTTTGTTTTTATTGCAAGTGAGAGAGAGACGACCCTAGGATAGAGCCAAGTCTGGATTTCTTACTTACTACTGGTTCTTTATTTTTAGGCGATTAGCTACTTTTCAGTGAGGATTTACGGGTAGCCGGTAAACGGTCCGGACTTCCTTAGCAGAGTGGGAGGTTTAGAGGACACATTAGTCCTCAAGGAACGGGTAGCCGTATTTTTACGGTCCGTACTTACTCCTATACTGGCTGAAAGTAGGTCAAACTAGTCGTAAGAACCGGGCCAGTCTGTAGGAAAATACGGGCACCTAACAGCTCGTTAATCTTTCCAAGATTGTATTCTCACCAACTAAAATTGACCAGATAAATCGGCCGAACTCTTACGGACATCACGTGTTGAGTTGGTGAAATTGGGGGTTTGAATTGCGTTTGAATTGTGTGAGTTCACTCCGCACATTTACGTGCACCGTAGAACTAGCGCCTCATTGATTATCGTGATCTAATCGGTTCTTTTGACATCGAAGATGACTGATTGGGGGGATATTTATTCGGACTTTGCGAATCTCTCATTGAACCCTTCAAAAAGTACGTCTTCAAAGGTCCAAGCGCAACTTGGATCAACCTGGACTCATGACCCTCTTGAGCCCAAGATCATCCACTCTCGGGATGGTTACTCTCAAACCATTCCCTTTCTCTCTTCCCACCTCACCGAGGAAGACCTTCGCCTCGATGAGAATATCTTGATTCATAAATCCTCTTCTAATAAAGAACACATTGCTGATTCAGGCCATATAGAAGACACGAGTAAAATGCCTCCAAAGAAGAAAGAAGAGGAAGAAGAGAACAATGAAGACTCGATGAGAAGTATACTTGCCCGATTAGCTGCATCTGAGCAGCAACAAGCATTACTGAGAGCTCAGTTAGGACAGTTAAATGTTGGGGTCCAACTACCAATGGATGCGGCTTATAACCCCGGACAATATCAAATTCATAACTACTTGAGTCCGGCCGAACCCGAGGTTGATTTTGAGTTGAAGCCGCACTTTCTGAACCTGCTGCCACATTTTGATGGGAATGCTTCTGAGGAGCCATATGCATTCCTAAGGGACTTTGAGCTCATCTGTGCTAACCTCAAACATAATAATGTTAGCCAGGATTATATTAGGCTCAAAGCCCTTCCATTTGCCTTGGGTGGAAAAGCCGATTACTGGGTGAAGAATCTTGGAATCATCGTCACCACTTATGCCCAGTTCAAGGACCTATTCCTAAAGAAGTTCTACCCGTTGAGTAGAACTAACATGATGAGGACGCGAATTACAAGTTTTTCCCAATTACCCACTGAAGCCTTCTGTGATGCTTGGGAAAGATTCAAGGACATCCTGCAAAAGTGCCCTTGTCATAGATTAGATGACAACATCTTGGTCCAATCCTTCTTCACTGGTCTCAACCCTGAGATGCAGGGTTTAGTGAGCGCTGCCTGTGGAGGCAGCTATACATCACGAGGAGCGGATACCGTCTGGAGGGTATTCGAGCAGATGGCTGAAACTAGCCGCTCACAGATGGCCAGCAGGGCCTATACACCATTTCCCAATTCACTCTCACTTGGAGGGGGGAAACCAGTTGTAGTCGATCTCTCTCAGGACGTGATCCCTAGCATGGGACTCTTTGCTGACAAGCTTACTGTAGTCGAGAAGATCGACAGGAGGATTGATGAGTTAGACCGGAGCGTCTCCAAACTTCCAAAACAGATGGAGGAGTTGACTGAGAAGGTATCTAAGATAAGGATACCCGCCGTGACTGCACCCTCTGCTCCCATTTACCGAGTTCACCATGTTCAGGAGCAGTTGGTGTCAGGGCAACCCCAGCCATGGGAGCAGGACCAATCCTACACCCACTCTTTTCAGCAGCCACCTCCAGTAGCAGAGACAGTCCAGGAGGAGCCTCCACCAGTTTGGGAGGTGAATGGGATATGGTATACTCAGGACCCTGCCAGGCAGGGAAGTACGGGAGACCAACAGACCTATCAGCGTCCCCCGACCTTTCACAACACCGCATTCACCTCCGCACCACCTCCTTCACAGCAGAGCCCTGGATTCCATCCACCCCAGCAGCAGAGGCAGCAGTACCAGCAGTATGGCCGACAGGGCCATTACCAGACGGGCCAGCAGGGCTCGCAACCCCAGCAGCAGCAGAGGCAGTACACTGGCCAGCAGGGCCAGTCTTCCCGTTCTTCTTCCCAGTCTTATCCACTTCCTTCATCGTCTAGTCCCATGGATATTCAGCAGCAGATACTCGACGAGCTACGTTCCTAAAGGAACGAGGTTCAGGACTTACGGGTGGATGTCAACCGCCTGTCAAGATGGCGAGACGAGCAGACTGCACCCTCTACCTCGATCCCAGCCCAAGTTCAGGCTAACCCCAATAGCCTGAACCGTTCTAGTTCTCAGCAGCACTTTGGTCAGGTATACTATTCAGCATCTCCTAAATCTGAACATGAGATTCTTTCGTGTGACGAGGCTAACCACATGTCACTCAGGAGCGGAAGGACCGTGGTCGTACCTGACCGGGCGAGGGACACGAGGAGGGGCATCTCTGGAGCTCTACCTGAGGAGTCTTCAGAGGACGAGGAGGAGAGACATCATATTTCAGAGCCCCATCAGCACCATTCGAGGATTTCTACTCAGGGAGCCGAGAGGAGGAGGAGAACACGTATGCAGCATCGTCAGCATGGATATTCTTCTGAGTCTACGGAGGACCTTGCATCTCCGGTTGTGGTGGATACCACTCCAGCTTCTATTCCACAACCTATAGTAGATAGTTTTGATTTCGATTCCATGTTGCATCAAAAAGATTCTTGTATGAAGAACTCTGTTTCCGTTAAGTCAAAGAATGATCTTTCAGTTCATGATTCAGACTCTTCATCCTCTGTTTCCCTAGCTTCAATCCCTTTCCCCCGTGCTCTTTCGGCAGGAAAGCGCATCAAAAAGATTCAGAAAGATGACCCCGATATGGCACGATTTTGTAAAGAAAATATCACTGTGAAGGTGCCATTTGATGAATATGTGGCTAATCATCCTGCCTTCCAAAAATACCTTAAGGTGAGATGCACACCTACAAGGGTTAGCAGGAAGAAAGATAACCGAAATATAAAGACACATGTCTTATCGGTAGCCACAACCTTTTGTATCAAGAATCAGACTTTGCCAAAGAAAAAGAGAGACATGGGTGCTCACTATGTGGAGAGTCGTATTGACGACATTGCGTTTGCACGCACACTCTTAGATAACGGTTCTTCGATCAACTTACTTCCCTTAGCCTTATATCAGAAATTGGAGTTGGGACCACTTCGCAAATCTAGAGCTTTACTCCAATTCGCAGACCGTTCAATGAAGAGACCTAAGGGAGAAGTGAAGAACGTCGTTATCTCGATTGAGGGGCAGAATTATCAGGTGGACTTCACAGTCTTGGACATGGAGACCCCCAATCATTGGAGAGAATCTCAGATCATTCTCGGGCGACCCTTCCTTAGGACCGCAGGCGCAGCTTTCGATTATGGTACGGGAATGATGAAGTTCCGTTCTCCAGGTGGAGAGATGAACCTTGAGATGAAGCAAACCAAGCGTCAGCGACCCGATTCAGAGAGTAGCACAGAGTACTCATCTTCAGAGGCAGATTACAGTATGATTAGCACAGTTGGGATTTGGGGACAGATTCCTTCAGGACAGAGCGAGACCCTTTCATCTGGAGAGGATATAGTGCATGATGCAGTTTGCCAGGTGTTGTCTGATCTTACTAGAGATGCATCAACCTATTCTCATGATGACTTAGAGATCCATCCGGATCTGTCAGTTCCATCCTCTTCGGAACAATCATGGGACATAGATGACGAGTCGGACGTGGCTTTTGCCGATTGTCTGGATACTTTTGACGATCCGACTCCCAATTATTCTGATTTGGTGGCGAGTACTACTCAGCTTAGCCCACCTTCATGCAGCACGGAACCAGATTCAGATTCAGTTCAGCCAGATCTGCTTGATGATACCACATTGCCAGAACTGAAATCACTACCTCCTACACTCAAGTACGCCTTTCTTGCGGGACCCAAAGAGAGATATCCTATCATCATTAGCTCAGACTTGACTTTAAAGCAGGAGTCTAGGTTGTTAGAGGTCTTAGAGAGGAACCGCAAAGCAATAGGCTGGACAGTGTCGGATCTCGTGGGCATCAACCCCGCTCTCTGCTCGCACCACATTTTTACTGAGGATAATGTGAGACCTTCCCGTGAGTTTCAGAGGAGACTTAACCCCAATCTACGGGAAGTGGTGAAGAATGAAATTGAGAAATGGTGCAAGGCAGGGTTCATATACCCTATTTCTGACTCCAAGTGGGTGGCCCCACTTCATGTTGTCCCGAAGAAGTCGGGAATTCAGATGGTCACCAACGAGGAGGGGGTAGAGATCGCGACACATGTACCCACGTCGTGGCACGTCTGTGTCGACTACAGGAGCCTGAATGCTGCGACCAAGAAAGATCACTTTCCCTTGCCTTTTATTGATCAGATCTTGGAGAGACTCGCAGGGAAAAGAGTTCTTCTGTTTTCTTGACGGGTACTCAGGCTACAACCAGGTGGCCATAGCCCCTGAGGACCAGGAAAAGACCACTTTCACATGTCCATTCGGCACTTATGCTTTCAGGCGCATGCCATTCGGGCTCTGCAATGCCCCGGGCACATTTTAGCGGTGCATGATAGCCATATTTGCCGAGATGGTGGGAGATTTCCTGGAAGTGTTCATGGATGACTTCTCGGTCCATGGTGATTCTTTTGATACATGTTTAGCGTACTTGGACCGAGTTCTCACGAGGTGTAGAGAGGTGAATCTGGTACTCTCCTGGGAGAAGAGTCACTTTATGGTGACAGAGGGTATCGTGTTGGGGCATGTCATCTCCAAAAGGGGAATGGAGGTTGACCCTGCCAAGGTGGAGGTGATCAAGAAACTCGATCCACCTACCAACGTGAAGTCAGTGCGGTCATTCTTAGGGCATGTTGGATTCTATAGGAGATTCATTCAAGATTTTTCAAAGATCGCCCGCCCACTGACTGAGCTCTTAGGGAAAGACATAGAGTTCATTGTAGATCACAGGTGTCTGGAGGCCTTTGAGCTCTTGAAGAGGAAGATTTGTGCCTCGCCTATCCTACAAGCTCCTGACTGGTCTCTCCCCTTTGAGATCATGACTGACGCTTCAGATTTCGCTATAGGAGCTGTGTTAGGACAATGGCGAGAGGGGATTCCGTTGGCGATTCACTATGCGAGCAAAGTTTTAGATCCTACACAGAAAAATTATACAGTGACTGAAAAGGAAATGCTCGCGGTAGTATGGGCCCTCGAGAAGTTCAGATCATATATTTTGGGCTCTAAGGTGACAATTTATACTGATCACACAGCCATTCGATACTTAATGGAAAAGAAGGATGCGAAGGCGCGTCTTCTTAGGTGGATTCTACTCCTCCAGGAATTTGATTTGGAGATTAAAGATAAACCTGGAGTGAAGAATGTTGTGGCTGATCACCTTTCTCGGATTGAACTTAAGGATTCTCCTGATCATGAGCGGATTAGAGAGACCTTCCCAGATGAGTCAATTTGTGCTATTGACTCCCTCCCGTGGTATGCCAACATGGTGAACTATCTTGTCTCCAAGCAGGTTCCCCATGGTTGGACTAGGAGCAGCATTGATCGACTGAAGTTGGATTCGAGGAGATACCACTGGGACGATCCTTTCCTTTTCTTCGAAGGACCGGATTGTGTTTGGAGAAGGTGTATTCCTCAGGAGGAATACCATAGTGTCCTCACATATTGTCATTCACTTGAGGCTGGAGGACACCATTCGGGAAAGCGAACCGCTCACAAAGTACTTCAATGTGGATTGTATTGGCCGACCTTGTTTAGAGATGCCATTGATTTTGTGCGGTCGTGCCCGACTTGTCAAAGGATGGGAGGGACAGTTGGACAGAGAGATGAGTTGCCCATGCAACCGATGATTATTTGTGATGTTTTTGATGCATGGGGCATAGATTTTATGGGTCCCTTTCCCAACAGCCAAGGACATGAGTACATTTTGTTGGCGGTTGATTACTTATCCAGGTGGGTGGAGGCTATCCCAACCCGAACAGCAGACAACAAGACTGTCTGTAAGTTTGTGAGAGATCATATTATTGCTAGGTTCGGGGTGTCAAAAGTTTTGATATCTGATGGGGGTAGCCATTTTGTGAACCGAGAAATGAGATCTTTAGCCAAGGACTATGGATTTGATCATAGAGTTACTAGTCCTTACCACCCACAATCCAACAGCATGGCAGAGGTTTCGAACAGAGAGGTGAAGAGTATTTTGCAGAAATTGGTTCGTCCCGATAGGAAGAATTGGTCTCAACTCTTGGACCAAGTTCTGTGGGCCTATAGGACAGCCTACAAGACACCATTGGGTACTTCACCATTTAGAATGATCTATGGCAAGCCATGCCATTTGCCCGCAGAATTGATTCATAAATCCGAATGGGCAATTAAGAAGATTAATTGGAGCTGTCACCTAGGGAAGCTTTGCCGAGACTTGAACTTGAACGAGCTCGTGGAAATCCGAAACAGGGCATATGACAACAGTTTGATTTATAAGGACAAAGTAAAAAGATGGCATGATCAGCACATTAGGTGCAAAGACTTTGTCCCTGGACAAAAGGTATGGTTGTTCAATGCCAGGTTGAAGATGTTCCATGGGAAGCTCGAATCTAAATGGACGGGTCCCTTCGTGGTTAAGAAAGTGCACGAGAATGGAAGTGTAGAGATAGCTGATCTCACAGATGGTGCACAATCTCATGTGGTGAATGGACAACTGTTGAAGCATTTTGTTGATTCCAAAGAGCAGTTAGTCCAAGTCGAGGTCATCAACTTCATACAGAGTGAGCACAGAGCAGATACATCTTATTACTCTTCATGAAGATGCAGCATCAAGATTCAACATCTTAGAAGATTCCATCACTCTTGTACATATTCTCCCTTCTTTGTATATTCTCGAAATCACGTCGGTTCTCACACTTACTCTTGTCCTATACTTAGGCTGACCAAAGCCTAAGTATAGGGGGGACCGATGCCCGCCATGTGTATTTACTCATCATTTCTCCTCTTGACCTCGTCCGCCCCATTTTTGCTCTTCTTCTACACTTAGGCTGTCCAGAGCCTAAGTATAGGGGGGCAGATCGACTTCTATACTTTTTATTATTTTAGCTTTCCTACGCTTAGTACGAGCTATGTCTTTTTGTCACCTAGTGCCATGAGGACATAGCACAAGCTAAGTATAGGGGGGCGTGTATATATTACATATATACTTTACCCATACCTCGTACTTTCACGTATTTTTATATATATTATACAATAATTATGGGGTGGGTAAAAAAATAAAAATAAAAAAAATAAAAATAAAAATAAAAATAAAAAAATGAAAAAATGAATGAAATAAAAAAGTCTTTTCTTATTTACCTATCTTTTTATTTAAAAAAAACACAAAAAAAAACTTTTTCTAAAACTTAAAAAAAAAAAAAAAAATAAAAACTAAAAAAAACTAACTAATAAGTTGGTTTAATCCCTGACACAATTCACTTTCACACAAGACTAGTGATGTTCAAGAACACTTGGTTTATGAGGTCTTGAGATTTTGAGTTAACCAGCCTTAGTCATTAGGGTCCTTGACTTAATTATTCACATTTCCCTAGTTTGAAAGATGTGTGTGCTATATTGCATGCTTAGTCTCTACCTTAAGAATATGATCTGCACCTCACATACACGACTGCAGTTATGATGAGATGAGTTGTAATTTCACTTGAGGAACTGGGAAGAGGGATTTGAGTTTGGACTTGATTTGATGATGCTCGAGGATGGGATAAAATCAATGAAGGCTTCATGAAACCTGAGTGTCAGCACATTTAGCCAGTATGAGAACATGGTTCTTGTACTATCTCTTGATATTTACCTATGTGCCAGGGTGTGATAAAATAAAAAAAATGTTGATCAGTGTGCGCCAACTCTTGGTAAAAGCAGTGGAGCTAGCCACAAATACTACAAAGCAATGAAATGTCAAAGAAAAGCTCTCATTCCACAAAGTCAATTATCAAAAGAGCTTCCACCAAAGGCGAGCGCTCCCAACCATTTCAAAGTGTCCACTTGGACCACCGCTATTAGGACCAGGAGTCGGGCTTGCACCAAAAAAGGGCTCTGCATCGTAAATGCTACAAGTCTGGGTGTAGAAGGTACGATAGGTACTCAAAAAAGGCACACCCCAGTGTACTCCCAGGAAAACAAGTGCAGACGGCTCCAACTTCTCTTGACGGATGCACTGATCAACACCAAAAAAATGCATTGCGTAATAAGTCACTTGAGAGGATCCTTGTTCCAATGAGAGGGAGAGAAGAAATGACACAATCCTATGCCCTCCATCGACTGGCCTTCCATCTACACTTTCAAGTCTGACAACTAAAGAGACGGTGGATTGGATGCAAGAAATGATTTATTCCCTAGTGTTGAGGATTGGGTCCATAGGAGAGTCTCTTGGACTGGAACCTTGGGTGACGTTGCGACTCTACTCTTATAACTGCAGTCCACACTTAAAGTCATATCCCTTATATATATGTATACAAAGAGAGTCTGATGATTAGGGAAATTGGGTACCTTTTAACTAGAGCTTGGTTAAGCTTAGAATTTTAGTATCTCTAAAACCGAGAGTTCTTGAACGGATCAAGTCTTGTATTCACATGCACAGTCAGGGGTTAACCCAACTTATTCATTCCTTATTTGCTCGAGGACTAGCAAAGTTTAAGTATAGGGGGGTGATGAATCCTCGATTCATCATCTTAATATCTTGATCTTAGCAAAATCCGTGAGTAAATTCCCAAATAAATGTCCATAAAATCCATAAATTAACAAAATGACTCTTGTAAATAAAACACACTAATTATTGTATATAAGATTGTACAAAATGAATTACACATAAAAAGCCGCAAAAATAAAGGAGTTTTATACTTGTAAATAGCCCAAAACTTCATATATTTTTAATAAATTCATTTCAACTCCTTTTTGCCTAATTCTTTCTCTAACTTGTTTATAAAAATGTATATAAAAATACAAAAATACAAAATAATTTTTACCTCAAATAAATGCTCCTAGATCCCAAAGAGAAAAAGCCGTAAAGTCCAACTTCCAAGCTAAATTCCCGCTCCGTATGAACTCCAAATTCACCAAACTTACTTTTAAAGTTCAAGTTAGAAAATTATCTATCCAACGGAAGTGGTTTCATTAAAATCGGAGCTCATTTGCAAAAGTTGGGTTTTGGGACCTAGATGTACATTGTATACCATGTATATATTCATTCTTTGTTCATTTTTTATCTTACCTTTCTTAATTTTTAAAAATACAAAAAAAATCATGTTTGTGTTGTATTTTATTTATATTATTTTATTGTATTTTTCTGTTGTAAATATCTCTTATTAACAAGACAAAAAATATATATATACATAGTGTGTTGTATTCACTTGTAAATTCACCATTATTTTTTCCTTCTTTATTTTGTTGTAATTAAAGTAGATAACTTTATTTCATTTTATTTATTTAATTATTTTACATTCTCTACAATAACCACCATTCAACTCCATTACTCCACCATATTTTCTAACTTCTAATTCAACTCCACCATTTTATTAACCTCCATCCCACTCCATTTTAATTCTAACTTCCATTTTTCTTCTTCTTTATATACATGCCATTCTCCTCATTTTTGCTTTTGATCCATCTTTATGTGAGGAGAGCCTAGTTCCCTGAGTTGAATCGGTGACAGCGACGCAACCGCGGTCGAGCGACGACGGCCCTCTCTCCGGTGTGATCCGTTGGCTTTTTGGCCAACATCGCAGCCGCAACCGCGCACTGCTCGAGCTCATCGCACGCCGTCGATTTGAGCGAAGACCGTGCTCACGAGAGCACTCCATAGGCGTTCGCGTCCATCGTAGATTTCAGTTTCTGCGTTGCACTTCCCCTCCCATCATTCCGGAGATCGTAGATTCCGAGCGCAAGATAAAAGTTGTGGTCCCTGACGGGAACTTGTTTCCATACGGCCTCCCTTACCTTCCATTCTTCATCGGCGATGATGATGATGCCTCAACAAATGTGCCTGCACTATTACTTCCCAAACGAACTTATCATCCTAGTCATATAAAACGCAAGAGGACTCATGGATTTCTTGCTCGGAAGGCAACCAAAGGAAGTCGCCGGGTCATTGCTCGGAGGCTGGCGAAAGGCCGCCACAGAATTGTTGTTTAATTTATATTAGGCCGTGTTGTCGTGATGTCTGTTTCCATTTGTTTCCATCAGTTTGTGGTACATTAAATACTTTATCTGCCTGTTTCTACCATTGTTCAATAGCGAGCGAATGGTGGTCTGTCGCAGTTATATCTTTTTTATTTGATTAATTCTCTACACTAATTGTGATATGATTTCTACGTATTTTTGATGGTATTGAAATCGTTTAGCAGTTAAAAAAAACGCAAGGGAGCAGCAGCGGCCCAGCCGCCCCCGCCCCCCTCTCCTCCATTCCCTCCGCCGGCCGCATCAACGCGGCCCCCTCCAGCCGGCCTCGCCGCCACCCACCAAGAGGTGCAGCAGCGGTCGCCGCCCCCCCACCGCCGCCGCAGCCCCTTCTCCCTTCTCGCGGGTGGCCGCTCCTCTTGCGACGACGCCGCCCCAGCAGACCGCCCGCCGCGAGCTGCCACACCACCTTCCCAGCACCCCTCGGCTCGCCGCCGCTCTCCTCCGCGCCTCCGCGCGCCGGTGCGGCGCGGCCGCCGACGCCACCGACATCTCCCTTTGTGGGTTCTCCTTTCACCTGCAATCTGAAGGAAGAAGAATGTTGATTTATTTTTTATTGTAAAAATTGCACCTTTTATTTCTTTAGTTTATATAATTACATAATAGTCCCTGTACACATCTTGTTGTAAATATTGTCTTTTTGTTTTGCAAGGACACCCCTGTATTCGTACTTAAATTTGGACCTCATTTTGGTATCCTTTTATTAAAAGAAAAATATCATTGTGTTGAGCAACTAAATGTCTACATTTTGACTATTTATTTGTATTTTTGTGAGTAATGGGTAATTAATTAAAAATGTTCAACTGAAATTTAGCATACTTTACCCATTCTGTGCTTTTAAAATTATTTCTCACATACGGTTGCTTCAAAAAAATCCACAAAAATTATATATGATGCCTTGATATGTGATGAACTTACTGTCTAAATTTCAACCAAATTGGAGTTGTCTTGTGCCCGAAATAAATTGTAGAGTGTTTCTAGTATTTGATTTTTAATGAAATCC
This sequence comes from Ottelia alismoides, assembly GCA_037367405.1. Lineage (NCBI taxonomy): Eukaryota > Viridiplantae > Streptophyta > Magnoliopsida > Alismatales > Hydrocharitaceae > Ottelia > Ottelia alismoides. Next base: position 311,974 of record JAZKJV010002761.1, read on the forward strand.
ATGGACATCCTTTTTGCGAAATTTTAATTCTCCCGGATTCTACATCTAAATATCTTTATGAGATAAATCGCACTCTTATTAATTTGATAACATGGATTTACTAGGAATTATTTACTCACTGTCACTCTGTTTCTACTAAAAAATCCATAAAAAATTCATAACTTGTCAAAAAATTCCAAAAAAAATACTGTAGCTTCCTTGCATCATGTTTTCATTCCAGTAATTTTTTCATGATTTTTGCTTTCTGTTTGTGTGATAAATTGCAAAAAGACCCTTAAAAAGTGTGCATTTTTCATTGTTGCATTTTAAGTCCTAAAATTCTAAAAAAATGTGTTTTGTTTTCATCTCTGGATTAGTATTCTAGGAAAAATATAATTTGGCTAAATTGGATTAATTTCTCATTAAAATTAATTTGGCTAAGTTGTATGCTTTCGTAGTGTTTTAATTCAACCGCATCTTGTTTTGATATTTCTTTTTGCATTAAAAAAATATAAAAAAAAATACCGTTTGGATATCTAGATCTTAAATTTGCAAATTAAACCCAAGTTGTTCCTTTGCCTCCCTGAGTTCGACCCCGGACTTGCCCGGGATATAAATTAAGCCGAGACACTCTTCACGGAGATCTTCTCTCGGTTCTGACTGAATCGCTAAGTACACGTGCTACAACGAACACGAATTAAACATCGTATTCAGCGACTCGTCAGAGCACTAAGAGAGGAGTTCTGGAACATGTGTTTAATGAAATTTGGAATGAATATAAATCTCATGTGCATAAAGAAGATTGGGATTATTGGTGGTGATTCATATTACAGTAAGAATGATCTTGGTAATCTATGACCTAACACGTGTAGACTCTTACACATAGGTAGCGGACTTGGGCGATTCGATATGATTCACGAGTTGGAATCTAATTTGAGAATCATAATTATAGTTGTGAAGTGGAGCTAAGTGGATGTGTTGGAAACTTAAATAGGATGCATTGTACCCCACTGCATGCCTACAGATGCACCCCAATACTAAGGCATTATTCTTTCCTTAGAGTCATAGTTTGAGGTCTCATATGGACCAAGATCACAAACTATCCACGAAGTTCAGGTTACTCACATCCAATAAAAATGATTAGAGTTGTATTTTGTTATGATGAAGGTTTTACCTAGTTGTTTCTTTTGCACACTTCTTTAGCACCTTGCTTGTTATAAATTGCATATTGTATTGAGCAACTTTGCGCATAATATACTAGCATGTTGGATCAGCAGGTTCTCAGAAGCAGCCACAACAGTGAGCGACAATTGTTTACGTTTAACTACTTATTTTGTGCAGCTCCACAATTTTATTTTGTGGTACAAAGCTTATAGTCAGTGATTACTTGTATCCTTTCATGCTTTACTTGTAGTTTTGAGAGACAATGTGATGTATCGTGTATACATGACAACAACAACAACAAAGCCTTTACCCACAATTAAGTAGGGTTGACGACATGGATTCTTCACCTCCATTCAGATCTATCTTGGGTCAATCTCTGGCTAATATTAAAAAACTAAGATCCCTTCGTATAGTCTCTTTCCAACACTTCTTGGGCCGTCCTCGCCCTCTCTTAGCCGGCTCAACATCCCAACACTCGCATCTCCTAACTGGTACATCAGCTTATCTTCTTTGCAAATGACCAAACCATCTTAAGAGATTTTCTCGCATCTTATCCTCGATTGGAGCTACACCAACTTTCTTTCTAACTACATCATTCTGAATCCGATTTTTACGTATGTGTGTGTGTCCACACATCCACCTTAGCATTTTCATTTCTGCTACAACCATTCTCTGCACATGTCAATGGTTCACATACCAACATTCAAATCCATAGAGCATAGCAGGTCTCACGGCTGCTTTGTAAAACTTTCCTTTAATTTTTAAAGGAATTTTCTTATAAAGAGCACATCAGAGGCTCCTCTCCACTTTAGCAAACCTGCATTTATTCTATTAGTAACATCTGCATCAATTTCCCCATGATGTTGCAAAATAGATCCGAGATATATAAAAAAATCTCTCTTTCGAATGTTATCGTCATTAATCTTCACCTCGATTCCTTCATCATTGCTTCCATCGCACTCCATATATTCCGTCTTAGCCCTACTTATACAAAATCCTTTAGTCTCCAATACATGTCTCCAGACCTCAAACTTCTCATTTACTCCATCTACAGTCTCGTCAATGAACACAATATTATCAGCTAATAACATACATCGATGTAACTCATCCTGAATGTGACTTGTCAACTCGTCCATAGTTAAAGTAAAAAACAAATAGACTCAAAGGTGAACCTTGATGTAAACCAATGTTGATGTCAAATAGTCAGTCTTCCTAGACGGGGTCCTCACATAGGATAGATCCCTATCATACATATCCTTTATGAGGTTAATGTATAGGATAGGTACTTGTCTCTTCTCCGAAACTCTCCACAATATCTCTTGTGGGATAGAATCACAAGCCTTCTCCAAATTAATAAAGATCATATAGAGATTCTTCCTTTTATGTTTATAAATCTCTATTGTTCTTCTCAGAAATGGATGGCTTCAATAGTTGAGCGGCCTAGCATGAATTCGAATTGGTTTTCTTTTACTTTGGAAACTTGCCTCAACCTTCTTTCGATCACACGTTCCCAAATTTTCATAGCGTGACTCATTAGCTTGACATCTCTGTAATTTGAATAATTTCGAAAGTCTCCTTTATTCTTATAAAGAGGCAGCACAATACTCCTCCTCCAATCTTCAGGCATTTTTTTGCTTCAACTTGAATAGATTCGTAAGCTAAGCCAAACCCGCTCACCTAAAACTCTCCGTACTTCTATAGGATGTCATCCGGTCCTACACCTTTCCCAGGTCTCATAACCTTCAAAGACTTCTCTATTTCATTTCTTTGTATTCGTCTATAACTTGCACAATTCAAGTAACTTTCACTACTAGCTAGGTCACCCAAAGTGATCTCTCTATTTCCTTCCCCAGCGAAAAATTTATGGAAGTACTGCTCCCATCTAGTCTCTATATCTTTTTGAGTAACAAGCATGTGACCTTCCTCTTCCTTAATGCATCTCACTTGAGAAAGGTCTTTGGTCTTTCTTTCTCTTGCTTTGGCCAACCTAAATATATCCTTCTGGTCCTCCTTAGAGTCGAGATTTTTATACAAAACTTCATAAGCTTTTGACATAGCTTCTCTTACAGCCTTCTTTGCTTCCTTCTTCGCTATTTTGTAGTTTGTGACAGATTCCTTTGTTCTATCCTTAGACATAACTTTAAAGCATGCTCTTTTAATTTTTAGCTTCTTTTGCACCCCTTTACTCCACCACCAAGCCTCCTTTTGACCTGAAGCTCCTCCCTTTGACTCACCTAGCATCTCTTTGGCTACCTTTCGGATACAAAATGCTGCTGCCTCCCACATCTCATTTGCACTTCTGCTACATTCCCAAGATAAGTCTTCTAAAACCTTCTACCTGAAGCTCGACTACTTCAATGGAAGATTCCACCATCTAGTTCCAGTGATCTTAAGAACCCTCCTTTTCTTCATCATCCCTTTTATTTGCACATCCAAGACTAATAAGCGATGTTGGGTTGTCAAACTCTCTCTTAGGATTACTTTGTAATCTTTACCATACAATCGATCTCTTCTCCTCAACAATAAGTAATCTATTATGTATTCTAATTGGGCCACTCTTATAATTAATTAAATTCACCTCCCTCTTCTTGAAGAGAGTGTTTGCTATGAAAAGATCATATATCCCCAAAAACATGTTCTCCATGAACACTATCATACCTTGAAGCATTTTTTCCCACATGTCCATTAAGATCTTCACTTATGCAAATCATCTCTCTTTGTGGGATTCCTTGTAAAATCTTATCCAAATCCTTCCAAAAAGCTTGTTTAGTCCTTTCATCTAAACTAATTTTGTGTGCATAAACTGTGATGATATTCAGAATTTCTTCTTCAAGCATCAATTTTAGCAAAATAATCCGATCCCTGAATCTTTACACCTCAACCACACAATCCTTCAAATCCTTATGAACAATCACTCCAACATCGTTTCTACCCTTATCTTTACCTGAATACCAAAGTTTAAAGCATGTCTTCTCGATCTCCCTTGCTTCCTCTCCAACCTATTTAGTCTCTTGAAGACATAGTATATGAATCTTCCTTCTTTCCATCGTATCCACTATCTCCATCAATTTTCCAGTTAAAGTGCCAATATTACAACTACCAATCCGCAACTTTCATTGCAACATCTTTTAGAATAACTTCTTTACGCGCATGTGTCCATTATGCGAGAACCCTTGCAAATTTTGAATTACATCCAGGGTGCGATATAGCGGCCCTTGCCAATTTTTCATTGCATTCGAGTGATGCAATGCGTCGCAAGTAGGGAACGCCCCAATGAAATCTAAATGTTTTCTTAAATCCATGTTGAAAAGATCTGACTGTCATGAGGCAACTTTCTAAATAATATTTTTTTTTAAAAAATACTATATAGGATGTTGTCTCTAACTGCTTTACACTGGTTGTCGGCTACCTAACGCAACCCTCCTCATTTACCCAAGTATGGGACCGGCCATGGATGAGTTAAACATGTCAGATAATTTTTGAATGCATACAAGTGATGATTTCGTAGACATGGATTGGATTGTAAAATAAATGAGTGATGGGTATGAAGTGAATGGAAAGAAATTTTTAATTGCAGTCTTTTATGTGATTGTCTCATGTTTATATGTATATAATGTGATTCGAATGTGGAATTATATGTGCATGGAATTGATTTGCCGAGTACCCGGATCCTAGGACTATGGTCGCCACAATATCCTATTCAAATGGTTGATTAATAATTTTTTTGAATCATATTCTTATTATTAATCATTTCAAGGGAAATGCAACCATCTTTAACTACAAGCAGTGATTAATTAGATTATAATAATTTAAATATATTAAATTAATATCAATCTAATTCAATTAATATCTAATTATTGCTTTATATAATTTTATTATATAGTATACACTCTCACAAGTATGCATTATTCTAATTTTAGTTATTAAAGTACGTAATAACTTCCTTATGCTATCTTTCTTTAAAATAGATCTGGCTAGATCGTTCAGATATGCTAAGAAGGAGCACCTCCTTGCATGCAAAGAGCTAATTAGTTAACCAAGTCAGCATACTCATGCCTAAACATCTTCACCATTGTCATTTTGAACAACACATTGGTTCAAATTGTACAAGTAATTTTATCAATCTTTTGATCATGCATTATACTTTATAATAATCACTTCAAATACTTGGAAGTAAAATAATTTTAATTTCCTCAAATCTCTAGCTTTATCAAACAATTGTTTTTTTTGCATCCAAATTAGGCATCTACATTATTGTATTTTTATTGGAAGAAAGTTGAATCAACTATATATCATGTGTACATTTATTGCAAGAAAGTTGAAGTCAACTATATATCCATGATGGGAGAGTCCTTTCCATCATGAAGTTTGTTGTGGTAGGACATATATCTAGAATTTCCCTCAGTGGCCCTCCTAGTATTTTTCGAAGCTCAATCTTTACGTAGCCACTATTGATGTTGATGTCACATGTTTGGTATGTTGTGTAGCAATCAAATTGTTAGGGTTGTTGGCAATCAAATACTTCTTTAAATAATTAATTCAAATTCTAATCAGGAAAATACAAATAAAATGTCATCTAGATGATCCTATCATCTTCCGACCCAAGACAACTAAATATGAAATATTTAGGGCTATCTGACTCGAAATTGCGTGAAATAAATTCCTAATATTTTTAACTTTTGACATTATTAAAGTAGTTTTAACATGTTTCATGAAGGGAAACAGTAACTAAAAATTCATAATTTAGAGTTATGATATTTATGCAAAAACTAGACACTGTCAGAACTTTCGAATCCGAATCAATGCCTAATCGTCGCCAACTCTTGACATGACTTTTGAGATCATATCTATATATACATCCCAAAATAAGATAAAAATAGGGACAGACAATATCCATATCAAATGTGCTCAATTTCGATTTAAAATTGCAAAAATGTGAAAAAACAATGTTCATGCAATCCCATATCCATATTGTTATCTTAATACGGCTTGGATCATATCCAATACCTCTGACCAAGGCTCTTATACCACTTGAAGAGAGGCGATTGTGCCTTACACATCACTAAATCATGAGAGTTGGATCGTATCCGATAAAAATAAGACTTGCCGTACAAGTCACACTAGCAGCAAAATTTAATTTTTCTATGGAACCACATGGCTTGGGAAATTTTTACAATACGTTTAAACAAGATAACTCGAGTATTAGGCTTACCTCTTGAAGCATGATTGCGATCTTCTAGTCTCTGAGTAAATAGACCTCTTGTCGCAAGTCCGATCCAATAGAGAGAACACTTGCGAGAGCGGGGACGGACAATGTGACTCCTGCAATCCACGATGATGGCTGAGTCATGAAGCTCCTGATTTCGTCATACGAAATCCCACTACTTCTTCAAGAGCATGGGACGATGAAGAAGCAAAACCTCCATGTGAGATCAATTGAATCGATCCAGCTGCACAATGACAAGGTGACGACTATCGTGGACTCCAAATCTCGAGGACAGGGGATGGCCAAATGGGATGGAGAGAGGGAGAGAGAGGGACACACTCACACAGAGAGAGAGAGAGAGATCATTTTGTATCTTGTTGTGTTATAACTATAAGAGAGATAGGGTTGCCTTCTCTTTTATAACACATTGGGTGGTTAAGATGTATTTCTAATAACAATCAATGGTCAAGATTATAGGTGGCTCCAACCATAATTAGGATTGAGAGTCAATAAATAAACTATCAACACTATATCCAAAACTAATTCAGATATAAACTCAATCTCCATGAATTAGATTAGAAAGGAGAGAGATCATTAAGGCGGGGACGACCACCATTGTAGCTCCCACCATGGTCGTCCCATCCTAGTTAGGAGTGCGAGCATTCTCTTTCCTAATCTCACTTGATGTAACCACTATTACACCAAATCTTAATTCATAGAATTATTTTACCAACTAATTATCACAAAATAATTACAAGTTGTTTGTGACGATCACAGATAGACCATTGACAATTATTAATCATTCTTAATAATCAGATATAGTTTAAATTCACTATTTCTTTATTTTTTAATACTCAAATATTATCTAATGGAGCAATCATTGAACTCTTTCAAGGGTAGTGTGCCTTCTCCTCATATAATTGGGGATAATGACATGACGACTATATAAGTCATGTATATTGACTTGGAATATGAGATCTAGAGGACCACTCAGAGATGTTTGATAATGTCAAACATGATACATAATCTTCTCATTGCTTCCGAATCCAATTCAGATCAATGTTCAAACTTTGGATTAAGATAGGATAATTAGTTCACTGAGTGTAGTCACTAAAATCCAAATGTGTTTCATTACTCCCTCAGAATAAAAACGTCATGATATACAATTGATTAAGATCACATGACCCTCGAGTATTCCCAATACATGTACATCATGCATAGTGGAAGATTATGATTAAACCTGAAAATCTGATCCCATTTTGAATTGTCTCCTTCATGATTTTCTCGATAAGTTTCTCATTCACTCATTGGGAATCAGTATCGATCATATGCTTTTCAAAGCCTATATCATACCTTCAAATCATGTCTTATTTTCAAAACAAGATGTCCCACATTGGAATTTGGTTTATCCCAATATCTCATGAGTAAGCTCATATCTTCCGATTCGGTAGTGAACTTCTATGATCCCTTTTAAATATCATATTACTTACATGCCATTATATGCATGCCAACGGAGCATTGTATATACCTTTACTTAGTCATCATCCTAATGGTTTTATAAATGTATATATTTAGGCATATAGTAACACATATGTCTCTGATTAGAGGATGCGTGTCTATACGTGATAATATACGACATAGGTTTTAGTTATCTCGATCTCGCTAAGCCAATTCTTTGACTTAACTCATCAAACACCTCTGAATCTCTATTCCTATGTAGAGGACGTGCATCAAGAGTTTGGTCGGATGTCAGCCTTTGGAGTAAGCATTGCCTTATTCTTTTGAGGCTGGAGATCCTTTATTGATAATCACTTGACAGTATGATTAAGTCATCAATCTAACTCTTTAGATATTCAACACTGCACCAGTCTTTATGATCCAACCTTTGTATCAGTTTAATATGATATCAAGATGTCCATGGTAGATAACCTTAATTGCAACAAGGGACCTATTATGCAAATAAGTTATTCTTCATTTCAAATTTAAGGATTGACCTGTAATAATTTTTTGTATAATGGTTCGTTTTCGGTTCACATGTCCTACATGATGATCATAGGAAGAATCCTAAATTACTATAAAGCGGGGTTAATAACGGATATATATAAATATATACATATATATACATACATATACATATATATACATACATATACATATACATATATATATATACATACACACACATACATGCATACATACATACATACATACGTACATACGTACATACATACATACATACATACATACATACATACATACATACATACATACATACATACATACATACATACATACATACATACATACATACATACATACATACATACGCACATGGAGCACTTGAATTGAGGTGGCACCTTTCCTTGATTATGGAATGGTGTTATTTTAGGTCGTTGGATAATGAGTGTACGAGTGATATTGAAACCACTAGGTGGTTTTCATGCCAAGTAACATTCCTAATATGAGGTTAATTAAATTAGTACTAATTTAGTAAAATAAACGTCATTGATCATTCTATATTTAGGTACATGCCGAATGATGTATATAATTTTTCAGAAATATCTGATGGAATAATGGTCCACGTTTTGAAATAACTGTTATAAATTTACAAACGATTGAGGTATTTTACAATTCTGTGTTATAAATTACAAAAGCGTAACCACTGTTGTTCGCAAAGAAGCCCAAATCCGATGAAAATTTGTATTTTGGTGTACATGTGTTTCTTAAAATATAGGTGCTTTGATCATATGCTAATTAATTGATGTACACATGGAAAATATTCCTAAAATAATGGGATTTTTATTACAACTATTTTTCCCAATATATTAGTTGGGATAAATTACAAACACGTTAAATATGTTACATGTCATATGCATATTAATTTTAGGGGTAATAAACTGCAACTTTTTTTTGTGACTTTGTAATAGTTGTGAATTTCAACATTTTTTTGTAAATTTCATAGTCTTTGATTTATTTTGAAAAAAAATGTAGTCTCTTTTGAGAACATTGTTTGGGAGTAATGTTTATACACTGTGATATTGTTTTGTAAACTTTGTGGTCTCATTTGTAAAATATATGGGGTTTTATAAGATAGATTGTTATTGCTAATGTACAAATTATTTTATATATCCATCCAACACGTTTCTCATATCATTTGTCAATCGAAATTTTTCATCCATTGTAAATTTTGTCTAGATTTTGTAAAATCCACATTCTCATTGAAACAATTATATGATATTATGCAAAATAAAAAGTCAATCATTAGTTTATCATTTATTCTAAAAAAGGATAACATGTAAAAATATATGCATAAGTGTAGATCAACGAATCAAAATGTAAATTATACAATCAATTATGTAAATTAGTAGATCAAAAGGTAAAATATAACCATCACATTTTGACATTTACATCCAATTGAACCTGAAAACTTCATCTCTTTAGTATTTAATCTAAAAAAGATGAAATTTCATCTAATTCGATTTTTACAAAATACATCATCTTTTGGGTGAAAATATAATAAGACCCAACTTTTTATAATAAAAATTCATTTATTTATACTGACAACCTGAGACATGTTCAATCTGTAAACAAATATTTACATTGTTAATCAAAAAAATCTTTCTTTTAGGTGGCATTATCATTCTCATTATACAAAATTCAGTCTGTAAACAAACCTCAAAAGAAAAAAAATGAAAAGTGTATTGAACTCAAAAGAATGGGGGAAACCAAACTTACAAAAGATTGAATATTCCAGAGATATGATTAAACTCAAAAGAACAAAAAGTATGTTGAATATTACAGAAAATATGATTGAATAAAGGCTCACGTTTTGAAATACTTGTTATCAATTTACAAAAGATTGATATATTTTACAATACCGTGTTATAAATTACATAAGCGTAATCACCGATATTCGAAAAAATACTAAATCATAACCATTAGTAAATCAGGAACACTTATTAAAAAAATAAACGAAAAACTTTGAAAATGGATTGAGATGTAATCAAAATAGAAATAAAAAATAAAATCCAAATAAAAAATAAAAGCAATCTAAAATAGCCTGGAACTTGATTAATATATGAATAAAAAAGAATAAGAAAAAATTACTAAGAACACACATCATCCTCCGTGCGCAACCACCTCATGCGGCTCCATGGATCGTCATCGTCGTCTCCATGCACCGCCGATGCCATTGTCACACACCACCATCATATCCACGTGCATCCACACACACATCACCTCCTACCGCTCAATGCATTGCCACTGTCGTCGCCATGTATCGCCTTCGTCTTCGTCATATGCCACCATCTCTAAATGCGGCCGCCGCCTCTGCGTCGGGGGTTGGCAAAGAAGAGAGTGGGGAGAAGATACTCGTAAATTTTTTTTTGGAAATTTGAGTAATTGAGATCCAAGATCGTGATGGATTCTATATTTAAAAAATTAAATTCGAGTAATTAATAAGCAATGGGATAATGACGTAGTCAAATTGAATCTTCGAAAAGTTTCTAAAAATGGCGATTTAAGGTTGTTTTGACGATGATTTTGGGTTTGATTTAGTGGTTTTGTTAACCACCGTTGATAATAATCGGAGGACTACTAACAGGTGTCACACCATTCAAATGGAAATGTGTCACCTCAATTCAAGTTTTTCCTACACGCACACACACATATATATATAGGAGTGATCTTGTGAGAGCAAAAAACTGTGAGAGCATGAGAGCAGTGATTCTGGACCACTTAATTTAAGTAGGAGAGAGAATACCATGAGAGAGAAGATATATACTAGTGATCTAGAATGACTACTCTCATGCTCTCACAATTGTTTGCTCTCATAGGACCACTCCTCTCTATATATACACACATATACATATACATACAAATATCTATATATATAAAGATAAATGGGGCTGCCCCCTAGGGGAGCTAACTTAGCTCCCCCTGCCCCATTTTCTTTTCTTTTTTTGAAAATTTCTTTCATCAATATTCATCACTATATGCCTATATTATATCATTCAAATTATGTGAAACAGAGACTCCTACGACTTCCATCCATACAATCTTTTTTTAACGTACCTAGGATTTTTTAAATCGATCCCGTTTGGATGGAGGTTGTAGAAGTCTCTGTTTTGCATGAAATTTTAATGAAATAATATGGGAATTTAATAATGAATTTACACGGTTTTTATTTTCAAAAAAATATAAAAATACGTGAAAAATGAGGCGGAGGGAGTTAAGTTAGCTCCTCCGAGCGGGCATACACATTTTCCCATATATATTGTAAAATGGGGCTGCTCCCAGGGAGTAGCTAACTTAGCTCCCCTGTCCCATCTTCCCCATATTTTTTATTTTTTTAGAAAACAAAATTGTGTAAATTCATTATTATATCCCTATATTATGTCATTCAAATTTTGTGAGAAACAGAGACTCCTACGGCCTCCATCTAGACAGGGTCGATTTAAAAAATCCTGCGACTGTTAAAAAATGACGGTTTAGATGGAGGCCGTAGGAGTCTCTATTTTGCATGAAATTTGAATGACATAATATAGGGATATAGTGATGAATATTCACGGAAGAAATTTTCAAAAAAATAAAAATAAAAAAACTAGGGAAAATGGGGAGGGGGGCTAAGTTAGCTCCCCATAGTTGGCGGCTCCATTTTCCCATATATATATATATATATATATAAAGAGAGAGAGAGAGGTTAATGGGGCTGCCCTCACGTCGTTTTTGGCATTTTTTTATTTTTTTGAAAAATATCGCCATGTATATTCATCCCTATCCCTCCTATATGCCATTCGAAGTTTGTCAGAAACAGAGACTCCTACGACCTCCATCGAGATAGTGTCGATTTTATAAATCATTTTACCGTAAAAAAATGACTGTCTGGATGGAGGCCATTTGAGTCTTTGTTTCTGACGAAATTCGAGTGGCATATTGGAGGGATATAGGGATTAATATACATGATGATATTTTAAAAAAAAAAATAAAAAAACATCAAAATAGAGGGTGGAGCAGCCATCTTGGGGGTAGCCCCAATAAAATACATATGTATATATATATATATAGAGAGAGAGAGAGTAAAATGTGGCTGCTCCCTCGGAGGAGCCAATGGGCTGCTCCCACCCCCATTTTCTCCATTTTTTATTTTATTGGAAAATTAAAATTTATATATTCAACACTATATCCCTCTAACATTCTATTAAAATTTCATCAGAAACAAAGACTCCTAGGCCCTCCATCAAGAACAAGTAATTTTAACGGTCTTAGAATTGATGTAATCGACATGTTCTGGATGGAGGGCCTAGGAGCCTCTATTTCTGACGAAATTTTAGTAGAATGTTAAAGGAATATAGTGATGAATATATAAATGTTTATTTTCTAAAAAAGTAAAAAATGGGAGAAAAATAGAGGTGGGAGCGGCCCGTTGGCTCCTCCCTGAGAGCAGCCCCATTTTACTCATATATATATATATATATATATATATATATATATATATATATATGGGTTAAAGGAGGCTACTCCCTGGATGTAGCAAATTGGCTACTCCTACCTTTATTTTTCTCAATTTTTTTTATTTTTTTTGGAAAATAAAAATATGTAAATTCATAACTATATTTCCCGAACATGTCATTCCAATTTCGCCAGAAATAGAGACTCCTATGCCCTCCATTTGAAGAGGGTCAATTTGAGCATTTCTGAGACGTTAAAATTTGACAATCTTGATGGAGGGGATAGAAGTCTCGAATTAAGTTGAATTTTGAATGACACTATGATGACATATTGTGATCTAAATTCAAATAGGTTTCATTTCAGAAAAATAAAAAATAGGAAAAAAGGGGTGGGAGCATGTAAGTTGGCTACAACCAGGGAGCATACTCCCTTTTCCATATATATATATATATATATATGGGAAAAAGGAGCCTACACCGGCGGGTGCAGGTAATTATCTACACATGGCCTATTTTTCATTAATTTTTTGATTTTTTAAAATGAAACCTTGGGGGAATTAAATCACCATGTATCACCATGTTGTCATTCTAAATTCAACTTAATTCGAGACTCCTATCATCTCCATCAAGACTGCTAAATTTTAACGATTTCAGAATTGCTGAAATCGACCCTGTCTAGATGAACATGTCAGGAATGTTTGTTTTTCATGAAACTTGAAACACATATTCCCCCTAAATATATTAATTAAATCCCCTCACCTTTTAATTTAAAATAAATAAATAAATAGTCGAAAAATAGGGTGGGTGCAGGGAGTTTCCTACACCCCCGTGTGCAGGCTCCCTGCCCCCTATATATATATATATATATATATATATATATATATATATATATATATATATATAGGACGGGGAAGCTGCTCCATGGAGCAACTAAGCTGGCTGCTCCACAGAGCACTTTTCCCCTTTATTTTGTTTATTTTTAAATTTTCACCATGTATATTCATCTATATATCCCTCCTATATGTCATTGAAATTTCATCAGAAAAAGAGACTCCTATGTCATCCATCCAAAATAGGTCGATTACAACAAATTTCAGACAGTTAAAATTACCTGTTCTAGATGGAGGGCATAGGGGTCTTTGTTTCTGACGAAATTTGACTGACATATAGGAGGGATATATAGATGAATATACATGGTGGAAATTTCAAAAAAATAAAAAAGAGAGGGAGAAATTGCTCCGTGGAGTAGCTAGCTTAGCTGCTCCATGGAGCAGCTTCCTTTTCCTCATAATATATATATATATATATATATATATAGGGTTAAATGGGGCTGCCCCCTAGGAGTAGCCAACTTGGCTACTCCCACCCCTATTTTCCCCTCATTTTTTTATTTTTTTGGAAAATAAAAATTTGTATATTCATCATTATATCCCTCTAACATTCTATTAAAATTTCGTCAGAAACAGAGACTCCTACAGCCTCCATCCATACATGGTCGATTTAAAAAATCCTGCGACCGTTAAAAAAATGACGTCTGGATGGAGGGCCTAGGAGTCTCTGTTTCTGATGAAATTTTAATAGAATGTTAGAGAGATATAGTGATGAATATACAATTTTTTTTCTTTCCAAAGAAATAAAAAAATGAAGGAAAATAGGGGTGGGAGTAGCCAAGTTGGCTACTCCCAGAGGGCAGCCCCATTTTACCCATATATATATATATAGGGCCCTTCCAATGAGGTGCACCTTTCCTGGGTGTATGGAAAGCCCATCACGAGATCCGTTAGATCTCGATCTAGCGGTTCTTCATCCAAAAGGGTATTTTAGTCCATACATTTTCGTTTTAAATTTGAATTTAATTTCAAATTTGAAATTTATTTCGTCTTTATATTTTTCCATTTTTAGCGTGTCTGATTTGGTATTTTTTGTTGCCTTTTAGTTACTGAATTTTCTCCGACATGGTAGCATTTTCGCACAATGTAGAATAGCAGGTTTTTTTGTAAAATTCCGCTTGATATTGTAAAAATGCATCCTGCATTGTAAAATAAAATCACAATTAGTAATATTTATATTATAATAATTGTAATTTTGATAACACTATTGTAGAAGATCATGAACGTTTTGTAAAATATATAGGAAGATTGTAAATCCATCAGATCCTATTATGTGCGTTTTTCACAAATGCCAAGCATCTTTGTAAAATTCGA
Organism: Ottelia alismoides; assembly: GCA_037367405.1. Classification (NCBI taxonomy): domain Eukaryota; kingdom Viridiplantae; phylum Streptophyta; class Magnoliopsida; order Alismatales; family Hydrocharitaceae; genus Ottelia; species Ottelia alismoides. Next base: position 326,976 of record JAZKJV010002761.1, read on the forward strand.
ATCCCTGTTGTAATTTTGCATCCTACATTGTATAATAAGATCACAGTTAGTAAAAAAATGATATGCAATTGTAAAATACGATCTGAGATTGTAAAAAAACTCGAGATTGCAAAACAGTCTGAGATTGCAAAATAGGTCATTTATATTGTAAAATACGATCTGGGATTGTAAAAAAAACACTCGAGATTGCAAAATAGGTCATTATATTGTAAAAACCTGGGCACGCCCTCCATCTCCAGCATCCTCTCTACCCGCACCTCCTCCGCCCTTCTCCTCCACGACCCAACTCCTCCATGCACGTCCTCCTCCGCCCATACACCTCCATTCACGCACTCTTTCAACCGTCTCCTCCATGATTCACCTCCTCCACGCGTATAAATGTAAAAAACAGTCTGAAATTTGTAAAAAGATGATATGCTATTGTAAAATACGATCTGAGATTGTAAAAAAAACTCGAGATTGCAAAATAGGTCATTATATTGTAAAAACCTGGGCACGCCCTCCATCTCCAGCATCCTCTCTACCCGCACCTCCTCCGCTCTTCTCCTCCACGACCCACCTCCTCCTAGGGCTGCTAATCGAACCGAACTGTAGCGAACATACCTATGTTCGAGTTCGGTTCGATAAGGAAGTTCGAAAGTTCGAGTTCGAGTTTCGTTCGATAAATGTTCGATAGGATATGTTCGAGTTCGAGTTCGTTTAGAAAACGAACGTTCGAGTTCGGTTCGATAACAATTCGTTAACAAGTTAACTTAACTTAAACTTGTTTACATGAACAAGTTCGAAATGGGAGTTCGATAACAAGGTTCGATAAGCAGTAAAAATAAGAAATTATTCAATTAAACTAGTACAAAGACCAATAAATACCGTAATTTCTTTAACCTCAAAATTTATTAAGTGTATAAATACTAAGTTACACATAAAATACACACATATATATACATATATCGAACTCGAATTTTTATCGAACGAACATATGTTATGTTCATGTTCGGTTCGTTAAGCTATCGAACTAAAATTTGAAGTTCATGTTCAGTTCATTTAGAAACGAACGAACTTTTTTCGAACTATTATCGAACGAACTCTAATCGAATACGAACATGTTCAGTTCGATTATCAGCCCTACCTCCTCCATGCACGTCCTCCTCTGCCCACATACCTCCATTCACGCACTCCTTCAACCTTCTCCTCCCCTCCCCGCTTACCTTCACATCCACCAGCACGATCTCCGACGTTTGAACCTGTGGAATCGACCAGCCTCCTCCCACATGCCGTCTTCGATGATCTTCGCGACGTAGGTGAACGTGATCTGTTGGGGAGGCGATGGAGGACGTCGGAGCAGCCTCCTCCCACATGCCGTCGTCGAGAGAGAGACAGGAGAGAGAGAGAGAGAGTCGTCGTCGAGAGAGAGAGATAGGAGAGAGAGAGAGATGTGAGATAATTTAGGAGATATTTTGTTGCATTCTAAATATAGAATATACCAAAATGACCATAATAGATTTTTCGACATTTAAAAAATATAGATAACGAGCCATTAATGATAACCATCAGATTGACTATGGATGATTAGGATGGCGGGCTTTCCATGCACCCAGGAAAGGTGCACCTCATTGGAAATATCTCCTATATATATATATTCTTTCAAATAGGACGCAGTCCTTCCATAGTTAAGGAAGGCCAGCCCCTTTTTTGTATAAAATAGGATGACTTTGGTAGAATACATATACAGTTTTGTATTATAACATGCAATTTTAATATTTGTATTATAATACGTAGTTTTGTATGCGGCTTTGTATTTATAATGTGCACCTATAATACAAACTGTATACGTATTCTACTAAGGGATTTTATCAGTTGTGCCCCTCCGAGATATCGCAATATCAGTTATGCCCCTATCTTTTTGGTAATATCAGTTGTGCCCCCGACTTCTTGCCAATATTTCACTTGTGCCCCTCAGAGGGGCATAACTGATAAAAAATTTTTATCAGTTATGCCCCTCTGAGGGGCACAAGTGAAATATTGGCAAGAAGTCGGGGGCACAACTGATATTACCAAAAAGATAGGGGCATAACTGATATTGCGATATCTCGGAGGGGCACAACTGATAAAAACCCTTCTACTAAAGTGCTCGTTTTTATACAAAAAAGGGGCGGCCTTCCTGAACTCAGGAAGGACTGCGTCCTATTTGAAAGGCCTCCTATATATATATATTTATATATACACACACACACACACACACATATGGGATAGATGGGGCTGCCCCCTAGGGGGAGCTAACTTGGCTCCCCCGCCCCATTTTCACCATTTTTTTATTTTTTTTGAAAATTTCTTCAATGAATATTCATCACTATATCCCTATATTATGCTATTCAAATTTCGTGCGAAATAGAGACTCATACGGCCTCCATCCAGACAGTCATTTTTTAACGGTAACAGGATTTTTTAAATCGATCCCGTCTGGATGGAGGTCGTAGGAGTCTCTGTTTCGTATAAATTTTGAATGACGTAATATAGGGATTTAATAATGAATTTACACAGTTTTAGATTTTAAAAAAAAATAAAAAATATGTGAAAAAAAAGACGGGGGAGCTAAGTTAGCTCCCCCTAAGGGGCATACACATTTTTCCCTATATATATATGACTTAAATGATGGTTGCTTTACGCTTCTAATTCTACGGTCATGGACAAATCGTTTCACAAGTTTCACGTAAATTTCAGGTTGCATCTTAAAAACTAAACTCACAATATTAGTATGTGTTCCTGTTTATTGGATGTTGTATTTGATAATAATTCCATCATTTTAATTTACCTTCTCCTACTTTGACGTTTCTAGAGTTTTGTTGTATTCTGCTTTGATACGAACTCTTAAATTTTGTATCATCCCAAGCATGTTCTACATAGTCCGAACTTCTTCAAATCTTATGGCCAAAAAAGATAAATACTCACTACAAGGAAAATAAGTTGTGGCTACAGAATTATGGCTACGGATATGGGGTTTGTGACCACAGAATTGGCCACTGGCCACGAGCGAGAGTTTTCTAGCCACGAATATGTTGTGGCCATTACAAGTGGCCACAGAACTTATCGTGGACACAACTCTTATATGAAGTCTTTGACCACAGATTGTGGCTACGAGAAACTAGTGGCCACAGAATTATCGTCGCCACAAATTTCCGTAACCACATTCCGTCGTCACAACTCATTTTTCTTGTAGTGACTCTAATTTTGTAACAAGATGAGTTTGTTTTTACACTAACGGAAACGATGATAAAATGGTAAAATAAAATTATATTATGGTATTGTTAAATGTAAATATTATAATAAATATGATTAGAAATTATAAATTTGAGATTTTTAAATGTAAAAACATTGCATATATATATATATATATATTTCATTGTTATAAATATATCAGACGTCAAATGCATACAATCACATGTCTATGAAATATGAAATATGAATAATACAAAATATACTCTGACCGTTTACATGTATATGTGATTTGAGTAATACATTCTCATCAATGAGTATTTTTTTGGTATCAAGAGGCAAACTAGTAGGAGGGCACATTAACCATAACTAGTTAATACCAATATGTTATTCTAACAAAGGAGGGCACATTAACCATAACTAGTTAATACCAATATGTTATTCTAACAAAGCAAGGCAAGAGGAAAACAATGCAACAAATGCACTACGAAACACTTGCAACTGATACTGCCAAAGAACATGAGAGAAGAGGAGGAAAGGAATTAGTAGAGCGTGAATCCTCTGCACTAATGCAGAGGTTTGCAGTAAAATCCAACCACATCTGAACCACTCGATCACATTGTAAGACCTAAAAAAGTATGGATTTCGTGTGAACCACTCGATTACACTGTAAGATTTAAAGAAAATTCAGATTCATGGAAACCACTCGATCTTGATCGAACAACTCAGATACAATTGATTTTACAGCAGACCTCTGCATCACTGTAGAGGCTATGCTCTCTAACAATTAAAGGGGTGAAAGGGAATACTTCCAAGTGTTGGTAAGCGTGTAGCATAATTCATCTCATTTATCCAAATATCAAAGATTCGCAACAGAGATATGCTTTTTGTCCCAAACACAAGCAAACTACAGGAAACCCCTTTCGTACCTCTTTCCTGATACATTTTTTTAAACCTTAGACGGGCATCGGATGATAAAATAACAGAAACCTTCTGAGTTACCCATGTGATTGATTGGTGGAAAGCCATATTTTAAGAGAAATCAAAGAATAAGGTTCTCTATGTCCAAATAAGAGTTCTAAAAGAAAAAAGACAAAGCAAGGTACGATAAAAGGTAAAACTTGTCTCGATACTTAATATTAAAAACATTGTACATTGCCAGTGTCAAGATAATAAAGTTTGATGCATATAAGATGGCACATCTATAGTTATTGCAGATGTCCAATACATGATTGTCGACGTAAGAAATGAAACGTTTACGTAGGTTATCCTTCTCCCTCGATAGAATGTCTAGCTAATGCAAAAGAAAGTTTATACATCTGCACTTCTAAGCCCTAACTCTCAATGGGTCATTGACGTTGCTTTATACTATTATTTTATTTATCCACACCACACATATTTTATGTATGAACACACATGCACACGTTCAACAGTGGCGTCTTTTGGGTGTATAGAGATTAGTATACGTCTACCCCCCTGTACCTATACAAGAAAGTTCAATGCAAGTGCAGAAAAGCGTTGAATAACGTGTAGGTGAACTTTTTGGTATAACTTTACATGAACTGTCGTCACACTATGATTTTCATCCAAAACATGGTCTTCATACATGTGGTTTTCACCGAGGTTTAAAAACCGAATCGAATCGGCGGATTGAACCGGTTAAACAAAGAAACGATGGAAAAATGGTCCAACCATCCGGTTTTATTCAGAAAATGAAAGGATTTTTATCAGTGTGCCCCTTCGAGATATTCCAATATCAGTTATGCCCCTCCCTTTTTGGTAATATCAATTGTGCCCCCCACTTCTTGTCGTTCTGGCACTTGTGCCCCTCCGTTAGTTTAACCATCAATGAGTTGACTTAACTATGTTTTTTTTTCAAACCATGGTACAGTTAGGAGGGGTATAATTGTCAGACTTCTTCATCTTCTTCCTCCTCCATTTGTTCTTCTTCCTTTCTCTTCATAATTTCTCTCTCTTAGTTACATCTTCATGCATCCATCAAAATGCTAAATTTTTTGCATTTTCGCGAATATATCATTCATTACAGATCAAAAGGTGAATTTTATTGATTTTTCGATGAATTTTATTGAATTTTTCGATGAATTTTCATGAATCAATTAAACAAAAATTTATCTTAAGCGGTCGTGGATTTTTTCGGTGAATTTTTGCACGATCCTCGAAGAAGCAACAAGAGTGGAGGAGCAGGGGAGAAAACGATCGTGGGCGGAGGGGGGCGAAGGGGGGATCGTGCTCTGTCATCGTCTTCGTCATCGCTTCGAGGAGCAAGAGTGCCTCCAGCAGGCCGGGAAGGAGGGGGCGGAAGGAGGGGCTGTAGGGGGCAAGCCTGGGCGGAGGGGGTGGAGGAGGAGGTGCGGTGTGGGTTGCAGAGGAGCTAGGCAGAGGGCTGGGAAGGAGCTGGGGAAAAGGGGGCGGTGCAGGAGCAGAGGGAGGGCGAAAGAGGTGCGAAGTGGATGAAGCAGGGGTGATGGGGAGGGGCTCGGCATGGGCTGGGGAGGAGTTGGGGCGGAGGGGGCCGTGGAGGAGCTCGGGGCAGGCTGGGGAGGAGCTAGGGCGGAGGGGGTCGTGGAGGAGAGAGGGCGGAGGAGGAGCTCGCGGCGGAGGGGTCGTGGAGGAGCGGGGACGGGGGTGCGAGGGTCGGGGAGGAGCTCGGGGCGGAGGGACGAGCTCGTGCGCATAGGGGGAGGCGCAAGTGCGGAGCTAGGAGCTTGGGGCGGAGGGAGGCACTAGGGGCAGAGGGAGAGGAGCTCGGGGCGAAGGGGGAGGCGTGGCGTTGGAGGGAAGGGCCGAGGGCGGTTGGGAGAAGCCGCTGGAGGAGCAGGTGGCTTGGAGAAGAAACATAAGGGGGAGGAAGAGGATGGGTGAGTATGAAGAAGAAGAAGGGTTAGACATTTCAATCCATTTTATAAAACTAAATTCGGTTGTATCTCAAAATTAACGTCTGTTTTCCTTCAAGATGGACGACAACTAACCCGATGGGCACACGTGATAGAATGGTAAGAAGTCGGGGGCACAACTGATATTCCCAAAAAGGAAGGGGCATAACTGAAGTCACAATATCTCATAGGGGCACAACTGATAAAAACTCAAAATAAAAACCAGTCAAAACTGGTCAAAATCCGGTTAAATCGCTTAAATCCGGTTGGGACAATACAACCAAACCATCGGTTCAACCATCCATTTTTTGACAAAAAATAATTTCTAATAAATCAACAAAATACAAATTTTTTCAGAAATATTCATAATCTACTCTCATTCTAACCCATATTATAGTTCCCCTTTATCTATTCTCCTTCACATATGCCAATCACTCATTATCCTGTGTCCCTTCATGCTATATGAGCATTGCCTCTCTCTTCCCACATTGTGTATGAGATTGTCAACTTATAACAATAACAAAAGAAGAAGACATTGTCATAGTCATAGTATGAAAAGCAATAAATTAACAAAACACTTGTTAATTAGAGTTTAAATAATTTTAAAATTATTAATTTTCTACATCATATATGTATTTATATAAATTTTACGAAATATAATTATTATGATCTTTCGAGTTTTTTAAGAACATTTATAACCCTACCTTTTAAGCACTTTCACTTGGGTACTTATATTTTTTTTTAAAATTCACAACATCATCCTTATGTTGGTATAAAAATGGGAGTACAAGTGTAATAATAAAAGGCCACTACTATTGATTTTGTAAAAATATAGAGGACACTTGCAATTGTATTGAAATAGGGGTATACATGTTATTGGAAAAAACTTGAAAGGACAAGAGTAAACAAATTCTTGAAAGATATGATGTAGCCTTTTCCTATTTATTTGTATGATATACATGTCTAACTCGATTCGACCCGGTTGGACCGTACGAACCAAACCAACAATACACTGGCTCGATCTTTTCCGGTGTCTTTGAACTGCGGACTCATCACTAGTTTGACCGGGTGCTCCCATTGATGCGACCATAAAATCAAAAATAGATACATACCCGATTTGATGTCCGGTCCAGCTTTTAAAACCTTGATTTTCACTACTTCGTTTACTTATTATTTTCTATATGCACGAAGGAGTTAACAAACGAAAACAGATGCTAATTACGCATATCAATGATCTTCATTATGCATTTAAAAAAATATTCCATTGTTAAGCTAGGAAAAATGCTTAAAATTTAATCTCGAGCGGAATGCATAGGGGTATGTGAAATATTAACCAAATATATTAATATTAACCTAGAGTATAGAGATATAGTCAACTTTAGAAATTGAAGCATACACGTGAGACAAAGGAGACCAAACAAGACAAAGTGAAAGAAAAAGAAAGATAAATTTGTTGGGGACAAGACCCGTAGGTATCGTCGCCACTCGTATACATGTTGTTGTGGATATGAATCACCTGATACAGATGCAGATAAACAATCAACTACCACAACCGAAGCACGTGAAGAAAAGAATAACCAGATGTAACAGTGATCGGTTACCTCTCGTGACGTCGGAGAAGAAAGGTCACTAAAAGAAGAACACGTACAATTCTCTTCATTCCCGCTCTCTTCCTCTCTTTTCTTTATCCTCCTTTCTCTAGGATTACATTGTTCTAGTGGTAATGTTGAAGCAATGCCTCCACCCCCTCAATATATAGCTCAATTACAACCTCATAGTCCTATTCTCAATAGGATAATAAATATAATACAACTCAACTACTATTAGGATTAGGAGTCCTACCCCATTAGGATTCCTAATCCTAATATGACTCTATTCCTAATAAAATTTACCCTGCAAGTGAGTTCTTGCATAAGATAACACACAAGAAAGCTCCTCTTACCAGGCTCTATAAGGTTGCTCTTTTCCAAATCGGGGTGTTCACAGGATAGGCATGTACCCCTTTAATTTCAGAATGTGATATGATTAGGGATGAAAAAGAACAAGACTATATTTGTATCATATCCACTACCGTATTTGTTTTATAATAGATACAGATGTGGATATCACTTTGATGTTCATATACATGTATTAATATTCACATATCCATTTTAGTATATAAATATAGTTGTAGATTTATATATAGTTGTGTATAACAAAATTTTATGTTTTAATTCATCATTCTTGATATAATTGTTATGAAAGGATTATATTTAATATATTTATTTTATTTTCAAATCATCTTAAAAAAAGTATATTCAATGTAATATATTAGTATTTCGATCATGATTCGTATTCATTTTTAAAGATATAGTAATAAATATTTCATTTCGTCAATCTTCTTATCCGCATATATGTATTCGTATTTTAAAATAAATGAAGATATGATTATAGATATTGTTGATATTCAAATCAATTACGTCCTTGTATATTCTTTTGAATGTTTGAAGAAACCACTTGAAGTTATGAATATGCATATTATTCAGATTTAGTATGCACAGAGGGGCTTTCACCTATGCGAGGATGGGGGATGTGTTGTGTCCTCTTGGGGGATTGGATTCCCGAGGGTCCAAGTCGGTGAACAAAACTGCCGTCCTCAATAACCTCCATTTCTAACAACCTTCATGGCTCGAAGATATGCACCTCTATTATCTCCTTTGGTGCTCTATTATTCAACACCCCCAACAATATAAATACCTCAATGCCAATGTCCACTTTATTAACCTCAAAGCTCCCTCTCAGTTCTGTGTAGCGAAGTACACTTGAAATCGAATTTCCTTGCTAAAAGGGGATTTTTCCGAGGTTCTAAATTAAAATGTCACACTCAAAAGGGGATCATCAAAACTTATCTGATTTTAAGAAGTTCTAAAGTACCCTCTTCCTATGCACCATGTGATATTCAAGTGGCTTTGCTATCACATGGAAATAAGATCTTCTATGTGTACACCTACAAAACCCTTCTTCCTTGGCATGTCAATTTTCAATCGCCCACAAATGGGCCTTGGCATATCCTTGATGGGGAGTTCGAAAGGTTGATTAAAAAAGAATCGCATATTACAAGTATGTCTCAAATCTCGAATCATCACTTCGATCGGATAATCCTCAGGTGTGGCGATTGCTTCCTTCTCACCAGGAAACTACAAAATCACTCCATCTCCCTGATACTTTAGTTTTCTACAACTCAAGTACTTCAAACACTCCTACTTTCTCCTGGAGGTATGCTTCATTTGCAAGCAAAGTAGACACATATCTAGAGACCATTCCCAATTCATGGATCCCCTAGAAAACCTTCAAACAAGTGTCCTCACCCATTCTTACCAACAATGGATGCCCTCTCAAACACTCTCCCCATTAGGCTAACCCGGTTTACCTCCCTCCGTTTTTGGGTTGCAATTCTATCATAAATCAATGTGACATCACATCATATTCCTTATTCCAACCCTCATAACCATCCAAACAATTACTATTCACATGAGGTTACCGCAACCTATCCCATCACAGTAACCAAATAGACCCTTGGGTTCATTGGGATGGCGTGTCCCCTATTGGAGACATCTCTTTCTTTAATAGCCTCATGGAACAAGGTAGACATGGCCAATGGGCCGTGGGCCCGACTACCCAGCCTGCTCATGGGCCGGGCTTGGGCTAGTTGAGTTGAGGTATGTTCTATATATATATATATATATATATATGAGCTAAATAAGACATGTATTAATATGATATATTTTAAGTTTTTCATATTGGATACTAAATTTACATAAAATTTAATACTTTACATGTCAAGCAAAATGCAAACTACTTAGATTAGTTATATAATGTATAGATGGTGGTAATAAAATCACTTGTACTTTTTAAACAACAATAAAAAATCAATGAGAGAAAAATAAAATGGGCCCATGGGCCGGCCAATGACGGACTTTGGACAAAAGTTTTAGAACCTTGGCTCGTTTGACTGACCCATGTGCCAGTCCGGTTCGTATTTTGGCTAGGTCAAGAACCAGATACACCTATGCATTTCGATTTCTCCTTGCAATTTTCACATTCTACTTGGGATCAATCACCTATAATCACTCTTTTTGACAAAATGATAGGCTACAATATTAACTTTTTGGGAAAATGTTATCTCATCTAATGCCTATGATTTTATGGAAAATTTTGTTTTATTATTAGGGTAGATTTTGATTGTAAGGATCAAGAGTTGAATTTTGTAAATAAACTATGGTTCACTAATGAAAAATCTTTTACAATGTTCAAACTTAAAATATCAAATTTACCTCAACATTTGTTCCCAGAACATTGGAGCTCTTGGTGGGGATTGGAAATTGTCCCATCTTAGGGAGTTGGAGCATAATTCATATATTAACATCTTCACCACGAAACTCGAGTTAGTGTTCCGATTTTGATTGAAATATCTTGTAAATCTTTGGAAATTCACACGAGATGTAAACACTCTGAAACATGAATGTATATCTGTGGTGGATTATGATCATGTCTCTTGGGTAATTCTTCATTGGATGATTCATTGCTTTGTCTTTAGGTTGATAAACATATATAACCCTCCTATGGCTCTAGAAAACATGAGTTTTTGGATTTTCTTTACAGATCATCACCACATCAATTATTGTTTTTATACGTTGGTGACTTCAACCTTACCAGAAGTTGTTCGGAAAGATAATCAGACAAACACCTTAATAGATATTAAATAGACTTCAAAAATGGGATAAACTCTAAGGAGCCATATGATATCCCAGATCAGACATTTTTTTAAATAAGTATTAAAATAATTAGAATTAATTAAATAAGCATGAGCTTTTGGTATTTAAAAAAAACCACCACCTATCGACACATGAGGTGCCAATTTGGTGCACCACGCCCAAATCAGCACCTCAGATCTGATTTGGAGAGAGAACTGTTCCCAACGACTCTCCCAATTCCCCCTATAAATACACCCAAATACACCTCATTTCCTCCTCACTCATTCCCTCTATCCTTTCTATTCTCCTCCCTTTTTCCACCTCCTCATCTCACTTTCTTGATTCTCTTCATAAATTCTCTTAGATAATCTATCTTGCGCTGCTCTTGGTCAAGTAATAGCAAGTCAAACACATTCTTTTTTTGTAGTGTTTTTTTTCAGGTTTTGCTCTATAGAGGAAATATTTTATTGTGAATTTCTGGTTATTATATTTTTGGATCTATTCATTCACTTTGAAGATATTCTTCATTCCAGATAACTTTAAATTTGTACATATAAAAATATTTTAGTTATCAATGAGATATGACATTTTAGTTAAATAATTTCCACTTTCATTTGAATATTTATTAAATTTTATGTCTTTAAAAATTTTGATCATTTAAAAAGTACACTCTTACGTATAATAATCATCTCTTAATATCTTCGTAATTATATTCTAATTAATCAGTCAAATTTATATTTTGTTAACTAATAATGGAAAAATTAAAATAGTTATATATTATAAGAAAATTTTAATTTCAAAAATTTCATTAATATTGAATTAATTATTCATCTTTGTGAATGAATGTATTGCAAATATTTGAAAATTTAAATATAGTTATTTATCTTTAAAATAAAATTTATTTTCATTAATTAAAATATCTAGTATATTAAATTAATAATTTGAAAAAAAATTTACCTATCTTAGATTATGTTTAACTTCATAATTAAATTACATAATAGATTAAATTGATAAATTAGAAAATTAAAAATAGTTACATAATTTTAAAAATTAAAATTAATTTATTAAATTAAATCTTATAATAAATTAAATTGATAATTGAAATATATTTAATAGATAAATAATTTAAGAATAATTTTACTACATACCTTTAAAAATATTTACCTCTTAGGATTAATTTTAACTTCATAATTAAATTACATAATAGATTAAATTAAAAAATTAGAAAATTAAAAATAGTTACGTACTTTTAAAAATAAAAATTAATCTCTTAAATTAAATTACATAATAAATTCAATTGTTATTGAAATATGTATAGCAGAAGTATTTTAATATTGATAATTGAAAAGTTACTAATATTTCCTTAAGTAAAATATATATTAGAATAAATTAATAATTCTAAAAATGAAAATACTTATGTATTATGAGATTAATTTTAATTTAATAAATTAAATTACATATTAAATTAATTATTATTCTAAATTTATTGACCATGTTCTTTTATTCGTGAACCTTATCTAATCATCAATCTATGTAATTTATCTTTAGATATGGTATCTAACAATGTTCATGTTTTATTATATTGGGATGGAGCGGTGAATGCGACCGATGATCACGTATATTATATCAGAGGACAAAAACGTATGTTTATATTCCCACATCAGATAATCTATTTTGATATGTTGGGTCGAGTTTCTAAAGCTATCGGTATTCCACTCGATCGATACATCTTTACATTAGCTTGTAAGTGATTGTATGAAGGATCAACATTTTATCTAGTACCAATTCATGATGACGAATCCACTTTGGTGATGATGGATTCAATCGACAAAGTGAGATTCATTCATCTTTTTGTAGAAGTTGCCCCTCTTGATCAGGAAAACATGCTATCTTCGTCGAGGTAATATAGTTAAATTAAAATTAAGTAATAATCATGCTTTTACAGTGTCTAAACTAACAAATATATAATTTAATAAGGTCAAGAAATGATTCAGTGGTTGACAATATCGATGAACCCTCACATTTCAAGATATTGATTTGTCGACACAAATATTTGAATAAGACAACGGTGAAATTGAAGTTGAATCTGATTCATCTGTTGAGGAAAACATGAATATTTACACATGTCATAATTTCAGATTTGGTTTATTAGCATTGGCCTTAGACAATGAAGATAAGGGTCACTCTTATTGTGCCAATAATGAAGATGCAGATGAAGTACCAATGGAAGAGTTTCCTAATGTATTTGATCATGAAATTGTAGAGGCAAAAGACGTTGCTTTTGTAGATAGACAAGGTGCTCCTACCACCGACGATTCTGGACTTGATAATGGGTTTGGTAGGAGATTTAAGTCGAGAAAAGATTTGCAATATGACCTTTAGAAATGGAGTATGGAAAATCATGTCCAATATAAGCTGAAAACCTCAAACAAATCCTACTGTTGTATGTATTTATGATGACTGTGATGGCGTTTACATGCATCTGAGTGGAAATCTCGTGGAGATTGGTATGTTTCATGATATAGAGGAAATCACACATGCATGAAACATGTTCTCTTACTCAAACACCGCCAATGCACATCGGTATTTGTATCACAATATATACTATCATCATTTAGAGCACAAGTTAGTTTGACTCCGATGAAGTTATGTATAAAATAAAAGATGAGATGCAGACTAAGATTAACTACATGACAACTTGGGATGCAAGAAGACATGAAATGGATATTATTTATGAGAATGAGAATGTGTCTTATCGTAATATTCAGAGATTCATTCGTGCTCTAGAATGACACAATACTGGAGCGTATACATGGTTTCAAACAGAACTAGGTGAAACCACGTCCTGGGTATATTTCAAGAGGTTGTTTGTTTCATTTGGTCCATGTCGCAGAGCATTTAGATTTTGTCGTTCAGTTTTAGGTATTGATGGAACACATTTGTATGGGAGATATGCTGGTCATATGTACGTTGCCACCGCCATCGTTGCGAATCAAGGTTTAATTCCTCTCATATTTGCTATTGTGGAGATGGATGAGAATATTACTGCATGGAGATGGTTTCTGAAATTGGTTAGACAAATCATCGACTGGAGGGATATACGCTTCATTAGTGATCAGTTTCCTAGTTTGGAGGATGTTGTAAGTGGTTTATTTCTACTTGAAGAGGGATTCAGTCAACGCCATTGCCTTTGTCATATGCATGTAAATATGCATAGGACTTGACAAAGAACTTGCTCCATTCAAAATCGATTCTATGCTGCGGGGAAGAGCCATGTGAAAACAAATTTAATAACATGATGCAAGGCAAGGTATTAACATTCTCGATAAGGACACCTTTGAGTGGATCGTGTAACAGGATAATGGTGATTTGAGTTACTAGGCGTTAAGTCAAGACAATGGACATCGATATGGACACATGACCACAAATTTATCCGAAAGTTTCAACGGAGTCATGATATGAGCCCGTGGTCTACCAGTTATATTAGTGATTTTAACATTTTTTAGAATCAATGGATACTTCAATGATCAATGCGATGAATCAGAGGGAATAACAACACAACCAAGAAATATGAGGAGTTACATGAGGTAAATACTAGAGAAGCTGGATCATGTCATGTTCGCAGATTTACTCTAACGTAATTTCATGTATTGAGTTGAGAAGGTTATGCATATGAAGTTAACTTAAATAGAGAGGAAAATGATTGCACATGTGGATTTATGCAAATGAAGCAGCTTGTTTGCCCTCATGTAATAGCCGCAGCCACCCACACGCAGACTCGTCTGGACAACTACATCCTATGTTCATAATATTATTCAAGCAACTATTATCGTCAAACATATAGATTTTTTTTTCATCTGATTCCATATCAACACTATTGGGGAGAAGAAGACAAGCCCACTATGTTAACCCCGATTATTGAAAAGAAGAAACCCGAATAATCGGTGCAAGGGAGAATTTGAAACGAAATGGATGAAATGTATGTGAGACCAAAATTGTGTAAAATATGCAAGCAACAACAACTTAGTCATAACAGATTAAGTTGTCCATGGAGAAATTAAAGAATCGTAGCATATGATAGGTAACAAATAATTTAATGTTTTGTTTTTTTAATACATACATTCTTTAAAAAATTTTATTGTTATTTATTTATTAATCTAATACATTGTTAAATGTAGATCGCACACATGGATAGAGAACCTGATGCAGTGGATGCATCTGTATTGTACATGTAGAGTGAGAATCGATCTTCAGAACCCACAAGTTTGGTTAGTATTTAAAGTCATTTGACTATTTTTATTATTAACATAATAACTTCTCATGTGAGAATATTATAAATGTTGTGTTGTTAATTCTGTGTAGATTCGATTCATTGAATATAATGAGATGTTAAATGAAATTATTCAGAAGAAGAATACAATAATGAAGAGACTTCTTGAACTATTTGGATTTTGGTGTGTAGTAAACATGAGAAAGGTACAGATGGACCCTTCCTTATTGACTAGTTTACAGTAGTGGCAACCAGAGACTCATACATTTCACTTTTGATTTGGCAAGGCGACAATTACATTACAAGATATGGATTGATTAGTGCGCTGAACATCGATAGTTTTCCTGTTATTGGTATGGATGCTCCGTCCAGGGGGTGAGAACCACTTTGTCTTAGCTTGTTAGGTGCTATTCCAGCTCGCATAAAGAGTGGTAAGGTGAATTCATCATGGATCAGACAGACCTTCTTTGGAGAAGATGATCCACTGCTGACTATTGAAGATGAGCATGAAGCAATGCGTAGGGTGAGGGCCCTGAGTTTTTATCATATTAAGTGTAGTGTTCTCGCAAATAGCAGTAGAGATTTGCCCTCGTAGGTAAGCATATGCAATCCTAAGCATGAGTATCTCATTTGATTTAAATATACAATAATAATGTTATTTTTTCCAAATAGATATATGCTTCATTTACATGAATTGGAAGACTGTGCTCAATTGGCTTGGGGTGTTGCTGCTTTAGCTCACATGTACGCAGAGTTAGACAGGGGTGTAAAGATAGACACGTCCAGGATTTATGTTTTTTTCACATTTCTACAGGTATACACAGTTTACAAATATAGAAACATCAACATTACTATATTTATTTCGATTAACTTGGATAACATGCATGTTTGGGTATGGGAGCATGTGCACATAGGCAGGACAATTGTGAGACATCGTGCAAACATTCAAGGAGGATCATTACCTTTAAAATGTATCGGAGTGTGAAGTTTAAAGGAGTTGTGCAGACGACGACGTTGGTATTTTACCGTAATGAGTTGGATATGCAACAAGCACATTAGGTAAATATTGAAATAAATTACACATTCATTTTAATATTTGAGGTAATGATTAACTAACTTTCTATTAAATGAATGTAGATAATTTGGACACCATATGCCCATGAAGAAATCATACAACTGCATGAGATCTGTCGAAGAGGCCAGTCTGTTTGGATGAGTAGGGTACCATTCATATGCTATGATAATATATCTATGCATTTACCGAATCATGTTATGCATCAATTTGGGATGTTGCAACATATTCAAACCTCCGTTTAGAGGATACACATTATCTCTTGACGAAATAAAACATGGAGCGCTAATATCCTAGACTGGTCAGTTCTACATCAGCAATAAGAAGAGTGATGGGTGGGGGGGGGGAAGAGAAGAATCAATAGTACTTGAGCATGCAGATGAAAACAATGATTTGTACATGCAGTAGGTCTGGAGCATTACAAGATGGATCCAGACGCATATTCCACCTCCTACAATAGCTTACAAAGCTCGTGGCCCAGTAGAAAGAAGACTAGTATGTAATTATAATTAATGTTATTGTATTCTATTGATTGATTGAATCATAAATTAATTAGGTGTATATGATTCTACAAGGAAGGACTAGTCTTGACGAAATTAGACGATCAACAGACGTACCTTCTACGATGAAGGCAAAAGTCAATGATACAATTGCATACTTTGATGACCCACGAAATATGTTCTCTTTAATGTATCCTCTCCATCACTATGACCAACAATACATGCCATAATAAGAGATTCATACCATCGAAGTATCAGATTTCACCATTTCTTTAGATTTAGTTAGATCTCTTTTGGTCGACTCACTTTGATAAACATATGATGCAAATCCCTTGAGGTATGAGTTACATGGGATATATCGGACATGGTTCTCAACAACAACAACAACAACAACAACCAATGTTTGCTACTTAAGGTTCACCAATTTCATTATTTAATGATCTTGATAATTAAACTTTGATTTTACGTTTTTCGGTAATTTCTATAATCGAAATCTTTTAGATTTACCTTATACAGATTTTCATCGGACACGATCTCAACAACAACAATCAACATTTGATACATCAGGTGATAATAATTTCTTTCTCTAATATCAGAAAGGTTCATTTTAGTTTTTTTCAAATTAAAGTATTGAATATAATCAAAATCTTTTAGGTATGCATTATACGAGATTCATAGGATAAAGATCTCAACAACAACAACAACAACAACCAATGTTTAAAACATCTTGTATGCATTATATTTTATTATAAAAATAATTCAATTTAGTTTTTACTTTTTGATAATATAGATTATAATCCAAATCTTATAGGTTCATATTACGAGAGATTTAACAGATAAGGGTTGTCACAAGAGCAACCACCTTTTGGTACTTCAGGTTGCATTAAATTAAATATTTAATTATCTCTATTAGTCAATTTAAAATTTAGTTTTTTTGTAATTACTTGATTAATATAATGTAATTATTTTATTGTTATAGGATATACTGTTGCTTCGAGTCAATCATAATTTGCAGGACCATTATATGCCGATCCTTCAAGTTAATTTGACTCTGCGCCCTCTCAGCTCACACAACTGATTCAATACAATTCAGAAGGTCTTCAAGCAGAGATATTTATGATGGTTCGCCAAACTGAGATAACCGAGTTGGAGAGACAATTCTTTAGCATTCCCATGCTACAACCACAACAACCTACAGATCCACCTAGACCATCGGTAGGAGTAAGGATCATAAAGCCTACACAGACATGTCAAGTTACTCAACTAGCTGAACCTTCAAGGAAGTCCTCAGCTACATCGCATCCTTTTGGTCATGTACTAACTCATTCAGAATGGAATATCAAGAAGGAAAAAAAATCATGAAGATATTCATAAGAAGACAGAGGACAATGCCAAAGGAGGTGAAGGAAGAGCAGGAGGATACCTTAAAGGAATTCTAAGGAAATTGATACCATAAATTAATGTAAACAATTTTATTTCTTGAAAAATTATAATTGTTATATGATTTTAATAGAGTATATGCATTTCTTTGAGATAGATAGGCGTTATAATATTGAATGTTGAGATTATTAATTTATCATGGTGAATGTTTTCATATTTGGTTTTTATTGATTTTTTAAAACTTAAGATATAGAGATCATTATGAGATGTCGTACGAAAT
Organism: Ottelia alismoides; assembly: GCA_037367405.1. Taxonomy (NCBI): domain Eukaryota; kingdom Viridiplantae; phylum Streptophyta; class Magnoliopsida; order Alismatales; family Hydrocharitaceae; genus Ottelia; species Ottelia alismoides. Next base: position 345,315 of record JAZKJV010002761.1, read on the forward strand.
TTTAGTCCTCATTTTAGAAAAAAAGTACACTTCTATCCAAAGAAATAAGTACTCATTTTAGAAAAAATACTATGTTACACCACCGTAAAATAAGAGAAATCACACATATGTAGAAATTTAAAAAAGGATTGGTCTAGAAATTAGAAAAATAAAAGAGGACCATCTTTAAAATAATTTTAATTAAATATTTTCAAAGAAGATTTGAGAATTTTTTATATTGATACAATATATATATATAGTATTGCCTGAACTAGATAAAATTTTTTTATGGTTTTTTCATTTTGCAAATATTTCTAATTAATTTTTGTATTATATATATAATAATATATGTCAGAGATAAATGGATCTTCTTGTATTTTAAAAAGAGAGTAAATGAACTCAAAAAGGACCTAATAAATAGGAAATAGATTCAAACACCTTAATATATATATTATTATATTAGAAGGTATTTTAAATAATTTTCATAGAGATTTTGGAGTATTCAAGAGGGAAAGGGGAGGGGAGGGGGCTGATCCAAGGGGTCTGAGCTAAATCAGCACCTCAGGTGCCCATAGATGGTGGTTTTTTAAATACCAAAAGCTCATGCCTAATTAATTAATTCTGATTATTTTAATAATTATTTAAAAAAGCCTCCCAAATTCAAATACTACATTTATGTGGTCGTGGTTGCCTTCTCCGGAAGTTAAAGCTATTTTAGATAGATCTATTTGTAACCCCCCCTTTTGAACCATGTGTTAAACCAAGCCTTGAAAACTCTCTCAAGTGCCTTCTCTGATCAGAGTTCATTGCTCTTGAACACTAAAATATCTTATCCTCTAACACAATGCCTTAGGATGGATAAATTTTTGTTTTGGAGAGATTACTTTTTAAAATTTGTTAATGACACATGGAACCTAGATTATACGGTCGACAACTCAATTGACAACTCACACTAAAATCAAAATTCTTGAAGAAGGTGATTATACAATAGAAGAAAAAAATGAGATTCTCCCAATTGAGCTTTAGAAAAAAAGGATACTTGACATGATCATAGAAATTGGAAAAAACTTAAATTCCTACTCTACATTGATCTCTTAGTTAAATGACAAGTGCACAAACTAGTAGGAAATCATGAAAGATGAGTTATACTTTCATAGTTAACATGCAAATCTAAATTGGATTTAATTGCTTGCTTCAGACTGGAGTAAAATCCTACCTTCACTTAGAACTCCCGATTCTTCTTGCTAATCCAAGATGACTGACTGGGGGGATATCGACTCCTTATTCACCAATCTCTCTTTGAGCCCCCCCCACAAAGCTCATCTTCACCGTTCCAAGCGCAACTTGGACCAACCAGAGCTCATGACCCTCTTGAGTTCTGGATCCCTTAAAATCAGGGTGGTTACTCTCAAACCAACCCTTTCTTCTCCTCTGATCATACCGAGGAAGACAATCACCTCAGTAAGAATCCCTTCCTTAATTTGTCCTCTAACCAAGACCATTTTCAATCCCCAGGACCAGAGGACAGAATGCCGAAGAAAAACCCTGACGAGGAGGAAAACAGAGAGGACCCCATGATTCAAGTCTTAGCCCGGCTGGCTAGAGCCTAACAATTGAATGCAGAATTAATGGCTAGACTGGGACAGGTAATCGAGGCTGAAGGAATACATCGATCGATGGTAGATGCCTATAATCCAATAGAGAATGAGATACATAGTTGGATAGTACCCGAGGTCCCCCCTGAAGCATTCGAATTGAAGCCCCACTTCCTGAGCATGTTGCCGAAGTTCAATGGAAACGCAAACGAAGAGCTATACACCTTCCTCAGAGACTTCGAGCTGGTTTGCAACAACCTTAGTCACCCTAGGGTTGGGCAGGATTATATCAGGTTGAAAGCAACCCTGTTTGCCTTAGGAGATAAGGCAACTCATTGGTTGAAAAATCTCGGGGTGATATGTACAACCTGTATGCAGTTCAAGGACCTTTTTCTGAAGAAGTTCTACCCACTCAGTAGGACTAAGCAAATGAGAACCAAGATCGCTAGCTTCTCACAGGGAACCACTGAACCATTCCATGAAGACTGGGATAGGTTTAATGACCTCATTCAGAAATGCCCGTGCCATGGCATTTCAAAGGCGATCTTAGTCCAGACCTTGTTCTGTGGCATGACCCCAGAGATGCTGGGATTAGCTAGTGCCACCTATGGAGGAAGTTATCTGAGCAAGAATGAAAATGTTGTATAGAAAATCTTGGAGCAGAAGGCAGAAATAGGCAGCTCACAGGCCACCAGGGCCTATCAGTTGTCTCCCTCGATCCTATCCAACAAGACTGCAAGGAGGACTGTAGCGGATCTAACAGAGGACCTCATTCCCAGCATAGGGATGATAGCTGATGAGTTAACCATGGTCGAGCAGATTCACAAGAGGGTCATTGACCTTGAGTCACTCTCGAGATTGCCGAATCAAGTGGATGAACTTTCTGAGAGGGTAGATAAGATAAAGCTACCCGCCCCTTCTGCACCATCTGTACCTGTACACCGAGTTCATATTGTACAAGAAAAAGCATCGGGGCATCAGAGTAGCTGGGTACTGGAGCATACTTACACTCAGCAGGACCAGCATTCACCCCCACAAGTGGAGACAAGATAAGAGGAGCCTCCGCAAGTGTTCGAGATCAATAGGGCTATGGTACTACCATGATCCCATCGACAGACAGTCGAGGATAGGGAACGGTCAGCCACACCGACCTTCCCTATCTTACCAGGAAAACAGCTATGTCCCCGCGCCACGCTTCGTACAGTCCCAACCCGAACGAGGGTACCAGCCTCAGCAGCATCAGCAGCAACAATGCATGTTCCACTCGGGCCAGCAGGGCCCTCCACCTTCCCATCATCAACAGCAGTACCGATATGGCCAATAGGGCCAGTACAGGAACTCGTCCTCGAGTCAGCATCAACCAGCCCAACCCATCGGTGAATTGTAGTCCCTCACCTTGGTGATCCGAACCCTGACTGATAGGGTCCAACAAATCCAGAATGACTATCTTGATATGAAAATCGATCTGAATCATGTTTCTCATACCCAGGACCAACAGATGGCGCCAAAGACCCCAATTCCCGCTCCGGTTCAGGCCAACCCAAACAGCTTGAATCAAGGCCAGAACCGACCACGAGATCATGTATACTATTCAGATAACTCTTTATATGAACATGGGATCCTTGGTATGATAATGTAAACCATATGTCCCTCAAGAGCGGAAGGACCGTGATCGTACCTGATCAGGCACGGGCACCAGAGGAAGAAGCTGCCATGTCTCTACCCAAGGAGAACTTGGAGGCAGAGGAGCAACAACACTACCATCACCACCATCGGCAGAAGAAGAGGACTTCTGAGTCCTCAAAGAAGCAAGGGAACCACACCAGTAGGGAGTCCAACAAAACCGTTGAAGAGCCCGCACCTTCGTCTAAGGAGGATGGTCCAACAGTCACGGAGAATGCATCATCAGCTTTGCAGCAAAAGTTTTCTTTTCGTCAGAGTCAGAGTCAGTCTTAGAATCCGAGTCATATACAGAACTCAGTTCCAGTTTTGAATGAAAATCTTTCAGTTTCAGAATCTGAGTTGGAATCAATAATCCCTTTCCCCCGAGCTCTTAAGGGTGGAAAGAAGAAATCTAAAAAAATTCAAAAAAATGACCTGAGATGGCAGAGTTTTGTAATAAACACATCAGGGTCATGATCCCCTTTGACAAGTATGTAGAGATGACACCTGTATTTCATAAATACCTTAAGGTTAGATGCACACCTACTAGGGTTAGCAGGAAGACCAAAAGTCGTGTTGAGAAATATGTTCTGTCAGTAGCAACGACTTGCGTAATAAAGAACTCGTTTTCGAGGAAACGAAGAGACATGGGTGCACATTATGTGGTGAGTCATGTCGATGACACTACGTTTATATGCATTCTCCTTGATAACGGATCCTCAATCAACTTAATGCCTACAACCCTCTATGAGCGGCTGAATCTCGGACCTCTTAGGAAATCTAGAGCCCTACTTCAGTTTGCTGATAAATCATCCAAGAGGTCCCAAAGAGAATTGAGGAACGTTGTCATCAAAGTCGAGGGTCAGGAATACATGGTGGACTTCACCATCCTTAATATGGAGACCCCTCGTAATTGGAGAGATTCCCAGATTATATTAGGAAGGCCCTTCCTCAAAACAGCAGGGGCCTTGTTTGATTATAAGATTGGGAAAATCTAGTTCCAAACTCTAAGCGGAGACAGTGAGCTTGAGATGAAGCAGACCAGATGATAGAGACTGGATTCAGAATCAAGCACCGAGTACTCTTCATCCAAAGTAGATTGCATTCATGTAGACACTGTTGGGCCATGGAGACAGAACCCAGCTAGCACTGATGAGTCCCTCCCCTCCAGAGATGATCTTGTGCATGAGACAGTTTGCGAGGCCTTTAGAAACGAGTATAGCTCAGAACATGCATCCCCCTACATCTTCGATGACTTAGGCCAAGCTGGGCCTGTCAGTCCTTCCCTCTTTGGGATAATCAGAAGATGAGAATGACATGTCAGACATGGCTTTTGCCGATTGCATAGAGACCTTTGACGATCCGACTCCAGAGCCGAATGAATTGGTGGCCGCAATGTCAAAGACAGATCCAGCCACTACCAGCACTGAACCAGATTTGATCGAGCCAGACATCCTCGATGATCACACATTACCTGAGCTCAAACCATTACGCACAACACTCAAGTATGCCTTCCTTGCAGGATAAGAGAAGAAGTATCCAATCATCATCAGCTCGCGATTAACCGAGGAGCAGGAATCTCGCTTGCTAGAGATCTTGGAGAAAAATCGCAAGGCAATAGGTTGGAGCATCTCCGATCTCCACGGGATAAATCCCTCTCTATGTTCGCACCATATCTACACGGAGAATGAGGCTAAACTCTATCGTGAATTCCAACGTTGGTTGAATCCAAATTTACGAGAGGTACTAAAGAAGGAGATAGAGAAATGGTACGACGTGGGTTTTATTTATCCCATCTCCAATTCCAAATGGGTGGTCCCAATCCATGTTGTCTCGAAAAAGTCAGGAATTTAGACGATGACCAACAAAGACAAAGAGGAGATCGTGACGTGAGTACCCACGTCATGGTGCATTTGTGTGGATTACAGATGCCTGAATGCTGCGACGAAGAAGGATCATTTTCCCTTGCCATTCATTGATCAAATCCTAGAGAGACTAGCGGGGAAAGAATTCTTCTGCTTCTTGGATGGGTTCTTGGGCTACAATCAAGTAGCCATAGATCCGAAGGACTAGGAAAAGACCACTTTCACATGCCCCTTTGGTACCTATGCTTTCAGACGCATGCCCTTTGGGTTATGCAATGCTCCCGGTACTTTTCAAAGGTGCATGATTACTGTATTCGTCGAAATGGTCAGCGAAATCCTGGAAGTCTTCATAGATGACTTCTCAGTCTGCGGTGATTCCTTCGATTCCTGTCTTAGGAATCTGGATCGAGTCCTCAAAAGTTGTTGTGAGCTCAATCTGGTGCTCTCTTGGAAGAAAAAGTCACTTCATGGTGACGGAGGGCATTGTGTTGGGGCATGCCATCTTCAAGAGAGGAATGGAGGTTGACCCTGCCAAGGTGGATGTGATTAGACGACTCCATCAACCAACCAACGTGAAACAGTTGCGGTCGTTCCTCGGGCATGTCGGATTTTATTGGAGATTTATAAAGGATTTTTCTAAGATTGCCCGACTGCTAACTGAGCTTTTAGGCAAGGACATGGAGTTTATTGTTGATCACAAATGTCTTGAGGCCTTTAAGCTATTACAAGGAATGATCATGGACACCCTGATCATACAAGCCCCAGATTGGTCTCTACCTTTTGATATCATGACGGACGCACCCGACTTTGCTGTTGGGGCTGTGTTAGGATGGAGGAGGGATGGCGTCCCTTTTGCAATACACTACTCAAGCAAAGTGCTTGATACTGTTCAACATAACTATACAGTTACAGAAAAGGAGATGCTTGCTGTATTGTTTGCCTTGGATAAATTCAGATCTCATTTAATTGGATCCAAGGTAATTGTGTTCACTAACCACACAACAGTACGTTATTTAATGGAAAAGAAGGATGCGAAGGCGCGTCTTCTTAGGTGGATTCTTCTTATCCAGGAGTTTGATTTGGACATTCATGATAAACCTGGAAAAAAGAACGTAGTAGCTGATCACCTCTCCCATCTCGAGGATCTTAATACTTCCGAGGATTCACCTATACGAGACTCCTTCCCCGACGAGTCGATTTTTGTTGTCGACTCACTCCCATGGTATGCCAATTTCATGAACTATCTTGTCTCCAAGAAGGTTCCCGAAGATTGGCCCAAGTGCCACATAGACCAATTCAAGTCAGATTCTAGACATTACCATTGGGAGGATCTGATCCTTTTCTTTGAATGATCGGATTGTGTCTGGAAACGGTGTATTCCTCAGGAGGAATACCAGAGTGCCCTTTCTTTATGCCACAGTTTGGAGGTAGGAGGACACCACTCAGGGAAGAGGACCGCAGGGAAGGTACTTCAGTATGGATTTTACTGGCCGACTTTGTTTCGCGATGCTATCACATTTGCGAAGTTGTGCCCAGTATGCCAGTGAATGGGAGGAACCGTTGGTTCCAAGGATTAGATGCCAATGCAGTCTATCATCATTTGTGATGTCTTTGATGCCTGGGGCATCGACTTCATGGGCCCATTCACTGTTAGCCACGGTTTTGAATATATCCTTCTTATTGTAGACTACTTGTCTAGATGGGTGGAGGCTATCCCAACCTGAGCCGCAGACATCAGGATTGTCTGTAAATTCATTAGAGATCATATCATATGTAGGTTCGGGATCCCTAAAATGTTGATATCAGATGGGGGGTATCCACTTTGTAAATAGAGATGTGAAGAAGCTCTTGAAAGATTATGGCATCGAACACCGTGTCGCTAGTCCTTACCACCCACAGACCAATGGTATGGCTGAGGTGTCAAATAGGGAGGTGAAAACCATATTGCAAAAGCTTGTCCGCCCATACAGGAAGGACTGGTCCTAGATCTTGGATCAAGTCCTGTGGGCTTATAGGACAACTTACAAGACACAGTTAGGAACCTCCCCATTCCGGATGATATTTGGAAAGCCATGCCATTTGCCCGCAGAATTAGTGGACAAATCAAAATGTGCAATAAAAAAGGTCAACTGGAACACACATCTAGGGCAGAAACAGAGAGAAATGGATCTGAATGATCTTGTGGAAGTCAGAAACCGAGCATACGACAACAATTTGGTGTACAAGGACAAAGTAAAGCATTGGCATGATAGATATATCAGACGAAAGACCTTTGTTCCTGGATAGAAGGTATGGTTGTTTAATGCAAGGCTGAAGGTCTTCCAAGGCAAGCTTAAATCCAAATGGATGAGCCCATTCATTGTCCGCGCGATGCATGATAGTGGATGTGTTGAGATATCAGATCTCATAGTTAACGCACCGACATTCCTAGTAAATGAACAACTGTTGAAGCACTTCGTCGAACCCAATGAACAGTTAGTCCATGTTGAGGAGATTGTATTCATGCACGAGACAGGTTCAGCAGATACACATCGAGCCACGCATGAGACCTTACAACAATGAACTCTAGCCATCAGCACCATCTGGAAAGATTCAGACCGCAATCCCTGTATATCCATCATTCCTGTACATTCTTCCCCTTCCTCCCGTGACTCTAATCACTCACCCCAACTTCATATATTTTCATATATGACTATACTTATGATGACCATATCCTAAGTATAGGGGAGAGAGTCACCTGAGCTCATTCACTATACATTCTCTAGATCTCATCGGTTCTCACACTCAGCCTGACCAATACTTAGGCTGACCCGAGCCTAAGTATAGGGGGGACCGATGCCTGCCTTGTACATATATTCATCCACATCCCCTCTTGACCTCGTCCGCCATGTTTTTGATTCTCTGCTACATTTAGGCTTTCAAGAGCCGAAGTATAGGGCGGCTGGGTGACTTCTATACATTTTTGCTCCTTTGGCTCTCATACGCTTAGCATGAGCTATGTCTTTTTCCTTGCTTTTCATGCTCTGAGGACATTGCACATGCTAAGTATAGGGGGGCGTGTATATATTACATATATACTTTACCCATAGCTTGTACTTTCACGTATTTTTGTATATATTACACACGGGGTGGGTAAAATGGAGAAAAGTTTTTGTAAAATACTTGCATACTTGTATAATACTCATAAAATACTTGTACCATAGGAGGTATACCAAAAAAATGGAAAAAATTGAAATCAATGGCTTCTTATTTACTCTTGCACATCATCTCTGCATCTGAAAAGAAAAAAAAGAAAAAGAGTCTTGCATTTCATTCATCTACATAGCATGTCATCTGCATCTCATCCGCATATTCTGCATATGCAAGGTGAAAAGCTAGTGGGTTCTGAACCAAGTTATGAGTAGATGTTGAGGAAGGACTTGATTTGACCTTAATCCACCTAAATTCAGAGGAACCTTATTGGAGCTGAATTTAAGATTTCTCAGGTCAAGTGACTTAATTCTTTGAGTCCGTAAGTCTATGTTCACATGTCATCTTGATTAGTCTAAAAAGAATATCTCATGTACATGCATGATTCTTTTAGATAATGACCTAACTTGGACAAGCACAATGCACGTAGCTCTTCATTGATGAGGTGGTGAGGAGGTAGAATCCTTTAGCTTGGAGTAGCACACGGGTGGAAACATCAGTCCTCCTCTAGGGAGGGTAGTGCATCTCAACCTAGTCTAGTGGTGTTGACATCTAAAGATGGGATGCTGTGGGTCGCAATAATGCTTCAAAAGAGGGATAGTCTACTGGCTCAAGAGGAAAATCTCCTGATGTACATGCTGCACCTTGTATATAGTTCAAAAAAAAAGAGAGAGAAAAAAAAGAAAAAATGCAAGAACTCCAAAAAAAATCATACATGTCCAAGTGAAAATAAAATACCTGTCGGGGTATGTATATTAGCAAGAAGTCTGCAGCTGGATGACTTGGCTACACTGGTCAGGCATCCCGGGATAGGTAGCTACACTTGCTACCGTCCATTCTTTCTCCCCCCATCCTCTTGAGCTAGTCGCACTTGAACTTAAAAGGGAATACCCTGCTCCTCGAGGAAAGAGTTAATGGACCGGGGAATAGAGTTACCTTGTTAGAGGATGCTAGTTCTGAGCCATTTCTGATGTGGAGAGCTATTTTACACTTACACAGTACAAGTAAGAATCATAGTCATCAGAAATTTGTGTTTGAGGATTTGTTCTGACCTGACTGTTGAGGCGTCTTGAATAGGAGACTTGTGGAACTTGAAGTCTGTTAGGTCTTAAGTTCAGGTCCCAATGAGGTTCCGCCACGCAATTAATCCAAAGGTCGAGTCAAGCTCCATTTTCAACTTTTGTTCATGACCTTGGTATGGAACCCAAAATCATTTCACTCTTGCATTTCATTTAGTTGCTCGGGGACGAGCAAGGTTTAAGTATAGGGGGGTTGATGAATCTGTAATTCATCACTCTTAAAGTTGAAAATTGAGTCTTGTTCCCGAGAAATTAGCTGCATATTTCCCTTTATCTTGCATAATTAGCATACATACATGCATACATAATACATGCATTTTAGCATCCATATTTGCATTAAAGAAGAAGCCTAATTCACCTGTAAAGTATTAACCTATGTATCTGGATTTTATACCACCTACAAAGATAATAAAACCAACCCTAAACATTGTATATTATTAACTAATAATACAAGGAAGAGGGACACATTTTTTATCTTGCAAAAATACCCAATAAAAATTCCAGGCCCTGTTGGAGATCCCAGACCTTAGAATGTAAATATCTACCTCATACAACCTCCGATCTAGGTCCACTCACTTTCAGATTAATACACATTCAGAGACCTTCAAAAGGAGACCAATTTCATTTAAATCGGAGCTCGTATGCAAAACTTTGATTTTTGGGCCCCTTTGTGTACTATATGTATGTATATTTGTACCCTTGTATTTTTGTATCATATTTGACCTCATCTCCGTTGTTGGTCAACTTGAAACTTGTAGATCTCATCGAGATCTACAACTTTCATGTTTTGAGTTTTTCCAAATTCGGCTCCTTCTCTCTCTAATTCACCATTCTCTTTTTACCATTCAGAGCAGGCCACATGGCGCCCCCTGATTGAGCCACACGGTCCACTACATTGCGCGCCATGCATCATCCCTGTTCACCTTTACCTACACCCTCCACGTGGCGCCAACATAACCCTTCAATCTTGACCCTCCGATCAAGCCCAACTTCAATCTGGGCTGTCTATGAGCGCCTCTCCCACAGGCTGCCACACGCCCCATCTTCTCCACCGTTCGATGGCCGCCCTTTTCTCCTCATCGCCACCGTTCGTCTCGCTTTGGATCTCTACCGTTCGATCGAAGCCCAGCCATCATCACGATCGTCCCTTCGTGCCTAAGTCCTAGCACGCCACATGGTGCGCACTGCTCCCATCGATCTGACCTCCCTAGATCTAATCCAAGCCCTCCTCTCGCGCCCTTCTCCTAACCGTTGGATCGCTCGATCCAACGGTCCAAACGTCGTCTTCTACCTCCCGCAAGGCCCGCACCCACGTCGTCCACCTTGCACGTGAGCCGCCCCCTTTCTTTTTTCAGCCCCACTCCGGCCACCCTCTCGGCCTCTACCACCTCCACCTTGTATCCCACTCTACCCTCATCATTGTCGACCCCCTCAATCGTCATAAGCTCCACCCACGTCACTCCACGACCTCCACCAACCTCGCCCTCCATCACCTGTCACAGCCACTTCCAACCTATAAATACTCCCTCTCCGTCGACTGTCGACCCCATCCTCCATTACAAAGAGAAACCCCTAGCTCCTACCTTCCTTTTGGTGACATCAATTCTAAGAGACGTTGAGCGACGACGGCTGTATTTCTCCGGCGAGATCCATGGACAACCCCACCGTACTACATCCCCTCCTGTGAGCTGCACGAGCTCCGGAAACCTACCGACCTTCGAGCGACGACTGGAGACTCTACCTCGAGTATCCATTCCTAGGTAGTACCCTCCATTCCCCCCTCTGATCTCCATCTTTATTTCCTTTCTTTTTCTCGAAATTTATTCGCCTCCTCCGCTCATCTTCACGGCCACCTAACCATCCTCTGAGCTCCTCCTCAGAGCTGTCATCTTGGCGCACATCTTCATTCGCTCTAACTACGCATCACCCTTCATGCCGACGAGAGCTCCGCCACCTTAGTGGAGAAACACCACCGGACATTCGTCACTGCACCACAGGCCTCACTCCGCACTCGCCTTCACACAACAAACATTTTGCATGCCTTAGCTATTGAGCTAACCCCTGCAGGAACTAAGTCCTTCATTGGCCAGACGCCTCACCGGAGCACCCTTGACATTCATTGCCTCCGGCCTACGGACCTCTTCAGTCCTATCCAGACCCTCCGGCGACTCCCTAGCGCTTCCCAGATCATCCCCAGCTCCTTAGGAGATGCCTCTGAGATTCATCGACGATAAGAGGAAGAGGCAGATCTAGGAGGACTTCGCTGGAGCACAGCCACCTCCACCGTAGGAGACGGCGAACCGTTTGAGCACGAAGCACAGTACCCGTCCGATCACCTTGATCGGGTGGTTTTGAGCGAGCCACGTCGCCATCAACCCACAACCATTGGATCAGGAGGATCCCACGCTCCGCATCACGCCATGTCACCTTTTCCCTGAGCTCCAGATGCCGTTGGATCCATAATGATCTAACGGCCCTCGACCGTCCACGTCTTCATCTCCATCGAGCTCAAGATACTGTTGGATCCATCTTGATACAACAGGCCACATCACGCAACATACCAGCCATGAATAGCCGTTAGATCTCATCCATCTAACGATCTAGCGAGCTCCACGTTGCTTCCTTTGAGCCTCCTCCCTGACCATTAGGCTCGGAGCCCTGAAGCTAACCCGAGCCATGCCCGAGCCTGTAGCGCCTCCGAGCCGACCTCCGAGCCTCCGACGCCATCCGAGCCTGGTACCCCACGTGTTTCTCATGTGCGGTCTAGGCATTTTGCACTGAGGCCCCTGGAGGTTTTGAAAATTACATTTCAGTCCCTACCAGGAGCACCATGTGAGGCGCACGTGTTTTGTGGGCATTTTGCATACATGTCCCCTGTATTATATGTAATTGCATTTAAGTCCCTGTCAGCATATTTAAATTTTAGCAATTTTATTTTCTATATTTGTAATTTGGTCCCGGTCTTTGCACGCATATTTAGGTACTCATTTGACATCATATTTAAGTTCTAAAAATTGCATTGTGTAGCTTAACTTGTCCTCTTTCTTATGTGACACTTGTCTTATTTTTGTGACATTGGTGGAATTTATTATCATTTAATTGGTGAAATTGTCTAAATTTTACCCATTTCTACCTTTTAATTTGTATTAAATTCTCTTTGCTCCAAAAATCACCAAAAATTCACATTAAAATTAGGATAATTTAATTTACATTGTGCCCAAAAATCATTTCATTCGCACACATTTCGAGGCATGAATAAATTAAATTGTGATTTCCTTAATTAATTTCTAATAGGACCAATTCACATAGAATTTTAGGTTTATCAATTTTTCTGGATTCATCATACTTAGATCTATTTAGGATAATTTTTATATATAGAAGTAAGGTGTTTTGGTATTTATTAGAGATAATTTTGTAAAAATCACCTTGCATTCATATTTAATTCGCATTAAATTCATAACATATCTGAAAATTCCAAAAAAAATAGTGTAGCTTAATTTCATTGCATTTCACCTTTTGGCCAAATTTCATAATTTTTAGAATTAATTTGACTATATTTCTTATTTAACTAGTAACTGGCATGATATTGGATTGTCTTTCTATTAAATTGCATAAAAATTGTTGAAAAATTCCAAAAATATCTTCTGAAAATCCAACCTCTGAAATTCGCTTAAAATTCACCTAAGGAGACAACTGCCTCCCTGAGTTCGATCTTGGGCTTGCCCAAGTAAAATAAATTTACCGCTTGCGATTAACTTGACATTAATTAAAAGTGGTTTTTCATTAGTTCATATTTACCTGACTACAAAAAATGACACGACATTAATTTGACCCTTAATTTGATCGAATTAACAAGGGTAGTACACGGGGGGCTGTCACCACCGCCTTCTATTGATGCTAACGGCGGATGAATCGAAGGTCGAGGGCGGCGGTGGTTTTAAATAGGGCAGGGGTTCAGCCGATCTTGGAAGGGAATATGAGATGGTTGACAGATTGAAGGGGAGATTGGGATCAGCGATTGAAGATAAGATCGGAGAAGATTTGGGATTCGTCAAGGTGGAAAAGGATCCGAGGGGATTTGATTGGCTTTCGTTGAGATCTGACGAAGGCGAGATACATGGAGAAGGTGGCCAGATTTGACGAGAGGGCGGCGGCGGTGAAGGATCGGGCGAGATACGCGGAGGAGGTGGTCGATGAAAATCGTGCGAGGCGACTGATTGGGGACGATGTTCCTCGGCCGTCCGATCGACCGAGATCAGGCGGGCGAGGTGGAGACAAGTGGCAACAGGAGAAGGGGAGAGGGTGCAGGCGGTGCACGTGCGTGGGAGGCACGTGCCACACATGTGCGAGGTCTTTTAATTATTATTTTATAAAAAATAATAAAAAAACTCGAAAAATGCATGACATGTGGTTGCTCCAACAGCGGCCACGTGTCAGCACCACAATAATCGAAAGATAAATCCTTTGTAAAATCCAAAATAAATAGTAAACAACCCCAGATCGAAAAAGTTCCTTCACAAAAATTGCTCATCTTGATGAGATCTACAATTCTCATTAAGACATCAAAATCAAAATTGATCAATTGCTCAATGTGATATTTTTGGGGTATCCCATGTACAAAGAATACCTTGATTTTTGGGTTTTCTAATTATTATGACGTTTTTAAACCAGATAAAAATCCGGAAAAATATAGTAAAATCAAAGATAAATATTTACATATTAATCTAATTTTTTTCGGATTTTTATTAAGAAAAAGATGAATAAAATAAACTATGAAAATGACCAATTTTGTACAGTTGGTTAGTGAAGACTCGGACCCAATTTGTTTCTTTGATTTCAAGCTCAATTTGGATTTGGATTTTTGTGCATTTAAAAAAAATTATCAAAGAAGACAAATGAAAAGGAAATCTACTAAAATAGGTTAAGTATTTACATAAAATAATAGGTCAGAAACTGCTAAAATACAAAATGTACAAAAGAGGCCCAAAACCCAACTTTCACATATGAGCTCCGATTCACTTGTACTTGCTCTTGTTTTGAAGGTAATTGAATATACATTAGTTCAAAAGTGAGTAGGACTAAAACAGACACTGGATGAGGAAGATATGAGGTTTTTAGTCCAGAAATCCTGAAACTAGGGTTTGGGTTTTGGTCCACTTATTTGGGTTATTGATTTTTTTTTGTATTTTTTTATTTATTCTTATTAGTGATATATACACAGTGGAGGTGGTGTTGGTTCATTATGAGTTAGCATGAATTAGTTAAAAATCAGGGAAGTTAGGCTATTTACAAGTCAATTTTGACTGAGATTTTTGGCTTCTTATTTTGTACAGAAATTACTGCTAAAATGCAATTCTTATTAAAACATGCATGAATGCTAATTATGCAGAATAAATGAAGAAATGCTGATGATTTTGAGGGATTTGAGCTTAATTAATGAGATTTAGAGTGGTGAATCTGAGATTCATCATCCCCCTATACTTAAACCATGCTCGTCCCTGAGCATCAAAATGAAATGCCATGAGGTGAAATGAGATTGGGTTCCATACCAAGACCATGAGCTGAAGGTGAAAATGAACTAGACTCGACCTTTGGATTATTAGTTTGGAGGAACTCCTATGAGACTTAGAATTTTAAAATCAACATCCTTCAATTTCTACACGTCATTGTCACAACTTTGGCTCAGTAGTCATCTTAGATCAATCCTCTTCCCAAAGCATACCCTATGAACATTGAACAATTGATTCATGTGTGTGAAAGGTTTTAGCTCTTCCCATCCAGAATGCTGGACTACCATGCTCATCTCCTCTCCAATAACTCGTCCTCGGGGTGTCAGGTATTTCCTTCTAAGTTCTGTCGCGCTATATTCACAATCGAATTAGGGGAGAAGTTAGAAGAAGGAGAAAAGAACTGGAGGGTGGCCAGTGTAGTCACCTCTCCTTGTAAAGCTGGCCAGTGTAGCCGAGTCTCCACCAAGACCTGCAGGTTTTCTTTGAAGCTTGGACCTTTTTGGTCAGATATTTATTTGGTAGCGGCTTCTTTGTATTTGGATTTTTGGTTGTTCAGCTTGGATCTTGTTGTGCCCCTACGGATATAGAATCTTTTTGTTTCGGTACATTTTTTGGGGTTATAGAAAAAAATGTGCCCAGCCATCCATCCCTCTTTATTTCAACCCGTACTCCGGTCTTTAGATTTCCACGCTACCAAAAAAGAAACTCACACAGTCTTCCAACATCCCGTCTGAGTTGAGATAAGTGCATAGTGCGAGAGTAAAAATTAATTCCCAATTCTAGAGTTGTACCTAGAATGAAGAGACCATGTTAGACACTAAGAGTTAAATGATGCACATTGCTATGTGGAACTCAAAGAATTAAGTAAAAGACCTGAAGTTTCTAAAATCCTATTTCTCGGTGAAGTTCCTCTGAAAATTAGGTGGATTAAGGTCAAGTCCAGACCACTCTCGGTTTCTGCTCACAACTCAGTTCAGAACCCAAAGACATTTCACAGATGCAAATGAATGTGATGCTGGATGAAGTGCATGTGTGTGAAATGCAGACACAAATTTTTTTGATTTTTTCATGCAAGGGATTTGTTTATGCAAAAATGAATGAGAAGCTATTTTTTCGAAAAACTTTTTGGGTTGGACACAGTCAGTGTTAGTAGCAAAAACTCTTTCTCTTTTTTATTTTTTATTGTTTTTGTTTTTTTCATGATAATTACCCACCCTGTAAATACATATAAACTTACGCGAAAGTACGAGATATGGGTAAAATATATACAAAGTATATATACGGACCCCCTATACTTAGCTAGTGCTGTGTCCTCAAAGAACAAGAAGCGTAAAGAAGACATAGCTCGGGCTAAGCGTAAGAGAGTGAAAAAGGAAAAGAAAAAGAAAGAGATACATTGGTCCGTCCCCCCTATACTTAGGCTGTGAATAGTCTAAGTATAGAAGAAGAGAGGAAAAAATGAAGCGGTCGAGATATGTGGATGAAGAGAGTATATAAAAAGGGGCATTGGTTCCCCCTATACTTAGGCTCTGTCAGCCTTAGTATAAGAGAAGGGTGGAAATGGAGCAATCGTGAGAAGGAGTGTGATGAGGGAAATGGTATATACAGATGGCATCGGTCCCCCCCTATACTTAGGCCTTTGCCTAAGTAGAGGAAGAAGCGGTATAGGGAGACCGATGTGGTCGGGAGGTAGGGTGGGTAGCCAATGGTTAAGGTGGTTTTCAGCTGATCTTTTTGTGAGCCTGCGGTGGGAGATCGTAATGACGAGAAGGAGATGAAGCATATGATTCCCAACTATTATCAGAGCTATCCTCAGAAAAATCATGATGGATAATAGATGAAGCATTTGAATCAGATGAAAGGATGCCATCATTAGAGTTATCCTCAAAGGAACAGTATTTGAATGTGGACACTCCAAATATTCTGGTCTTTTTGTTTCTTCACTTGTTTTCTCAGAATTCGTTCCTTCTTGGGATCAAGCGGTTTGTACTCGGATGAATACTCGGAAGCATCGGTCTCAGTCAGCTCATAAGAAATAATTCCAGTGTACTTGATGAGGGCAGGAGCATCAGATTTTGATGAATAGTAGTGAGGAACGGGAGTTGTCTAACGGGAGTCGAATTTTGGATCCTTGCGAAGATATGGTTTTAGAACTGCAGAGAAGACCTCACTCATGTAGATTACCTTTTCCGGACCTGAGGAGGGATCGTCAACTAATTCCTCTTACAGAAGGTCAAAGGTGACTTTCTTTTTCTTGTTTCGTGAAGGTGTCGTTCCACTTGAGTATCCAGATGAATAACGATTGGAATTCTTCTCCTTGGTCGATGTTCGTCCTACGTGTTTGTTCTTAGTCTTCTGAATGTTGATGCAATCGCTATTTGAGATGATTTGGTCAAGTTATTCAGAGTAGGTTGCCCTAGGGTGCAACCATGCATATGTCTCAGGATCGTAGAAGAAACATTCGTCTATTTTGAGATCTGCAGGAATTGAAATACTGTGGAGAGTCTCTGCATGCTCGTTTTCAAATGATTTGACATTGGAGCATTCCTGTGTCGAGTTGATGTGATCAAGATAGTCATAATAGGTCGACCCAAGGTGTGCCCATGCATAAGTCTCCGGATCATATGATTCATATATTTGATTCTCCATGGTGAGAGTAGTTGGGAATGGAGAAGTGGAGAGATTCTCTAAACTAATGGTCTCATCAACAGTCGCTATCTCAAGTGTAGCAGCGGAATAGGGCTCTTCTACCGCTTCATGGTTACGGTTGTAAGGGACTTCATGGGTTGCCTCAGAAAATCGTGGTTTCTCAAAGACTGGGTCAGATTGAGTGCTTCCAATGCTGTGAAATTGATTTTCCATGTCTCACAATCAATAATTGCCTTAGCCAATGATAAGAATGGCTTTCCGAGAATAATTGGAGACTGGGTGAATTCTCCTTGATGCTCAATATCAATGATCGTGAATTCTACTTTGAGCGGAGCACCTTGGAATGTCATGATGATAGAAATGATTCCTCTCGACCGCTTTATTGATTGGTCAACCAATTGAACAATCTCTCGTATCTTCTTGATTGGACCGGGTTTGAGTTCATGAAATACAGAGGTCGGGAGGATATTGATCGGTAAATCGTTATCAATCTGAGCATGGGTGAAAATTGTGTCTTTGATCATGCAATCAAATCTGGGCAATTTCTTCACTATGCGGCTCTTGGTTTTTCTCCTCAACACCAAGGAGGAGTCCATTTACAAGATATGTCTTTCTGTCTTTGTTCTAATCCTTCTTGACTTTTTCATCATTAATTTGTCCATTACAAATCCTTTAAGGTCGGGGAAGTGTTCAATTGCATGTATAAAGGGAAGTTCAAACATCAATCTTTTTTCCATTACTTCCCGTAAAGCAGGATCCAAATTTTTCAAATCTTCTTCACTCTCAATTTTTATGTATTTTTCAGGATTTTCGATTTTTTGGGTGTTTTTGATTATTCCAATTTTTTGGTATTTTTTGTGTGGTGTGTTGATGTGGTGTGTTCCTCAGATGAGCAGGGGCTTTGATGTTCATAGTAAATGACAGAGGCATAGTCATTCCTAGGGGAGTAATATGCAGAGGTGTCGATGTCGGAATAGTCCCTAGGTTTCTGAATATCCCCAAAACTTTCAGCATGAGATCTAATCATTTCCTCATTCATTTTTATGTTCGAGCTCCCAGAGAGTGAAATTAACCGGTCAACTAACTTTTGAAATCTATCCTCCATTAATTTGAATCTTTTATTTATCCTAGAAATATTATCCTCAAAATTCTGTTCATGATCAATCATGGGAGCAGTCGATGTATGTTTTTGAGATTCAATAATTTCGTCTTCCGTTTTTTTGTATATGCTGAGAGGAGAGTTTCTTGAAATATCCATTATATGATCATTATTTTCTGAAAATATCTCCTCAAAAATTATGAAAGGAGGCTGCTCATATGGTCTAGGTATGTGGAGTTGGTCTGAGTAGAGTTCAATCCTTTGATCATGATTGGTCAGACCTTGATATTGTGGAGTCAGCATACAGGGTTTATGTGTTTCTACGTGGTCAGTTCAGTCCTCTATATGAGTATCATGTCTGAAGAGGGGTTTGTCATGGTCAATCCAACGCTGATGATCATTAAGTGCGTGACTTTCCATCTAGGTTTGGTTTCTCGGCCAGTCATGAGACTCAAAGGTATTTTGATCTTAAAATGGTTCGTTAGCGAGGAACTGAGAATAAGATGGTTCAGTCCAAGATGGTAGGTGGTCATGTGCGGTCAGATAATTCGAGTAGGAATTCAATGAGGGGGTTGAATTCATCCGCAGGTGAAAGTCTCCCGCAAATGTTGGAGGATTATTGAAAGAAGAGGATTTAGTTGATTTGGGTCTAACCGAGACAAATTCATTTTCATTGTATAGCTCTGATGGATTTTCAGATAAATGTTCAGCCACTTTTGAAAGAGTTGAAAGGAATGATGGTTTGGGTTTGCAAAGATTTTCATGATCTGGATGCGGAGAGTTTTTGGACAAAAGTTCCATGATGAGGTTTAAATCAAGAAAGAGAGAGATGATTGCATGGGATAGTTAAAAGAAATTTTGTCAAATATGCGGGTTTTGATCTTCGATATCGGTTCATGCACACCAATGCAAACACAAATCAAACCCAGAGTTCACCAACTCACACAATGAAGCCGTAAGAGTTTGGGTATTATCTTTTCAATTTTAATTGGTGATAAGACAATATTGGAAAGAATTTAGTGAGATGTTAGGTGCCGGAAACTTTCGTAATGACTGGCCTGAATTCTTACGACTAGTTGCACCTACTTTCAGCATGTATGGGTGTACGTACGGACTGTAGAACGACTACCCGTGTTACTTAAGGACGGAACCTTACGCAATGTCCTCTAAACCACCCACTCTGCTAAGGAAATCCAAATCGTTTACCGACTACCCGTTAGATCCTCACTGAGAAGTAGCTAATCGTTTTTGGTAGAATCAATAGTCAATATGAAAATCTGGGTTCTGGCTCTAGACATAAGTGTCATCTCTCGCTCACTCAGAAAAATAAAACAATCCAAGGTCGGGGTTGCTCTCTCGTAAGAATTCTTGATTTTATGGGTTATTAAGATTGGCTATATTTAGCAGTCCCCATTTTAATTAGGTGATCACTGAAGAATTTAAATGAGCAGAAAATGCTCGTCTACTGTCCAGTCCTAATTTCCTTTAGAATTATGTGAGAAAATAAGAGGGAGAAGTTCGGGAAAAGCCAATGCATGCGAAAATCTATGATGTATGCTAAGTTAGAAGACTTACAGTGATCCTCGCAATCTCTATGTGGGATGCAATACGGAAATTGAAATTTATTCTTTATGGATGCAAGCTGATGAAAAACTGCACCTAGCATAAAGTTCTATTACCGGAGAAGAATTGAGTTGAATTTGGATAAGTTGAACGATCTATATGCGTCTCGATTAATAGTGAAGTGTTCCTTAGATCTTACGAGCACAATCAAAATTAAAATGCTCTGAGAGCCATGTGTGCAGGTCTATCCTAATCACCACTCAAGTCAAGCCCCACCCTCACCGGAGAGTGAAATAGGCCACGACACACCACAGAAAGAGTTCAAGGTCTTTTTACACATGTGAGAGTCCAAACGGACACCATTATAAATGAGCAATTAATTACAGAAATTAGAATTTGCAGAAGTTAAAATCCTAGACACTACATTCTCTCACGACTCGACTCAATCTTAAATTAATTGTGTCTTTTTCAAAAGTCAGTGATGATGCGTTGGTTCCTGAAAAACCGCTCTACGTACGTCCGGTAGCTCGCAAGAAAAATAAGAGAGAGAATGTAAGAGAGTGACTCAAAAATAAATCAAAATTAAAATAATAGAAATAAATGCTGAAAATAAAATAAAATAAATGCAGGAAAAAAATGGAATTTACAATGAACAATTCGGGGGTCAGACTACCCGAATGCCGAAAACCAAACGAAAATTTTCAAAACACATAACTATGCCGTTTACCTCCTCGGCAATGGCACCATCTGACAAGTCCCATATTGCTCTTGTTAAGGAAATTTATTTGATCGTGTGTTAAAATAATTTGTCGTTTCCTTGTAGGCGGCATTCAGAATCACTCAAGAAAATAACCACAATTATTTATTCAATTGTTAATCGTGTGGTTTTATATTTATTTTACTTGGGTAAGTCCTAAGGTCAAACACAAGGAGGCAAAGGAGAAACTTAGAATTATGTCTATCAAAGTTCGTACACGGTTCTTGAGGCGGTTTTTTTTTGTAATTTTTAATGCAATCAAGGTTGCAAAATGCAAATTCGACCTAGTTTAGGCACTAAAATGTAAATTACGCTCAAACGATATCCGAAAAATAAGAACCTTGGCCAAAAGGCAAATTATGATGAAATGAATGCATTGTATTTTTTTGGAATTTTTGTATGGAAGAGGATTTTTTATGATTTTTAAATGCAAGCAGAGTAAATTTCAATATTTAATTGTAATAAATATTAAATTTAATTATTTTCATGGAATAAAATTATCTAAGATCTATCACTAGGTGATTGATCTCAGAAAAATCGTAAACCTCGAAAATACAAGATTCAATACCTATTAAAAATCAAATATTAAAATATGCAAAATGATTTTTATAAGGAAAACCATGCAAACAAATGCAATTCCTTTTGGGCATAATGTTAATCACAAATAATTCTACAATCCATGATTTTTAGAGCAACGGTTAATCAATGGTAAATTTAAGAGCACAAAATAGGAAAAATAAGCAATTTTCCACAATACAATTAATTATTAATTAACCAATGTTCACAAAAAGGTTTATAATATATCAAAATGTAAATAATTAATGGACGAACATCATGCTATTTTTTTAATAATTAAATAATGCAAAGAGATGTCCAAAACTATGGGGGGTATAGGGGTATCGATGCAACAATTAAAAATAAAAGAAAATGCAGAGAAAGGGACTTAGGAGTAATTACCAAGAAGGAAGGGGCATTTCTGCAAAATTCCCAACAGGTCACGTACGATGCACATGACTCCTTGGGTAGATGGATTGATGTGCGAATAGAAGGACATCCAGGGGGCTGATGTAATTAACCCAGCGGTCACATGCGGAGCATGTGACCATGGGGTTGAAACGTGAATAACTGAAGCCCCAGGGGTGTTATCGTAAAAGTCCCCCCGACGCACGTTCACCTCATGTGCGTGGGGTTCTCGGGGTCACCCCAGGAGCTGGTGGTGTTGTCTGGTGGAGAGGCGGAGCTGGTGGCCGGTTCTTATTTTGAGCGGCGTGGCGTTGATCAGCGGGGGCTTGGATAGTGAAGTTCTGAAGCAGCCTGGAAGTGTCGAAGGCGAGGATGGCAATGGCCGGCGAATGAAGTTGATGAAGCTTAGGCCGAGTGTCGAAGCTCGAAGAACGATGCGGCAACATTGGTGAAGTTGCTGAAGGTGGAAGTTGAATGAAGAAGCTTGCGGAGATGGTGCTTGATGTTGTTTTCGTAGACGGTTGTTGGCGGTGTTGGAGACGTAGGGCTGAAGTTGAAGCATGTGATGAAGCGTCGTAGGCTCTACGACGATGGACAACGGAGCAGAAGCAACAATGGCGAGGAGGTCGTCGCTGCAACAAATCCTGATGGACTCGGATCTCGCCGGAGATGGAGAGGCGGCCTGTCACCACCAACTTCTATTGATGCTAACGACGGATGAATCGAATGTCGAGGGCAGCGGTGGTTTTAAATAGGACAGGGGTTCGACCGATCTTGGAAGGGAATCAGAGATGGCCGAGAGATTGAAGGGGAGATTGGGATCGGTGATTGAAGATGAGATTGGAGAAGATTGGGGTTTCGTCAAGGTGGAAGGGGATCCGAGGGGATTTGATTGACTTTCGTTGAGATCTGACGAAGGCGAGATATGCGGAGGAGGTGGCCGGATTTGACGAGAGGGTGGCAGCGGTGAAGGATTGGGCGAGATACGCGGAGGAGGTGGCTGGCGAAAATCGTGGGAGGTAGCTGATTGGGGATGATGGTCCTCAGCCATCCGATCGGCCGAGATTGGGCGCCCGAGGTGGAGACACATGGCAACTGGAGAAGTGGGGAGGGTGCAGGCGGTGCACGTGCGCGACACATGCGCGGGAGGCACGTGCCATGCACGTGCGAGGTCTTTTAATTATTATTTTTTTTAATAAAAACTAATAATAAAAAAACTCGAAAAATTCTTGACACGTGGCAACTCCAGGAGCGGCCACGTGTCAGCATTACAAAAATCGAAAGATAAATCCATTGTAAAATCCAAAATAAATAGTAAACGGCCTCGGATCGAAAATGTTCCTTAATGAAAATTGCTCATCGCGATGAGATCTACAATTCTCATGAAGACATCAAAATCAAAATCGATCAATCGCACAAAGTGATATTTTTGGGGTATCCCATGTACATAGAATACCTTGATTTTTGGGTTTTCTTTTTTTAAAATTTTTAAACTAGATAAAAATCTGAAAAAATATGGTAAAATCAAATATAAATATTTACACAGTAATCTAATTTTTTTTCGGATTTTTATTAATAAAAAGATGAAATAAAATAAAATATGAAAAGACCAATTTTGTACAGTTGGTTAGTGAAGACTCGGACCCAATTTGTTTCTTTGATTTCAAGCTCAATTTGGATTGGGATTTTTATGCATTTTAATAAGTCTTTTATCAAAAAAGACAAATGAAAAATAAATCAACTAAAATAGGTTAAGTATGCATATAAAATAATAGGTCAAAAACTGCTAAAATACAAAGTTTACACAATATGAGGTTTTTAGTCCGGAAATCCTGAAACTAGGGTTTGGGTTTTTGGTCCATTAATTTAGGTTAGTGATTTTTTTTATTTTTCATTTATTCTTGTTAGTGATATGTACACAGTGGAGGTGGTTTTGGGTCATTCGGAGTTAGCATGAATTAGTTAAAAATCATGGAAGTTAGGCTATTTACAGGTCAATTTTGGCTAAGATTTTTGGCTTCTTATTTTGTGCAGAAATTAGTGTTAAAATACAGTTCTTATTAAAACATGCATGAATGCTAATTATGCAGAATAAATGAAGAAATGCTAATGATTTTGAGGGCTTTGAGCTTAATTAACGAGATTTAGAGTGGTGAATCTGAGATTCATCATCCCCATATTCTTAAACCATGCTCGTCCCTGAGCATAAAAAAGAAATGCCACGAGGTAAAATGAGATTGGGTTCCATACCAAGATCATGAGCTGAAGGTGAAAATGAACTAGACTCGACCTTTTGATTATTAGTCTCGCGGAACTCCTATGAGACTTAGAATTTCAAAATCAACAGCCTTCAAGTTCTACATATCATTGTCATAGTTTCGGCTCAGAAGTCATCTTAGATCAATCCTCTTCCCAAAGCATACCCTATGAACATTGAACAATTGACTCATGTGTGTAAAAGATTTTAGCTCTTCCCATCCAGAATGCCGGACTACCATGCTCATCTCCTCTCCAGTAACTCGTCCTCGGGGAGTTAGGTATTTCCTTCTAACGTCTGTCATGTTGTGTTCACAATCGAATTGGGGGAGCCATTAAAAATTTTAAATTTCTTATGGTCTGTTTGAGATGTCATTCGGCTTTATTTATATGATATCATTGTAATACACGAAGGAAGTAAAAAACCCTTTTATGGACTTTACATCACGAAAATGTGGAAATATTGTATGCTTACTGTATGAACAAGCAAATTCAACACAACGATTTTGTACTTTGCAAAATCATTAATTTAGGGAAAAGTTTTCCTAAGATGGTTTCATATATTCTAATGAATATTATGAAGATATTAGGGTTACCTCTTAAAGCATAAGTCTCTAAAGCAAGAGACCTCCTGAAGAAGTCCGATCAGATGACTCTCCTCTCGCATGCACGATGATGAGTCGTGTTGCTTCCTAGAAACTTTGATATCTACTTTTTCTTGAAATTGTCCCCCTAAGGATGAGATCAAGAAGATATTAAGCTTATGATTTTGTCTCATGAAATCAAGTCTCCTTGCATGTATGCGAAGCAAAACGAAGAAGACGATCTTCTCTCTCACATGGCCATGCATATGAAGAGAAGATGCATGTTTGATGGTGGAGATGTAGGGCTATATATATAGAGAGAGGGGTAGACATGTATTAGGGTGTCTTCTACTCTCTAAACTTCTCTCTCAACGATAAATGCTACATAGGTACTTTGGAAGGCCAAGCCTTTCATCTATTTCATGTGTAAAAAAAGAGAGACATGCCCTCTCTTTTATACTCATTGTAGACGTCCCCTTAGAGTTTTATTCTAAGAGGGAACATTTCTTTATGATGGTCATTGGATGAAAAATCAAGGTCTAGGATCATATCCTAGTCTTAATTAGGACTGGGAGACAAGTTGCCTCTAAATTAACATCAAGAATAAACAAAATAACTAAAACCAAATTAGGAGAGTCTTGATCAAATTAGGACTCATTTTGGACGATCAAGCATACTAAGCTTGGACATCCATCTTGTCCTAATTAGTGTCCTAATTTATACTAATTATTGTTGGCTGTTCCACCAATATCTTCATGATAAATCAATTATCATAATTTTGGATATTTATGAATGTTATCACGTAACAAATGAATCTCTTTTATAAACCCAAATTAAAATGTAAACATGGTTAACATTTATTTTATTTAATTTGAATTACATTCACATGTGAGCCTTGAAATAATATATGAGTCATATATATATATATATTAATAAATATATATATTAATCACTATGAATAAGTATTCATATTAAATATATAAATGCATAAATGTATATGTATATATATACATAGAGAGAGAGAGGAAAGGGAGCCTACTTCATGAAGTAGGTAACCTTTCCACTTCATGTCCATTTCTTGCAAATTTTTATTTTTTTGGAAAATACCATCATAGATTTTTCATAATTATATCCCTCTAATATGTCAATCAAATTTCATCAGAAACAAGGACTCTTATGCCCTCCATCCAGAACAGGTCGATTATAGCAAATCTTTGACTGTTAAAATTACATGTTCGTGACGGAGGGCATTGGAATCTTTGTTTCTGACAAAATTTAAATGATATTTTAGAGGGATATAATTATGCAAATCCATAGTGGTGCTTTTCCAAAAAAATAAAAATTTGTCAAAAATGGACATGAAGTAGGTAAGGTTACCTACTTCGTGAAGTAGGCTCCCTTTCCTCATATATATATATATAATGTGGATTCTACAAAGCCCTGAATATACACATATATGTGATATCATTTCAATTGATATCATTTAATATGAGTCCTAATCCAATTGGGTCTTGTGAGAAAGAATCTCAGATGCTTGGAGATAATGTCAGGGAGATCATACTATCCACTTATAATGACTTAAAATTTGGATATCTATCTAATTTCAGGATTTATACCATTTTAGCAAAAATACATCACTTACGAATGTAGAGCTCGAGCTAAAATAATTCACACTCTAAGTAGGCTCAACGAAACACATCATACTCTCCATGAGTTGGAAAATGCATCAGCGAGTTGAACCTAACTTCCTTGACCATTTCTAATCATAGCCCAAACCATTTGGAGCTTAGAAATGCGCTCAAGGAGTTTAGTTATTTCCATTTCCATTACCATTTCTCTTTCCAACATTTGGACATTGAAATTGGAATCTGCATTCTATATTTGATTTAAATGAGATGAGACTTAATCTAATTAACTCTCAAATCATTAAGCCTAGAAAATGGATCCACTCAAATCTATCTGATTTCATCATTTCCGTAGAATGGAAGTGTCACGGTAGATGATCTATTAATATATATTTAACTCTGAGTATTCCCAAATACTCGTACATAGTACATAATAGAAGTCTTTGATACATCCGAAGTTCAAACCCTAGTTTGACTATCTAATTCGGAATAAATCAATATATTTCTCATTCGATAATTGGGAGATAGTATTAATCATATACATTCTAAAAGAATATATATATATATATCAAATTCATATCTAATTTCATAAAAAAGATGACCATATATGAAATTCATTTTGTCCCCAAAATATCTCATGAGTGAGCTCTGTCTCCCAGTTCATCAACTATGAATCTGTATGGTTCCTTAGAGAGATCACACTTCTCATATGTCTTCAAATGTACACCAACTTGCTGATATATGGACCTTGGTTAGGTCACCAACTTATTGTTTTCTAAATGTGCACACTCATGCATATGGAAGTATATCTGTCCTCGGTCAAAGGATGTGTGCATGATCGTCATAATTACGATTCAGGTCTTAGTTTATCTCGACCTCATCAAGTCAACTCTTTGACTTGATTATTCCAACACTTCTAAATCTCTATATAGGCAAAGGACATGCATTAAGAAGTCGGTTGGGAAGTAGTCTTTAGAGAAATATTGGCATTTCTTTCACAAACTGGAGATCTTTATTGGATATCACATGTTAAGTTAGTTGTGTCCTCCTAACTGCATGGTATTTAATATGGCCATGGTACATAACCCTAATTTTACAAAAGGACCTTAATGTTAAGTGCATTCACAATCATTCATTTCAGATGGACATGATAAAATAATAACTTTTATTGCATTAATTGGTTGCTAAGTGCTTACAAGTACAACAATACGAGCCAACAACAATCTACCAGAACAACATTAATAATATCACAGTGAAGAGAATGCAACTTAATTTATACTTGGATAAGTCCAGGTTCAAACACAAGGACACAAGCTAATTTGGTTACTTATATATGATTTAAATACCTAGGTTAAGCGATTCAATGGAATCTGGGTTAATGAATATAATGAGGATGCATGAATGTTCTTTTTTAACTTTTTAGAGGCGGGTTCTTTAGATGCTGCGACATGTTGATAATGCAAACAATAAAACACAACTACAAAGAATGCTCCTGAATTAATGAGTTAAACTTAAGCCTGATTCAATAATTAAATTGGTCCTATATTGATCAATGAATGTTTCCAATCTCAACTTAGTTAACCAATGCACCTATTTCAAATAATAATTAAATTACCTAGCAAACACTTAGCAAATAATCATGTTATTAATGATAGGGATTGATGACTCCTCGATTCGTCATCATTATTTAGATTTACTATACCTCTATCTTAAACTATCCACTTAATTTAACATCTATCTAATTGTATTTAACATTTAAAACCTTGTAACTAGTTAAGGTTAATTATTGTCTATAAATAAATACATATATTTGTATCATGGTTCCTTTATTTTAAATTATGTGCTTACCATCATTAAAAATCAAATTAAAATTAGAACAATATTGTATGTAATTTATTCATAACAATAAATACAAAAAAATAACATTATATATAAAAGAAGTATTTTTTATTTATTAAAAATAATTGGCAAATAATAAGTATGCATATATGATGTAGTTTAACTTTCAATTCTACTTGAAGTTGTATATCTTGAAAAGTTATATAACTTTCATGCTGAACACTTTTCAATTTTGCATCATTTATTATTTTCTTTTTATTTTCTCGTTGATTTAACCATTTTGAATTTTTTTGATGGGTCACTGACGAGCGCTAAATTATCTAGGTTAATTGTTGAAAATTAACTAATGACTCCGAAGTTGTTGTAGTTGGGAAATCCAACGATTCATCAAAAATGATCACATCGAGAAATGATATGGAGAATCAAGTATCACTGTAATCAAAGTTTATTATATTACTTGGGTAAGTCCCAGAGTCGAATTCAAGGAGGTAATATGTGGGTATATAATTAATCTTTAATTAATTCATGAAATTAGGTTTTCAGAGAGAGAGAGAGTGAAGAATTTTTTGTTTTAATCTTTTTCAACTTTTATGGATTTTTCAATAAAAAGTGTAACTAAATACAAAATAAAGTATGATGCAAGTGTTTTCAAAATAATTTTTATGCAAATAAAAATAATGCTATGTAAGTGGTGAAACGAGAAATAGATAAATGTATTTTTTGGTTATTTTCAAATAATGATGAAATAAGATGATGCAAGATGAGCGAGATTAAGTCAAGTCAAACAAGCACGAACCCCAATGATCATAGTAATTATCCAATTAAGCATCGATTAATTTCCCAAAATAAATTCCCCAAATCAATGTAATTATTGAGGAAAAGTTCATATCAAAGAATAAATGTGCTCAATATTATCAAACAGACATCCTCAATTTATTTAAGTCAATTAGTGTCATAAAAGCAGAATTTCAGTGTTCTATATGATATATAATAATTTAGGGATCAAATCAGCACCAAGAACATAAAAATCCGATGATAGATGCTCAAGTTATGTTTTTTCAAAGTTCAGGGACTTGAATGTAATTAAAATAACTAGAATCTTGTAAATATACACTACAGATGGACTATTTTGCAATTTCCAAATGGTACCTTGGCTTCTTTGCAATTTATCCCCAATGGGGGTAGATATGGAATTCTAAAAAACCAATGACGGGCTTCTGTGCAAATTACCTAGGGTCATGCGTGAGGTGCACATGACCTAGGATATCCTATTGATGCTGGAAATGTGCAGGAGTAGGAGCGTAATTTTCTCTCCCGCACGTGATGCGCGGCAAGCTTTCATATCATATCAGAAACACAATCCTCAGCGTGGCGTCTTTGGTTGCTTCAGATATATCCGAAGCTGCTTGTTTGGAGGTTGGTTCGGAGATTGATTCTGACAGTTGATTGAGTCTCTATCATACGGCTAGATTTTGGGTGTCTTTCGATGGCCTGAATCCTCTGCATTCTTGATTTTATGGTGCCTGCAGTGCTGTCTTGGGCTTTCCTTCTTCCTTGACTCTTCTTGGCTTCTGCCCTAGTGGTTGGCCGATGGCGGTGCAACGACAGTGGAGAGACTCAGAGTTGACGGCGATGTCGATGTCGAGGTGGGTGGCGATGGTGGTTTTAAGCGAAGGTCGTTTGCCTGACTCTAGAGGAACAATGGTTTGGACTCTAGTGATCACTTCAAAGAGGTGGCAGAAGCCAATAAAGCTCCATCATTCTTCCTGGAAGAACAACAAACATGGGTGTCGGTCCTACAGATCTCGCCGATGAAGGAGTCCTTACCGCAAAGGGGCCTGGCTGTTGTCAGCAACCTGACCTTGGGATCTCTCTCTCATTCGTTATGGATGAAGACGATGATGGAGAAAATGTGATCGACAGAGGGGTCTTTGGTATTTAATAGGAGAGGGTTTCGAGAGGCGGAAAAGGCATAGAAGCTAGAGTTCGAAATGACTGATGTTGGTTGCAGAAGATAATGAAGGATAGGGGATAAGGTGTCCAAGAGGATTTGGATTAAAGAGGTTGAAGGTTGTTGCGAGATCGTCATGGAAGGAGGTAGATGGAGATAAGGAAATGATGGTTGCAGACGATAGGATTGAGGGATAGGTATTAAAGGCCTGTGAGGGCGTCAAAAGGGCCTGTCATTGGGTCTCACCGGAGCAAGGTGGTTAGCGGACATCACATTAGAGGAGGAAGATGCGACATAAGGTGTGAGGAGAAGCCGACCCTCACGTGCGAGACACGTGCGTTTGAATGGGGCAAGTGGAACGTGCCTTGCATGTGCGAGGAGGATGATGTCAATGAATAGTCACGTGCACACCACGTGATGGGGGGAAAGGTGGATAGGTCCAGGTGGCTCAATGAATACTCCCCATATGGCGCGTTGACCATGATCCTTGACCAATGCATGAAATTCATAGATAAGTAACCGACAATGCATGAATACTCCCCATATGGTTGCACTTAGACAAATAAGGCCGAATCGCTGTCACCGGACGACTCGGAGGCTAGGCACCTCTCTGCAACAAGAAGACTCTTGGAGAATAGGCTCCTCTCACCAAAGATTGATCAAATTGAAATGAGGGAGGAGAAGCCATATTAATAGATAAAAGAATGGAGTTTGAATTTCAAAAATGTGAATGAAGATAAGGGATAAAGAAAAAATTTTAAAATGAGATAAAGATAAGAAAGGAAATTAGTGTTAAAATTATTTCATACTTTTTTTTATTTTTTTCATCACTTTATTAAATTAAATAATAAATGTTAAATTTTTTATTTTTTGTGAAGATTATGTAAGGGATTTAACTATATACATATACTCTATACATATGGTAAATTATACACATAGTTAAATAAGGAAATTAGTTTAATTTTTTGTTTTTATTTTTGTTTTTATTTTTTATTTTAATTTTTATATTAAATAGTTTTTAGAATAAAGTTAAAATTATTTTAAAATACAATATGTACAAATAAATGGTAAAATTGCACAAACCACCCCAGAAAACTATCTTTCAAACCGTAACTCCAAAAATTATGAAACCACAACCATTTTTAAGATAATTTAATTTAGAATACGATGAAACTGAGTTTGATTCAATTTGAGTTCATTTGGAGCCAGAATAGGTCTTTCAATTATTGCTTTATGGCTTTTTCCGGACATGGTTACTTAATGTGTACATGATTTCATTTTAAAAACATTTTTATTTTATAGGAAACATTTTTATTTACAACTTTTGTTTTCAAAATTATTTAATTTTAGGTCAATTTATGTACAAATATAATAGTGTAAGTTTTATACAAATAAACACAAAAAAGTATTTACAAAATATTTTTTTGGATTTTCTGATTAAGGACCCTATCTCTCCTTACTTTATTCCTGGTCGAGCAAGTCAATTATTGACCTTCTCTCAGGGTTTGAGTCATCCTGTATCTATTACATATATACAAAAAATTTTTTATTTTTCTCTATTTTCCCTTTACTTCTTTCTCGATTTATTATAGGTTAAAATAACATTATATGTACAATAATTACACACAGAAGCAAGTTAGTAAGAATATGGAGTTAGTATTATATACTGGTGTTTTTTAAGGGATTTAAAACTAAAATAAATGAATAAAGATGATGAAATGTAGATCCATCATCCCCCTATGCTTTACCTTTTCTAGTTCTTTAGCAAACACTTATTTGAAAGAATAAGTGAATGGTAAAAAAAGAAAGGTAAAATAAAAAATTGGGACAATATTGAGTATTAAACTTATCTTCATAAAATTGTAGTATGGAGCTCTATTTGACCTTTGGATTATTAGTGTGGCAGAACCTTAATGGGAAATGGATTTAAAACCTAACAACCTCTAAGTTCCATAAGACTCCTATTTAGGTCTCCTAAATAGTCAGGTCAGAACAAGTCTACATAACAAATTATTATGACTATGAATTTTTACTTGTACGGTGTAAGTGAAATATAGCTCCCCATCTCAAAATTAGCAATGAAACAACCTCCCTCAAAACGGTAACTCTAGTCCCCCAGTCTAGCAACTCTTTCCACGAGGAGTGGGGATATTCCCTTCTAAGTTTAAGTACAACCATCTCAAAAAGAGGAAATGGAGAAAAGAATGGACGGTAACCAGTGTAGCTACCTATCCTTGGATGCATGACCACTGTAGCCAAGTCATCCATCTAGAAGCTTACAAAAATTTGACTTTGAAGCTCTTATTATTATTATTTATTTATATATACACTCCGATAGGTATTTTACTTTTCAATCAAGCCTATCCATTTTCGGAGATTTTGTAATTTTCTCTTTTTTTTGAAAATGTATACGAGGTGTAGCATGTACGTAAGGAGTTTTTCCTCTTGAGCTAGTAGACTATCCCTCTTTTGAAGCGTTATTGCAATGCCACAACATCCTGTCTTTAGACCACAATGCTATTAGATCAGGTTTGGATGCACAACCCTCCCTCGAGGAAGACGAGAGGTTCCGCCTAGATGTACTACCCTCATATGCTACTCCAAGCTAAGAGATTCTGCATCCTCACTACCTCCACCATGAAGAGCTATGTGTAGAGTGCTTGTCCAAGATAATCCACAGTATGAAAGAATCATATGTTTGCTGTTAAATATTCTACTTAGACTAATCAAGATGACATGTGAACAATGTCTTATGGACTCAAAGAATTAAGTCACTAGGATCTGAAAAGTCTTAACTCCAGTTCTTATAAGGTTCCTATGAAATTAAGTGGATTACTAATTAAGCTCCATTCTTTAATATTATTCCAGACTTAGTTTCAATATCAATACTATCATAAAAAATACACATGCAAATGCAAGAAAATATGTACAATGTGAAAAGGAAGAAAAATCTCTTTTTTTAAACAATTTTCTAATTTTGAACTTTTTATGGATTTTTGTAAAGAAAGAAAAAATGCACATGTAAAAAGAGATTTTTTTTGAAATTATGGAATTTTTTATAGAATTTTTATTTTGTAGTTTTTAGGTATTTTTTAAGGAAAAAGGGTTAGTAGAATATATACGTGTATATACAGGTATTTTTTGTGTTTTTATTTTTGTGTTTTTTGTTGTATTTTTTATTTGTTTGTTTTTTTTGTTTTTAATAAAAGGAGATCAAACTCTATATACATATGTGGATTTTATGAATTTATATACATATCCCAAAAATAATCATATTTAAAAGTTTGAGTTATATCTAAAGTATATATAAAATATATACGAAACTCCCCTATACTTGGCTCGAACTATATCCTCGTAGTGATTAGAGAGCGGTAAAGGAAGACATAACTCGTGCTAACTATAGAAAAGTCAAAAGACTCCTATGCTACAACGACTCAAAGAAAAGATGAAAAGAATAGAAGTCGGTGATCCTCCTATTCTTAAGATCAAGTAATCCTATATATAGAAGACTTTACAAAAGGGAATAACCGATAGAGAGAATTTACAGGCTCAACGGCTCGACTTGGCCCCCTATACTTAGGGAAGAATAGCCCTAAGTATAGAATATCAACAAGTTAGGGGACAATAGAGAGAACAGAAGAATAAAAACACAAAAGAGACGATACAAACAACATCACTCCCCCTATACTTAGGGTAGAGTATCCCTATGTATAAGCAATAACAGGAGTGAAGAACAAGATGAATATGAACAACACAGATCATTCACCCCCTATACTTAAGATAAAGCACATCCTAAGTATAACATATACACACACACGGAAAGGGGTGAACGATAAAATAGGAGAAGAAAGAATGAAACAAAGGGATATACAAGAGGTTGTTAGCTCATGCATCAGATGTAGAAGATGGAATGAAAAGATCACCATCTGATACCACATATATAGAATCAATGACGGACAAGATTGTATCATTATCTAGATATGGCTTCAGAAACTATCCCTTCACAACAAATGGATGTGCATCATTGACAACCCAGATATGACAATACTCCCATTGTCACACACAACTGCCACAATGAACGGTCCTGACCATTTGCTTTTCAAATTTCTTGGAAATAACTTCAACTTAGCATCAAATAACCACACTTTCTGATCAGGAGATAAAGTCTTCCTTCAAATGTGTTTATCATGCCAAAGCTTGACTTTATCCTTATACATGAGTAAGTTATCATATGCAAAGTCTCAGAATTCTAGTAATCTATTCAAATTTAACCTCCTGTTCTTTCCTTCCTTCTCATAATCAATATTGCATACACAAAGTGCCCATAAATATTTGTGAATTAATTCCATTGGCATGTGGCAAGGCTTTCCATAGACTAATCTGTAGGTAGACATATCCAAAGGAGATTTGTACACCGTACGATAAGCCCATAGAACCGAATCAAGCATCATGGACCAGCTCTTCCTATCTAGATGTACATGTTTTTTCAATATCATCTTGATCTTCCTATTTGAAATTTCTGCCAGGCCATTAGTCTGAGGGTGGTAAGGAGACGCAACTCTGTGCTCAATGGAGTATTCCTTTACAATCTTCTTTACTTCTCTATTAATGAAATGGCTTCCCCCATCTGAAATCAGTATTTTTGCAATCCTGAACCTTGCAATAATGTGGTCCTTGAGAAAGGAACACACTGTACAACTATCTGCGGTTCGGGTGGGGATGGCCTCTACCCATCGACTAACATACATGACGAGCATGATGTACCGAAATCCCTATATGACAAGAAATGGGCCCATGAAGTCTATGTCCCAATCATCAAAAACATCAGAAATCTTTATGTATCTTATTGGTACGATATCTTTAGAACCAACGATTTCACCCTTTTTCTGACAGTCAGTACAACCTCGAATATACTCTGTAGCATCCTTAAATAATGTGGGCTACCATAGACCACTCTGTAAAAACTTTTGCTGCCGTACATTTCCCCGAATGATGCCCACCATATTCTAGTTTGTGAAAGTACTCAAGTACACTGGTGTATTCCTCCTGAGGAATGCATATTCTCTAGATACAATCCACACCCTCGCAAAATAGGTACGGATCCTCTCATAGGTAATAATGAATCTCTGATAGAAATCTGTCTACCTTGTACTTGGCTAATATTGTGGAACTTTCTTGGAGATAAGATAGTTCACAATATCAGCATACCATGGGAGTGAGTCCATAGAAAAAATGGCCACATCTGGAAAGGTTTCGAAAATTGGGATCTTGTTCTGCTCAGAGGTCTCTACATCCGTGATACAGGAAAGGTGATCTGCCATAACACTTTTCACTCTAGGTTTATCTCAAATCTCTAAATCAAATTCCTGGAGAAGAAGGATCCATCTAATAAGGCATGGTTTGGCATCCTTCTTTGCCTGCAAGTATCGTATGACAGTGTGATCCATGTATACAATAACGTGGGAACCGATGATGTAAGATCTGAACTTCTCTAACCCATACGCAATTGCTAACATCTCCTTCTCTATAAATATATAATTTCAATGTGCTTCATCCAGAGTCTTGCTAGCATAGTGTATAACAAATGGTATCCCATCGCTTCTCTGTCCTAAAACAACTCCAACTGCGAAATCTAAGGCATCTGTCATGATATCGAAAGGAAGAGACTAATCAGGTGGCTGTAATACAGGAGCACTAGTAACCATCTCTTTCATCTGATTGAATGCAAGAAGTACTTTCTCATCGACAAAAAAACACACTCTCCTTACACAGAAGCTTAGTCAAAGGTCTGGCGATCTTGCTGAAGTTCTTTATGAATCGCCTATAGAATCCTACGTGTCCTAGAAATGACCTCAACTGCTTCAAATTCTGTAGTGGCTCTAACTTGAAAATCACATCAATTTTAGGTGGGTCAACCTCCATACCATGTTTGGAGATGACATGTCCCAGTACAATCCCAATAGTTCCCATAAAGTGACTCTTCTCCCACGAGAGCACTAGGTTTGCCTCACGGCAATGTTGAAGAACTCGGTCTAAATGAGCAAGACATGAGTCAAAACTATTTTCGTAGACCGAGAAATCATCCATAAAGACCTCAAGGAAACTACCCACCATGTCAACCAAAATGACCAACATACACCTTCAGAATGTAGCAGGGGCGTTACACAATCCAAAGAGCATCCGTCTAAAGGCATAGGTGCTAAACGAACAAATGAAAGTAGTTTTCTCCTGATCCTCAAGAGCGGTAGCAACTTGGTTGTATCACGAGTACCATCCAAGAAGCAAAATAACTCTTTCCCTACAAACCTCTCAATAATCTGATCAATAAAGGGCAGTGGAAAGTGATCCTTCTTGGTAGATGAGTTCAGGCATCTATAATCTACACATACATGCCATGAAGTAGGTACCCATGTCGGAATCCCCTCACCATGGTCATTCTTTACGATCGTAATACCGAATTTCTTCGGGACCACATGTAAGGGCTAACCCACTTGGAATCCCAAATGGGATATATAAAGCAAGCATCACATCATTTTCTGATCTCCTTCATGACAACTCCCTTAGATTTGGATTAAAATGGCGCTGACATTCACGCGAGGGTTTACAGTCATCCTCTAGGTAGATATGATTCTAGTACAAAGATGGGTTAATCCCACAGAGATCCAAGATATTCCATCCTATGGCCTTGCGGGTTCTCTCAAGAACCTCTAGCATAAGAGATTCTTTTCCATCGGTCAACAGCGAGTTGACGATGACCAGAAACATTAGGGTGGTGGGGGATACACAAGGAAGGCATATTTCAACGTTAATGGTAAAACCTTTAGATTAGGTGGGATGTGAATCTACAATAACCGCTGCTACTGTATTGGTGGATGGTATGTGATCTGTACTCTATGGAGTGCCCACCATGGCTACTAACGGCTTAGCAAGTAGAATATCTGATAGATCTACAATGAATGATCTCTACTCATAAAGGAGGGGCTCATCGGGGTGTTCAATATTCTTATCAATTAATGGTTCAGACATCTCCATAATAATCTTAGAAAGATGTCTCTCATCTGTGCATAAAGCAGGAAATTCAACGAATGACTCAAATATATGTACCTCATAGCTCTTAGAAGGAGGTATATCATTAGTTATCTCAGAAAAGTGTGTCAAAGGAATATCATAAGGTTCCTCTAAAAACTCAGATTGATCCTCAAAAATCATCTCAAACTTCCCAACAACAACTAGGTCAATTGGATCACCAAGGGAATTCATGTCGGTTGTGCTTTCCACAGAGTCTTGGGAAAGGAACTCCTGGGTGTCTATAAAATTATTGAAAAGATCTGTCTCTTGGAATTCAACAAGAATTTCATAGTCATCTAGATCTGGTATAACTTTCTCTGTCTCATCTACTGTTGGAGGTGATGATGGTCTAGGATCAGAGATCGTCTCAATTTCACCTTGTCACTGCGAGAGTGAAAGATGATCTCTCAGTACCATAATTAACTGCTTCTTTATCCTTTCTGAGGAACGGTCGACCTAGTATGATCGGGGTATGGAGTAACGGTGCAAGTATGTCCATATCCATGACAACAAAATCAACATGGAATTTCATTCCCTGCACCATTACAATAACATCCTCTAAAATGCCTCTTGACCTCTTAATTGATCTATTAGAAAACCGAAGGATCATCCTGATTGTTTTAAGATACCCAAACTGAAATTCAGTTAGTAAAGTGGAAGGCATGAGATTAATGGAGGAACCGCTATCCAGAAGAGTTCGATCAAATTCTTGATTAAATATATGGCAACGAATGTGAGGTTCTCCCTTGTCTTTCTTTTTAGGAGGGAGGTTACTGATGGCGTGAATGGTGGCCATGGTCAAGATGTGTTTCACTATTTTTGTTTGTCTGTTCTGCCTTGGTTGATGCTTTTGTGTGCATGCCTCTTTCATTCCCTTTTTTTTTGTTCGCATGTATTCCATGCCCTTAAGTAGTGGCATCTTTAAAAGATGTTCTGCAAGATCTCAACCACTCCAGGATCAGATAGGACTATTTTTAATTTTTGATTTTTTTAGATTTAAGAGCAGAAGGAAATGGCACAAAATCAGAATAAACATCCAAACATTCATTTTCCATTATTCAAAGTAGAATACTCATGTACAAAAGGACAACCACAATCAGTTTGTATAGTGTTTCCCAAATTAGGTGAAGGAAAAACTGAATATAAAACAAAACGGGATGTTGCTGTTGGTGAAGAGGAAGAATCTGTGACTAGTATATTCGACCTTGTTGATGGTGATCTACATCTTCCTGGTTAAGGTGGTGGTGAAGGCGGTTAAACTCCAGACTTGGGTGCTGCTACATTGGGCCTCTCGATTGTTGGTGAAGGAGAGGATGTAGAAGACGATGCTCTCAGTGCTTCGATCTCCCAACCCCAACTGGTGCATAGGTGGATGCAATCTTCTACCACTCTTGAGATGAATGGCATCAAATAAACATGTAAAATTAAGGGACATACTGATCTCGGGGGTGAGTAGGCTATTGGCTACCTGCTCCTTGCGTCTGAAGTTGTTGGGGTTGGCTTCGACCTACGCTGGAATCAGTGTCTTGGTGGTGGTCTGGTCGTCGATCCGCTGAGTCAGTTCATTCTTGTTTTTCATGAGCAATGCATGTTGGTCCAGTGCTCCCAACACATCTATCTTGAAGAGGACTCTAAGCCTTCACGTGAGTTATAGTGAAGGCTGAATCCAAATCTTCGAGATATGGTCGTTAAGGAAATATCGAAGAGGTGGAGCGCTGATTTTATATACCCCATCTCCGACTCCAAATTGGTTAGTCCATTGCAAGTAATACCCAAGAAGACGGGTATCACCACAGTTGTGAGTGAGTCTGGAGAGGAGATACCTACCTGAGTACCCACTTCCTGGAGTCTGTGTGGACTACAGACGATTAAATCAGGTCACCAAGAAGGATCATTTCCCACTGCTATTTATTGATCAGATCATCAAGAGGCTAGCTGGGAAGAGTCACTACTGCTTTATTGACGGGTACTCGGGATACAATCAGGTGGCCATAAAGCCCGAAGACCAGGAGAAAATGACGTTCACATATACGTTCGAAATGTATGCTTTTAAACGGATGCCCTTTGGTTTATGTAATGCCCGTGCTACATTCCAAAGGTGCATTCTTTCCGTCTTCTCAGACATGGTGGGCAGATGTTTAGAGGTCTTCATGGATGACTTTTCAGTCTACGGTGATGGGTTTGATGCTTGTCTTGACTGCCTAGATCGAGTTCTTCAGTGTTGCATTGAGGTCATCCTTGTTCTATCTTGGGTGAAGAGTCATTTTATGATGACTTAGGGGACGATCCTTGGCCATATCATATCCAACAGGGGCATGGAGGTCGATCCGACTAAGGTGGATGTCATCAAGAAACTCAATCCACCATCCAATTTGCGAAAGTTGTGGTCTTTTCTGGGGCATGTCAGTTTTTACCGATGGTTCATATAGGATTTCAGTCGGATTGCCCGACGGCTTACTGATTTCTGAGGAAAGACACCGAGTTCATTGTAGATGATAAGTGTCTTGTGTCATTTGAGACTCTCAAGGAATTAGTTGTGCAGGCTCCTATCCTTTAGCCACCCGATTGGCCTCTTCCATTCAAGATCATGATGGACATTTCTAATTTTGCCATAGGGGTTGTGCTTGGATAGAGGAGGGATGGATTGCCTTTTCCTAATCACTATGCAAGCCGGACTTCAGATGCCGCTCAACGGAACTACACCGTGACTGAGAAGGAGATGCTAGCCG
This sequence comes from Ottelia alismoides, assembly GCA_037367405.1. Taxonomy (NCBI): domain Eukaryota; kingdom Viridiplantae; phylum Streptophyta; class Magnoliopsida; order Alismatales; family Hydrocharitaceae; genus Ottelia; species Ottelia alismoides. The sequence goes on from JAZKJV010002761.1 coordinate 385,277, forward strand.
TAGTTTTTGTTTTGGAAAAGTTTCGATCTTACATTCTTGGATCTAGAGTGACTATCTATACAAATCACAACACCATCTGATACCTAATGGCAAAGAAAGATGTCAAAGCCAGACTGAACAGATGGATCCTTCTATCCAGGAGTTTGATATAGAGATTAAGGATAAACCTGGAGTCAAGAATGTGGTGGTGGATCACCTCTCCTGATTATAGCATCTTGGGGATTTAGAGCAGACCATACCTATCACAGAGACTTTCCCAGATGAGGCGATTCTTGCTATCACCTCGCTTCCATAGTGCGCTAACATTGTGAACTATCTTCTTGCCAAGATAGTTCCCCAAGGTTGTCCAAGGCAGTGACTTGAGACCTTCCTTGTGAATGCCAAGTCGTACCATTGGGAGGATCCCACCCTTTATCATGAAGGGGGGGATAGTGTCTAGCGTCGGTGTATTCCTCAAGAGGAGAACCATAGCATCCTCACCGACTGCCACAAGCTTGAGGCAGGAGGGCATCACTCAAGGATAAGTACATCATAGAAAGTTCTCCAATCCAGCCTTAGGTAGTCTACCCACTTCAAGGATTCATATGAATTCATGAAGAGGTCCACTAGCTGTCAGAGGATGGGTAATTGTGGACAACTTGATATGAAGAGGGTGCAGCCCATTCACTTCTGTGAGGTTTTTGACGCAAGGGGCATCGATTTCATGGGTCCATTCCCTAAGAGTCAGGGATTTGAGTACATTTTGCTTGTTGTAGATTACGTTAGTCATTGGTTTGAGGCCATCCCCGCTCGAGCCGTAGATGCTAAGACTGTTTGCAAATTTTTGAGAAAAAATATCATTTCCCGATTTGGGGTACCTAGAGTCTTGATTTCAGACGTGGAGACTCATTTTATCAACGATAAGGTAAGGGCCCTTGCTAACAAGTTCAACATTGACCATATAGTTGCCACTCCATATCATCCTCAGACTAATGGTCTTGCTGAAGTTTCGAACAAGGAGATCAAGACTATTTTGCAGAAGATTGTTCGCATAGACCGAAAGGATTGGTCACAACTTTTTGACTCAGTCTTGTGGGCCTATAGGACTTCCTTCAAGACACATTTGGGCGCATATCCTTTTCAGTTCATTTATGGCAAGCCATGCCACTTGCCAATGGAGATCAAACACAAGTTACTTTGGGCAGTTACAGAGCTACTATTAGATCCCAAGAGTGTAGGAGATAAAAGAAAAGCAGAATTGGCAGCCTTGGAGGAGTTGAGAGACACAACCTTCTCTAGTAGGCTACAATATAAGGATAGATTGAAGATATATAATGATTCTCACATCAACCATAAACAGTTTGAGTAGAATTAAAGATTATGTCTATTTGATGCTAGGTTGAGATTATTTCCACGGAAGTTACAAAGCAAATGGAAGGTAACATACTTGGTCAGAAAGGTGCACGACAACAGAAGCATTGATATATCTGAGTTGTCGTATGATTCCACCTTTCAAGTTAACAATCAACGGTTGAAGCCATATCTTGATCATGATCCGCTAATCGTTGACCTTGCCCATATTCACTTTGTATGAGATGTGGTCTTTGACACACATCATTTGCATCTCATGCCTGATTATCATTTCTTCATCGCAACTGTATAGATCCAGTCTGTCATATCATTCATTCTTTTTGTCTGACACCTGTCTTCATCTTTTGATTATGCTATACTTAGGGTATACTTTTCCCTAAGTATGGGGGGGAGGAGTATCAGACCTGTGATTATTCTTTTGATTCTATTTACCTTTGTTTTGTTGCCTATACTTAGGGATATTTTACCCTAAGTATAGGTTAGGTAACACCTGTATATCATATTTTTTGGTTTTCCCCCTATGTACATACTTATATACATAGGATTATTTGATCCTAGGTATAAGGGTATCACTGACCTCTATTCGGTTGATTCATTATATTCTTTTATTCGTCGTTGTAGTATAGCATTCTTTTCACTTCACCATACCCAGCACGAGTTATGTCTTCTTTCATCGCTTTTTGATCACTTTGAGGACATCGTTCAAGCTAAGTATAGGGGGTGTCGTATATATTATATATACTTTAACCATAACTCGTACTATGTGTGTATTAATAATATGGCTAAAAATCATATAAATTTTAAAAATTTCTTTTATAAAAGTTTGTAAAGCCTTTTTCAAAAAAAAATATTTTTATACAAACTTTTGCAAAAATAATTTTGATTGTAAAATTTTGCAAATATTTGTATATCAAAATTATGTATATAGTACAAAATCTTTGAAACATGTTTGAAAATAAATGCTTGCAAATTTTTTTAAATGTTTGTAAAAATATTTTGCAAAAGTTTTCCTTCTTTCTTGCATTTCCATAAAAATTTGCATATTTTGAACAAAATTCCAGATAAAGAGTTTTGTATATATTTGTATGTACTTTCTTCAGAATCTTGGTTGACATTTAAACAAGTCTGGAATTAAATTGAAAAATGGAGCTTGGTTAATCCACTTAACTTCAGAGGAACCTTTTAGGATTTGGGGTTAAAACTTTTCAGGTCCATAGAGTCTTACTTCTTTGAGTCCACTAGGCTATGTTCATGTCATCTTGATGAGCCTAAGTAGAACACTTAACAACACATGCATGACTCTCAGAGACAATGGCTTGACTTGGACACACACCTTACATGTAGCTCAACACGGATGAGGTGGTGAGGAGGGACAATCATTTGGCTTGGGGTATCATACGAGGGTAGTACTGCTAGCCGAAACCTCTCATCTTCCTCTAGGGAGGGATGCGCGCCTCAACCCGGTCTAGTGGCATTGAGGTCTAAAGATAGGAGTATGTGGATTGCAATAATGGTTCAAAAGAGGGATAGTCTACTAGCTCAAGAAGACAAATTCCTTGTTCATATGCTGCACCATGTAGATATGCTGTACATATGCACACAACAAAAAAAGTGCAAAAATTTCCAAAACTCCAAAAAAAGGGACATGCCTGATTGAAGATAAAATGCCTGGTGGAGTGTATATAGTGAATAAGCAAAGCTTATGTATTCCACCTTCTCATCTCATGGAAGCTTGCAGTTAGAGACTTAGATACACTTGTTAATCTCTAAGGATTATGTGTCCACATTGTTCACGATCCATTCTCTTCTTTCCCCCTCTTCTTGAGCTGGTTGTACTTGAACTTAGAAGGGAATACCCCGCTCCTCGAGGAAAGAGTTGCTAGACTGGGAGATTAGAGTTCCTTTTTGAGGGAGGCTATTTCTTTACCATTTATGAGGAGGGGAGCTACACATCACTTACACAATACAATGAAAGATTCAAAGTCATTAGAGTTTGCGTATCTAGACTTGTTCTTACCTGGTTATTAAGGAGTCCTGATCATAGAACTGTGGAACTTGGAGGTTGTTGAGTCTTAAACCCATGTCCCAATATGGATCCACCAAATTAATAATCCAAAGGTCTGACTGAGCTCCATACTCCAATTTAATGAAGACAAGTTTAATAATCAACTATGATTCTTTTATGTTTCTTCTTTTCTTTTTCACTTCTTTTTCAAAAAAGTATTTTCTAAGGGACTAGCAAAGTTAAAGTATCGGGGAATGATGAATCAAAGATTCTCATTCTTTATTCTTTTATTTTAGCTCTTTCTTTTAGCAAAACCATCTATAAATACCTGTAAATATAATAACTTAACATTGTGCATATATTTGTTAATATCTCATAATTAACACCTATTTTGCAAAAAATAAAAGAATAAAGAGAAAATAAAAAGAAAGATGTAGTTAGAATAAATACAGAGTGGCCCAATTCTAAGAGAAGGACAAGATTTGACCTGATCGCAAAGAAAATAAGTTGAGAGAGATATAATGGTACACTATGTATTGTACATACCACCTATACTTGTACAAAATAATAATTTATTTATTTTGATGAAATATAAATATATTACTCTTTTTACAAACTTGTATATAACCCTAATAATAATATAAAAAAATTAGAAAAACCAAATAAAAATAAAAAAATAAAAATCCAACAATCCATTGTACAAAAGACACTTGTGTATATACAATACCTATTTATTTAATACTCGTATGTAAATTATAAAATTCATATACAAATCTTTTTATACTCCGTACATTATTTTGTAAATAAAAAAATATAAAATAAAAGTATTTTTGTAAAAATAATAAAATAAAAATACTTGTATATAATACATAGGTATAATATACCTGTACATAATACATTATATCATATATAACTTATATTTTTATAAATATAATTAAAAATCATAAAAAAATAGCTTATAAAATAATAATCATTTTTTATTTTATACATTTTTTATTTTAAAGTCATTTACTATTTTTTTTAGGATTCTTCTATTTTCGTAAATACTGAATTCTGATTGGTCCACGTCTAATTGTTGACTTCGGTCAACCATCTCCCCTAGCTGGGTTGGGTCTGCATTTGCCTCGCAAGAGCTTCTTCTCCCATTTTAGCACCCGACTCAATGCCTTTTCACCTTGATTTCATAGCCCGATTCCTCTCCTAGGATCCGTGATCCTTGCGGATCCCTAGGGAGGGTCCGATCTACCTAGGGTTTCCCCCTATCGACCGATCTTTCTAGACCCTTGAGCATTCCTATAAATATGCTCTTCTCCTTCTGAGCGTGGAGCTCGCTCCTTGCTCCACTCTTCCCCCTTTAGCACGTTCAACATTGTGACAGGAGCCCGTAAGTGTCTCTAGGGAGTTGAATCAGTGACCAGGAGCATTTGCTCAGCTCGTGGTCAGACGTCCGTCAAGACGAGCCTCCCAACCTTCCACAACTAGGTAGAGGCCATAACCCACGAACCTTCTCTACCTGACTTTGCTGAGATCTTCATAAGATTCAGGTATCCTATATTTCACTTCCAGTTCTCGTTTCGCTTCAATTTCATCTTCAATTGTCGCCGCAGTTCACTAGCTCTGATCAGTTGGTCGGAGCCCCGTTACACACCTTCATCCGCACCGATCTAATCGTTAACTCACCTCGCATCTTCCTACGCATACTTACCTCCCTAAGTCTTGCGATCTAGATTGAGGTTGGATCTTCTTCCTCCATATCTGCCATAGATCGAGCCCCCACTCCTCGTCGCTTCTCCTTATTTTTCCATGTAATAACTCGACCGGATAGACCCCTCTGAGTCTCTCTACCTTTTGCAGGAGCAGGTACACACCAATAGACCATAATAGTATCCCTTGTGATCAACCAAAGCAGCTCCAGGTGCCGGACCACTGCCACACCATTCCGACCGTCATCCTTCTCATCGGCACAGTCTCATCGACGTTGAGTACTTTTTGACTGTGTTGGACACCTCAGAGTCTTCATCGGAGTGCTGGATCTTGGTCCTTGCTTAGTTGAAGTTCGCCTAGGCTGAGTTTGTCCAGAATCTCTTTCAAACGTTTGATTAAGGGCTGCTTTCTAGATCCAATCAGGGCGGTATGACCATGCCTTCATCCAAATGGTCTGATCAGATCCTGGGGGCTCATCTGACATGCACATCCCTGACAATAGCAGAGCCGTCAGATTCTTTTTAGGGGAATATTAGAACCATCCACATCCTCCTCCACGAGCGAGCACCATGTGTCTGCAAGGGTAATTATCACTGTCTACCCTATCCTTTATGATATTTTCATTCAATCCAATAAATGTAATAAATAGTTAAGAATTTTTGGAGTTTAGACCCTCTAGCTTTTCATATTTGCATTTCAATCCAGTTGAGTCGAGTCCACGTGCATCCCCACGTGATTATATGGGATATTTACAGTCTGTGTCTTAAACTCCATACTAGTTACGAGATGAATGTTTAGTTTGATATTTGCACTTATAACCCTATGTGTTGTGCATCACATGTGCATGTGAGTTTGCTGGCCTATTTGCATCTTTGACCCTGAGGTTTTGATGTAGGTCATTTGTTTGGTCCTAAAAGTTAAAGTATTTACATTTGGGTCCCTGTAAACTGGTTTTAATTTCTTATCTTTTATTAGATGAAATAAACAGTAAATTGGCCCCAGAAATTCTACAAAAATACTGGTTAGTTCCTGCTTGCTTGTTATCTATGTGTTATATTTGGTTGGCTAAATTGGCCTCATTTTCTAATATTAAAAAATGAAAACCCCCTAAAAGTGTCATGTTTGTCTTTGGAAAATTATAAAAATACGAAAAATGTCCTAAAAATTCCACAAAAACTCTTTAGTTGTATTTTGTTGTGATTTACCTCTAGTACCAGTTTTGTTTGAAAATTCCTTATAAAACCCCAAAAATTACAAAACAACCAAAAACTTATCAAAATTTTATAAAATCAAGAAAATCCAAAAAATAGTGTTTTTAGACTTTGTTTGTAGATTTTTTCTTATATTTTCTCATTAATATACCATCTAGGAGTTTTGGGCATTTTAATATTTTTAATTTGCAAAGTACTTCTAGTTGTGCACTGTTCAGTCTTTTTATCATTGTTTGATTTTTAGAAATTGAAAAAGCATCTGAAAAATCTTTGAAAATTACAAAAAAAAAAGTTAAATCCTAAAAAATCCAAAAATATTTTTATTATAATTTTATGAGCATTTTTTATTATTTTAAAAATACTAGAAATAGTGTTGAGCATGTCTTTTGTTTGTTGAGCTTGTTTGCCTATATTTGAAAATGAAAAATATGAAAATTAAAAACCATGAAAAATATTTGTTTTCCTGACATCCGACTACTTAGTTTCATACTTAACCTGAGTCAATCTTCGTTTCATCAAATCTCTATGCTCACTATGCCTGGTTTTGATGTTTTCTTTGTTTTTTTAATTTTTTATTTGGTTTTCTGATTTTATATATTTTTATATATTTAATATTTTTTAAAAATAATGAATAAGTAAGCAAAATTAAAGACATACACATGCAACCACTCTTTTTATATTTTTTAAATTATTCCAAAAATAATCTGAAATTTAAGAAAAAAATATTTTTGGATTTTCGTCAAAATTTTAATGTTTTTGTTATTTTTCCAGATTTTTTTCAAAAGTTTAAAGGACTTTCAATAAATAAAGAATAAGGAATAAACTAAATTGGAATTTTGATTTTTTAAAAATAAGAAATATGGTAAAAAAATATATGTAATATACACAGAATGAGACATAATTTTTTTACATTTTCCATAGAGATGTTTTGTATTTTTTGGATTTTTAATCGAATTTATATGAATTTATTTATGATTTTGGTTATTTGTAGTTTGTATAGTTTTAGTAAATGATAAATATGTAAAAATGATACTATAGCTAAAATATGTCATAATAAGTAGGCATGATTTTTTTTGAAATTTTGAAAACCATTTTATATTTTTATTGAATTTTAATGCAAACATGACTTTCTTTATTAAGTTTAGATTTTAAAAATAATAAAAATAAAAAAAGGTTAAACAAAATTTTGGATGAAAGATGAATGAAGCAAGAACTTGTGTGAATTATTGGAGGTGTTTTGATATTTTTTATTTCATTTTTAATAGGTAAAAATGAGACAAACTCAAAGGCACAAATAAGCAATTGTTTAATTAATGCTCACTAAATGCTAATAATAAATAAAACAACATGGCATAATATGTAAATTTCGAGAACTCACGTGCACAGGAACGTATGCCACACTTGTTTGGACTAGAATATAAATAAGTTAAATCTGAGGTCCAAATAGTAACACAAATATTCAATATTTTTATTGCAAATTTTCCACATCTCATGTGGCAAGCATGTGCACAATTCAAACTGGACTCAATTGTGAATAAAATAAATACGAGGAATGATAATGCAATTCTTTAATTTATTGAAATGCTAACACGTGTCCATGTAGGGACTTATTGGGTAATAAGATAAGGATAGAGGGGAGAAGTGCAAAAGTACCCATAAATTACATGGATCGTTGGACGGTCCTGATTTGCTAAGCCCTGGATCTGACAATCGTGGATAAAATGGGCATGTATGACATCGATCAGATCTGGAGATATGAATCAATGTCCAACTTTTAGGGCTTAATGGATGGTCATGATCTTATACGTGGCCTCATGTTCTTCATCGTGCGGTCGTGAGGGCTTTTGGAAGAACAAGGAAGAGAGTCTTCCTTGTTGAACTTGATTTGCCTGAATCTCACTCGCCTGATCTCTAAACTTCTTCGGCTTGGTCTCATATCAAAGCTGGTACAATTCTGCGTCAATTGGGCACCTTGTATTGTCGTGAAATTTCTAGACTGGGAATATGGAAGGTGATGAAATGTGATGCTCCTGGAACCTACTCTAGAATTGAATTCGACATTATGCATGAAGTCCATAGCTGCTTTGACCAGCAAATGAAAGTCCGTGCTTGAAGGTGTGCTCCAGCCAAAAAATTAGGTGAAGAATATAAGAAATAGGGATTGAATGTGGGTCTCCAGCATAGGTGGTCGGAAAGGAGACCTAGATCATGATCTTTGGAGATCTGGAGGTATGTAGAGTAGTTGAGTGGTGGAGAAGGATTGGGAGAAAGTTTTGGCGTGGTCGGAGCATGGTTTAGATGATCAGAGCTCCTCCAATTTAGAGATCGGAGGTGGAAGATAGGAAGATTTAAGTGAAATCAACGTGAAATTAAACCTAACTCTATGATTCGGAAGAAATGTGAAATGAAATCACCTATAACAAAGTCTCGACAGGTCACTAAATGACCTGGAGGCTAAGCGCAACGGTGCTCTGCTTGGAGGTCTCCACCAGCACGAATCTCGCCTCTAGTTGCATTCTTCAAGCTCCCAATCACGGGAGAATAAAGATGTCACCTATACCTCTCACTAGATTCGATCTCGGGGAAGAACAAAAGCCAAAGATAGATTAATCGCTCGACAGAGGTCGAAATGCTCTTTTTATAGGAATGGCTCCGGCGAGTTTTGAATTTCAAAAAGCGAGAAGTTCACAGAGCGACGAGTGGATCTGAGGTGATTGCGTGGTGAGAATTGAATTAACTTTAATGTTTGCGAATGAATTGGGGTGAGTTAGTGATTAAGAGCGTGGGGAAAAACATATGAAGTAACGGCCAGAGGCAAGATCAGAAGGGAGATAGTTGCAGATTAAGAGTTGACCCAGGTCAACAGACCTGGGTTCGACCAATGAGAAGGTGCCTGGAATACGTCCAAATTTGGGAAAATTACGAACAGTGAATACAAGTTAAATAATTCAATAAAATCTGAAAATGAATTAATTAAATTGAATAATATCAATAAAATATGTTAGAATTAAATTAAAGTTAATTTTGGTGAATTTTAATTTGCCCGATCCTCGAACGACGTCCGAGCCTGGTCCCGCATGTGCTCCGCATGTGAGGGATGGGTAATTTGTACGGGGGGCCCCGAAGGTTTTGGAAATTGCACTTCGGTCCCTACCAGGTGTGTCACGTGAGGCGTGCGTGACTCTGTGGGAAAATTGCATACACCTCCCCTACATTATAGGTAATTGCATTTAAGTCCCTGTCAGCACGTTTTATTTTCAGTATTTCTATTTTCTGTATTTACAATTTGGTCCTTGTTTTTGCACACATATTTAAGTGTCCATTTGGCATCATTTTTAAATTCTAAAAATTGCATGATGTAACGTAACTTGTCCTTTATCGTATGTGACATGTGTTTAATTTTTGTGACATGTCCGGAATTTAATATTACTATATTGATGAAATTTTACATACTTTGCCCACTGTGTGCCTTTTAATTCATATTCAATTCCTTATTACTCCAAAAATCACCATAAAATCACATTAGACTTAAGATAATTTATTTTACATTTTGCCCAAAGTCATTGCATTTGAACGCATCATGAGGCCTGAATAAATTAATTAGTGATTTCCTTAATTGATTTTTAATAGGTCCAATTCACATAGAATTTTAGGTTTATTAATTTTCCTGGATTCATCATATTTAGATCTATCTAGAAAAAAATTTATATCTAGAAATAATGTGTTTTGGTATTTATTAAAATTAATTTTGTAAAAATCACCTTGCATTCATATTTTATTTACAGTAAATTCATAAAGTGTTAGAAAAATAAAAAAATTAGTACAGCTTAATTTCATTGCAATTCATATTCTAGCCAAGTTTCATAATTTTTGGAATTCATTTGATCATATTTCTGATTTAACTTGTAAAACTGGCCTAAATTGTATTGGTTTTTTTTATTGCTAAAAATTACTAAAAAGGACCAACAATAATCCTCTGAAAATCTGATCTCTGAATTCACTTAACATTTACCTAAGGAGACAGCTGCCTCACTGAGTTTGACCTTGGGCTTGCTGATGAATCTCCATTTCATCACCTTTATTCTATCATTTTGGCCTTAAAAACCCTAGCAAATGCATGTAAATGACACCAATTTATTCATAATAGCATTCATTATTTATCGTACTAATTGTATATAGAATAAGGTTTTTAATGCCAAAATTATAGAATAAAGAGAAGAAAAGAAAAAAGGAATAAAATATAGCAAATATTTTATGACCGAACCCCGAGATCAAGTCCAGCATGGAATTGGTCGACAAGGAATAAAGTAGAGGGAGATAAGGGCCAATAATACAATAAATACCTCATTTATTTATTCATTCATTCATGCATTGTGACACCTATTTTGTATATACTTATTTATTCATTAAATAAAAATACTTTGTACATGAAAGTTGTAGATAATAATGTAAATAAAAATACAAATTTGAGTTTCTACAAAAATGATACACATTATACATTTTATACATAGAATAAAAAGCCAAAATCTCAACTTCACAAACCCATATCTTGCAAATAAAAATTCAAAATCAACGAAAATCACCTTTAATTGTATATAACTTTTCAAGAACTATTTAATAAAATTGGTTTCTTAATTTTTGAAGTCCATCTGTGAAAGTTAGGTTTTTGGCCTTCATTGTACATAATACCCGACTAAAATATTAAATTTATTCATTATTCATTATTTATAGAAATTCATATTTTTAGAATCTTGTAAATAATATACATAATACATATACATATTGAAATTAGAATAAAACCCAAAAAGAATTTGTGAAATAAAATAAGCATATGCAATACATAGGCAAAATACATATGTTGTAAAGGTATATAAAATAAAAGGGGATTTCATTATTTCATTCTTTATTCATTTGTATTTTTATAATATTGTACATATCACATATAATTTATTAAAAATACAAATCCAAAATAAAAACAAACAAAATTCATTAAATAAATAAAAGGTATAAAATACAGGTAAAATACCTATAAGGATACCTACATATATATATACCTATTTATTTAAAAATATGAAAGAACTTATAAAAATTAAATAAAAATATAATCATACTTATAAAAATAATTTATAAATATATAAAATAAGTAAATAAAATAATAAAATAATAATATACAAAATAAAAATAAATACATATAAATACACTTATAAATACATTATTAAAATAAACCCATAATAAAATACATCAAAAAATTAAATAAAAATCATAAATAAATACTACAATAATTAATACACATTTTCTATTTTATAAGCAAAATATAATAAAATCATTTAGGGGGTTAAATTAATGGGTCAATAATCGAGCTGACGTGGACCAATCAGAAGCCAGGGAATGTTGACCCCCAGTCAACTTCCCCCTGCGCCTCTAACTTCTGTTAGACTTGTCCAATCCTTGATTTTCCTCCATTTTTCCTGCATGACCTGTAGCTCAATCGCCCTCGATTCCTTCACGGAAATTGCTCCTAGGACAATGATAATCCACGCCGACACCTGAGATCGCGTATACATAGCCCACATTCGTTGATATTCGCCGGACAATGAAGGTACCCGGGAGCGTTTATAAATAAGAACCTCCCCCTCCTTGGCCGAATTTTGCCATATTTAATTCCCCTAAAAGCCTCGACTCGGCTCCTGGACGAACCCTTGTGACAGGAGGAGCGTCACAGCAGCTTGAATCGGCCGGAGGAGGGGATAATTTTGTCGCGGCGGAGCTCCGGCGTCCATCCTGCTCCCTGGAGGCCCCCATGTATAAGAGCTGCCCTTTTATGTTATTTAGATAGTTTTTAGTTCCTACATTTCATTTCTGTCGTTTATTTAGCAAGTAGATCCTTAGTGTAGCTTAGATTAATCAAATCGAAGTTCGCTGGAGCTCCATTCCGGCGAATTCTTCACACCGATACCGACCATTCCCGACCACCTCGTTCATCCCATTTCGTTTCCCCTCACCTTCTCCATCTCCCGAGCACGTTTGATCCACCGAAGACCACCTGTCTTCACGAATCGGAGCTCCACCTTCGCCGTTCGTTCGAGCTCCTCCTCCTCGCCTCTTCTTGCGCCGCAACTTCAAAACCTAGGGTCGAGGAGGAAGCCCTCGTCCCGCTTGTTCTTCCTGTGCAGGTACAACGAAGAAACGAGCCCTCTAGGACTCGATTTGATCCAGGAAGAGGTTCCTGGAGGTCCCAAGCTTCCCCGACCTCGCCTGACCTCCTCGGACCTCCAGGAGCCACGCTGAGACCACCATTCGACGCGGGGGACCGTCAGCAACGAGCAGAGCACCTTAGACGCGAAGGAGAAGCCCGGAGGAGCCCGCAGTCCATGATCGAAGCTCGCCTCGCGTGAGCTTCTTCCCTGTTCTTCCAGGTGGCTCCATCGCCGTCCATCTTAGCCACATCTCAACCGTTGATGCAGATGAAAGATCTAATCTCCGCAGCTCATCGGCGAACCGGCATCGGCCCACGTGGAAGCGCCACGTGGATAAGTGAAATGAAATCAGTAGTCGGATGAAGCGCCATTTGGGGGTAAATTGCAAAACCCACCCCCGCACTATTTGTATTTAATGTTTAGTTCTGTAAATAAATTTTTCACGTTGTAAAATAAATGTAATTTTTGCTGTAGGCCCCCTGTGCTTTATAGAACTGCATTTAGGTCCTTCCGTGCCTCACGTGCAGTCCTACATAAGGCGCGTGAATTTTGCATGTAAACCCTGGCGGGTTTGGTTAATTGTGAACCAGTCCTCAAAAATAAAATAAATGTTTATTTCTTCAGGTATAATTTCACTATAGCCCCTGTATTTAATTCTATTTGCATTGGAAGGCATCTCTCTAAAGTCGATATCATTGAGAAGCGATCACAGGACCTTGAAAAACTTGCTGTGATCGAAAAGAGGACTCAAAATTTAGACAAGCTTGATCAGATCACCAAGCAACTTGAACTGTTGGTGGGCACCATCAACTCTATTCAGGCGGCAGCACCATCAGAAGCTCCAGCTGAGAGGAAGGATGAGCAACAACAGCAGCATCAGACTCAGCCGAGTCGGCAGTCACCGGTAGTCCAGCACGTGTACTACGTGCAGGCGCCCGACCAGGGCCAGCCGCAGTAGCAGATGGTTGTCTACCAACCAGAGTTTCTTTCTGGATCCGATCCAGTCTTCCCACCACCACCCCTGATTTAGGAAGTGAACGGGGTATGGAGTAACGAAGTGCAGCCGACCCGTCTTATGGGACAACCTCAGGGTGAGCCACTTGCCAACCGGCAATACCACCAACCTCAGGCTGGTTGTTTTGGACAGTCCTCTCAGCCACCACAACAGTATCATCAGCCTCCTCAGTATGCAAATCAATGAGGCAGAATCAGCCATACCAGTAGCCACAATACCGCCACCCACAACCATTTCATCAGTATGCGGCTGCTCCACCTCAGCAGTATCAGCAGTATCCTCCCCCCTCTTATCAGCAGCTTCAACTTCCTGCATCACCCCAGCACCAACTTCCTGCACCACCCCACCACCACCAGCAACAATCTCCGCACCCACCCATGCAACAGCAGCGTGGTCTGGACGCTGAACCCACCGAGGTACCTCCTATGAACCAAACTCTGGATCGTCTGGCCCAACTCGTCAAAGGGCTGGCAGATATGACCAAGAGGCTTGACGACCTGACCGCCACTATAACCACTATTCCAGCTCAGGTCGAGGCCAACCTCAATAATTTCAAAAAGAAAGAGCAGGTAAAATGTGATGTCCTGTCGGTGTCTGAAAATGATATTACTGTTTATTCTAATGATGTTACTCTCAGGAGCGGTAGGGCCTTGCCTTCGCCTGCTACCAAGAATGGGGTGAATAAAGAAATAGGTGGATCGTCATCTTCCACATCAGCTGTGGCAGCTACAGGGGCGGGTGAGGAGGAAGAAGAAGGAGAAGCCATTCCAGCCGTCGTGCATTGCCAGCATCCCCAGCCAAAAATACAAAAAAATCAGCAAAATCAAAACAACAAAAAGAAGTTTGCATCCGAAGCGAAGCCGCGCCAGCCTCGGAGGAGCCGCCAGCAGTAGCTGATCCCTCGCCAGCCGATGGAGCAGACGCTATACTTTTTTCTCGCCCCGCAGCACCAACATTTCAGGATGCAGTTTATACTCCTTTTTGTAGTTCGGATGTACAAAATTCTATGGGAGATAATTTTGATGTAAATAAGAACTCTATTTTTCCTGCTAGAGATGTACATATTCCTTTCCCTCATGCAATAGAAAAATCCAAAAATATTGCAAAACGAAAAAAGGCATTGCCTGATCCTAGAGTTGTGGAAATACTAGACAAGTTAACTGTTGAGATTCCCTTACTGAAGGCCGTGGAGTACATGCCAGCTGTTAAGAAAGGACTAAAGGAGGCATGTACCAACAAGCGTCGCCCAGCAAATGAGAACAGATGCAGAGATGTAGAAAAGCACGTGCTCTCCATGGCCACTGTTGCATCTATAGCAACCTCCCACAAAAGAAACATGACACAGGAGTACCTCTTATCAGTTGTGAGATTTTCGATCAAGTCTTCGAGCGTACTCTCCTCGATAGTGGGTCTTCCATCAACCTTATGCCATCATCAATAATGCAAGAATTTGGGCAGGGTCTGCTCAAGCAGACACGAATGATCCTTTAGTTCGTTGACCGATCCATCAAGCGGCATCGGGGTCTTTTGGAAGACGTTGTAGTTAAGCTACAAGAGATGCAATTCCCAGCTGATTTTGTAGTCCTTGATATGGACTCACCAGCACCTCTTCTCCAGACCCCTATCATCCTTGGCCGACCATACCTACGTACCTCAAGTGCCGTGGTTGATTACGGGTCTGACAATATTACTTTTAGCTCGAACACCAAGCAACTCACTATAAACATAATCAGCGAGCCGAATGCCACGACTGATGAGAGCCATGCAGCATCAGAAGCAGACTGTGACTTTGTTGTAGAAATCAGAGACTCATCACTGTCATTGAATGATTCTTGGACTCGAGAAATCCTCACTCTTGAGGAGGACTTGGAAAGCACAATTATCCTATACTTCGATGATTCTTGGGAGACTGATTCTCAGATGCAGGCGCATCTCTTTGATTCCGAGTATTCACTCCAGACCGAACACAATCAGCCTAGCGCAGAACCGTGCGACACTTCACTAGGATCTCAATAGAATGCTGAGGATGGTAGCCCCCTCAAAGAAGTACATCCTACCACCAGCATAGTGTATGTTGTGACCAACAAGTTCGACAGGTCAAAACCAGAACTCAAGCCACTTCCTGCAGGCCTGAAGTATGCTTTCCTTGCGGGTGAAGAACACATGTATCCGGTCATCATCAGCAGCAGGCTGAATCCGGATCAGGAATCTCATCTTCTCGAGATTCTAGAAAAGAACCGCAAGGCAATTGGTTGGAGTGTATTAGATCTCCGAGGGATAAATCCAGCTTTGTGCTCACACCACATTTATTTGGAAGAAGATGCTAAGCCGTCCCGCGATTTCCAAAGAAGGTTGAACCCTAACCTCCTGGATGTCGTCATGAAAGAGATAATGAAATGGTGTGATGCCGGCTTCATTTATCCCATCTCCGATTCAAAATGGGTAAGCCCACTGCATGTAGTTCCAAAGAAATCCGGGCTTACCGTGGTTACCAATGACAAAGGAGAGGAAATATCCACTCGGGTACCAACATCATGGCGGGTTTGTGTTGACTACCACCGTCTTAATGCAACAACTAAGAAGGACCACTTCCCCTTGCCATTCATTGATCAAGTTTTGGAGAAACTAGCAGGCAAGGAGTTCTTCTGCTTTTTGGATGGGTATTCCGGGTACAACCAAGTGGCCATCGCTCCTGAAAATCAAGAGAAGACTACCTTCACTTGCCCGTTTGGCACCTACACCTTCAAAAGAATGCCCTTTGGATTATGCAATGCACCTGCAACCTTCCAAAGATGCATGTTAGCTGTTTTTGCCAAGATGGTAGGCAGTTTTCTCGAGGTGTTCATGGACGACATCTCTGTCTATGGCGATAGTTTTGATTCTTGTCTTGAGAACCTGGACAGAGTGCTTCAGAAATGCGCGAAGTCAATTTAGTACTTTCATGGGAAAAGAGCCACTTCATGGTCACAGAAGGCATTGTACTGGGCCACGTCGTTTCCAAACGTGGCATGGAAGTCGACCCAGCAAAGGTGGATGTTATTGCAAATTTAGAGCCACCTCAGTCAGTGAAAAATGTAAGGTCATTCCTAGGGCATGTCGGATTTTACAGACAATTCATCAAGGATTTTAACCGCATTGCCCGACCTTTAACAGAACTTCTGTGCAAGGAAACTGAGTTCAATGTAGATCAGCAGGTTCTCCTTGCTTTCAATCAACTGAAGGAGCTTATTACTCAGGCTCCAATCCTACAGCAGCCAGACTAGTCTCTTCCCTTTGAGATCATGACCGATGCATCAGACTTTGCAGTCGAGGTTGTTCTTGGACAGAGGAAAGAGAAAGCGCCCTATGCCATTCACTACGCCAGCTGAACATTAGATGAAGTGCAAAGAAATTACACAGTGGCAGAGAAAGAGTTGCTGGCTGTGTTTTTCACCCTCGAAAAGTTCAGATCCTATTTGCTTGGATCAAAAGTCACTGTTTTTACAGACCATTCTAGTATCCGGTACTTGCGCAGAAGAAGGATGCCAAATCGAGACTGATTCGATGGATCCTTCTCCTCCAGGAATTTGATTTGGAAATCAAGGACAATACTGGAGTTCAGAATGTGGTAGCAGACCATCTCTCTAGAATTGAGCAACATGAGCCGCCTCTGAATAGTGCACCCATTACAGAAACCTTCCCTGACGAATCAATCTTAGCAGTAGATTCTCTTCCTTGGTATGATGATATAGTCAATTACCTCGCTTCGGGAGTAATACCATCGGATTGGATGAAGAATCAGAAGAACAAATTCATGTTGACCATCTGCTTCTATCAATGGGAAGATCCTCTTTTATTCAGGGAAGGAGCGGATTGCATTTGGCGTAGGTGCATCCCTCAGGAGGAGCATTCTAGTGTCCTCGAGCATTGTCACTCGCTCGAATCTGGTGGACATCACTCTGGAGACCGTACAACAGTCAAAGTACTTCAATGTGGCCTCTGGTGGCCCACATTATTTAATGATGCAGCAGAATTTGTCAAACGATGCATTGACTGTCAGAGATTGAAGGGTACACTCACTACAAAAGATTTGATGCCCCTGAAAATCATTCAGATAGCAGATGTTTTCGATGCATGGGGCATTGACTTCATGGGACCCTGCCGTAACAGTCAAGGTTTTGAGCACATCCTTCTTGCCGTCGATTACGTGAGTCATTGGGTTGAAGCTATACCCGCTCGAGACGCCGACAGCCGAACAGTGTGTCAGTTCTTGAAGAAGAACATCATTTCGCGGTTCGGGATACCGAAAATTCTCATATCAGATGGGGGTAGCCATTTTATTAACAAAGAGGTCAAGAAATTGACGAAGGAGTGTGACATTGATCATCGTGTCGCGTCTCCTTACCATCCTCAGACCAATGGCACGACAGAATTATCAAACAGAGAAATCAAGACTATCCTACAGAAACTTGTCAAGCCAAACAGAAAAGATTGGTCCCAACTCTTGGACTCAATCCTATGGGATTACAGAACCACCTACAAGTCTCCCTTGGGCATGTTGCCCTATAATCTTGTATACGGGAAGCCGTGACATTTTCCCGTCGAATTAATTCACAAGTCTTTATGGGCAATTAACATGTGCAATTTTGACTGACAAAAAAGTGGTCAGAAAAGAAAGGATGTTCCGAACAGACTCTTGGAGTTCTGAGATTATGCATACGATAACACATCAATGTACAAGGAGAAGGTGAAACGCTGGCATGACCGGCACATCAGACGAAAGACCTTTGATGTTGGACAGAAGGTGTGGTTATTTGATGCAAAGTTGCGGATCTTCCCAGACAAATTAAAGAGTAAGTGGAAAGGGTCATTCCGAGATTGTGAAGTGCATGACAATGGAAGTATTGCTATATCAGAATTGTCTCCTGACGCACAGTCATTCATCGTCAGCATCAGAAGATTCAGACGATGCACCCCAAAAACTATTTATCTAATTTTCTTCTTTTCTTCTTTTCTATGTTTTTGTATCAAAAAGTGCTGCTCCTTTTTGTCAGTCTTCTATACTTAGGACGTACTTTGTCCTAAGTATAGGGGGTGTGCACGAAGAGTTCGTTTATTCTTTGATCCTCTCTATTGTCTCCTCTTCTTGTCTATACTTAGGAGTATCTTACCCCAAGTATATGGGGAGACAATCTGAGTACAATCTGTGTATTACCACCCTTGACCCTCCCCGCTTCCTTTATAGTCTGCTATACATAAGATTACTTGATCCTAAGTATAAGGGGGACAGTCAACTTCTCATTCGTTCATTTATTATACATATATATTCTTTAGACTTGTCTATACTCAGTATGAGTTATGTCTTCTCTTTTCTCTTCGACCTATGAGGACATAGCTCAAGCTAAGTATAGGGGGGGGTTGTATATACCATGTATATACTATAACCCATAACTCATACTGAAAAATAAAACATCACCTCAATCTAAAAAGTAATAAGTAGTTCTATAATAATAAAAGATGATTGTGAGCTCCTCAGACTCTTTGTACTTATATTGATTAATAAGTCAGGAAAAGCGTTTTGTGCAAAAAGTTCTCTTCAAAAAATCTTTTGAAAATTGCGTGAAAAATATTGTGTACAAGTATTCAACCTTTGTAAAATAAGTTTCGTTTGTAAAATTTATTTTCTTTGAGTGAAATAAAAATGTATGAAAATTAGTTTGCAAATGGTTGGAAAAATTTGGTTGTCAATTTGTTTTGGAAAATCTATCTATTTTGTGTGAAAAACCTTTGTAAAAATCATTTCCAAATGCGTGTACATGTTTGTGAAATTGTTTTGCACTATAGTTTTCAAAAATCTTTAGAAAATGATTCTCGAATAAGTCTGAGGAGTCTGCACAAAAATCTCTCATACAAAAATAAGCAATAATCCCAAATAAAACTTATAAGAGCCTAAACCATGTTGTACATAAAATACAGTTTTTCTTTGTATATACTGATTAATAAATCAGGTTAAATACCTTTACAGTATGATTTGAAAAATAGTGTGAACTGTTTGGAAAACTTGGTGTGAAATGTTTTCAACCTATGTAAAATTGCGTTGTTTGAAAAACTTTTTCTTTGTGTGAAATAAAGGATTTGAAAACCTATGTGCAAATGTTTTGAAAATTGTTTGTCAAAACTATTGTGGAAAATGTATATATATATAGTGTGAAAAATCTTTGCAGAATTAGTTTTCAAATGTGTAAATGCTTGCAAAAATTATCGTGTACTATAGTTTGCAAAATTATTTTCAAACTAAATCTGCGGAATAAAAGCATCATTACAAATACATATAAATCGTAAATAAAATACATCAAATTCTTTCTGTATATAAAAACAACCTGAATGAATTACTTCATTAAAACCTGTAAAGTTTTTAAAAATCCTTAAATTTTGTAAATAAAGCGGCACGCCTGTGTAAATAATTGTATGAACTTTTTGTATGCGTCAAGTTTTTTTATTAATATTATTTTATTTTGCAAAAATTTTTTGGGTAAAAAGATTCTTTGATTTTTGTAAATTCTTTTTGAAAAATTGCATCATTCATTGTGCAAAGCATGAGCATACCATTCATATTCTTTTTGAGTGAGCTTGATGATTGAACCAGTCCAATAAAGTCTAAAATTGGAGCTTGGTTGGACCTTACCGCACCTAACTGCACTGGAACCTTGTGGGAACTAGGTTTAAGGTACTTCAGGTCTATGCAGACTTAATTCTTTGAGAAATCAGGGCTGGGTTCAAGTCACCTCAACTGACTAACTAGAACTTTTCGAGACACACGCATGACTCTTGCCGACCGTGACCTAACTTGGACACTTGCACCTTTCACTTGGCTCAACTCAGTTGGGATGGTGAGGGGGTTGGATTTGCCAGTCTGAGACGCACACGGGTGGAAACATTTTTCCTCGTCTAGGGAGGGAAGTTCACCCCAACCTGGTCCAATAGCCATGAGGTCTAACGACAAGAGAGTGTGGGTTGCAATAAAGCTTCAAAAGAGGGATAGCCTACTGGCTCAAGAGGAAAAACTCCTTATGTAAATGCTGTTGTGAATAGTAGTTCAAAAAAAATAAAAAAAAATGGTCAGGCATGTACAAAAATAAAATGCCTGCAAAGTATGTACATATGTTGTAAAGCCAATAAGAAAGCTTAAGTTCCAAAATCAAATATGTGAGCCTGCAGCTGGATGACTTGACTACAATAGTCTTGCATCCTAGGATAGGTAGCTACACTGGCTACCGTCCATTCTTCTCTTCACCCCCTCCTCTTGAGCTGGTTGCCACTTGAACTTAGAAGGGAATACCCCGCTCCTCGAGGAAAGAGATGATGGATTGGGGAATCATTGGGTTGTCATTCTGGAAAAGTCAGTTCCTTTGTCATTTCAGTTGGGGAGAGCCACTATCACTTACTGTACAAGTCAGCTTCATAGTTATAAGGGTTTGCGTATTAGTAGACCAGTTCTGACCAGGCTATTGAGGTGGGTTGAACCGAGTTCTGTGACTCTCGAAGGCTATTGTATTTTAAAGCTGGTTCCCGACTAGGTTCCACACACATCTACACCCAAGGTCTCACAGAAGCTCCAAATTCTGATTTTGTAAGGACATACATTGCACTGAAAGCATCCCTATTCACTCTATCCTTCTTCAATTCTCTTTTTCTTTTCTTTATTCTTTCTGTACTTATTGCATAAGTATTTTCTAGGGACTAGCAAAAACAAGTATAGGGGGTGATGAATCTCCATTTCATCACCTTTATTCTATCATTTTGGCCTTAAAAACCACAACAAATGCATGTAAATGATACCAATTTATTCATAATAGCATTCGTTATTTATTGTACTAATTGTATATAGAATAAGGTTTTTAATGCCAAAATTGTAGAATAAAGAGAAGAAAAGAAAAAAGGAATAAAATATTGCAAATATTTTATGACCCGAACCCCGAGACCAAGTCCAGCATGGAATTGGTCGACAAGGAATAAAGTAGAGGGAGATAAGGGCCAATAATACAATGAATACCTCATTTATTTATTCATTCATTCATGCATTGTGACACCTATTTTGTATATACTTATTTATTCATTAAATAAAAATACTTTGTACATGAAAGTTGTAGATAATAATGTAAATAAAAATACAAAATTTAGTTTGTACAAAAACGATACACAATATACATTTTATACACAGAATAAAAAGCCAAAATCTCAACTTCACAGACCCATATCTTGCAAATAAAAATTCAAAATCAACCAAAATCACCTTTAATTGTATATAACTTTTCAAGAAGTATTTAATAAAATTGGTTTCATAATTTTTGAAGTCCATCTGTGAAAGTTAGGTTTTTGGCATTCATTGTACATAATACCCGACTAGAATATTAAATTTATTCATTATTCATTATTTATAGAAATTCATATTTTTAGAATCTTGTAAATAATATACATAATACATATACATTTTGAAATTAGAATAAAACCCAAAAAGAATTTGTGAAATAAAATAAGCATATGCAATACATAGGTAAAATACCTATGTTGTAAAGGTATATAAAATAAAAGGGGATTTCATTATTTCATTCTTTATTCATTTATATTTTTATAATATTGTACATATCACATATAATTTATTAAAAATACAAATCCAAAATAAAAACAAACAAAATTCATTAAATAAATAAAAGGTATAAAATACAGGTAAAATACCTATAAGTATACCTACACATATATATACCTATTTATTTAAAAGCTTGAATGAACATATAAAAATTAAATAAAAATATACTCATACTTACAAAAATAATTTATAAATATATAAAATAAGAAAATAAAATAATAAAATAAAATTATATAAAATAAAAAATAAATACATATAAATACACTTATAAATACATTATTAAAATAAACCCATAATAAAATACATCAAAAAATTAAAAAAAATCATAAATAAATACTACAGTAATTAATACACATTTTTTATTTTATAAGAAAAATATAATAAAATCATTAAGGGGGTTAAATTAATGGGTCAATAATCGAGCTGGCGTGGACCAATCAGAGGCCAGGGAATGTTGACCCCCGGTCAACTTCCCCCTGCGCCTCTGACTTCTGTCAGACTTGTCTAATCCCCGATTTTCGTCCATTTTTCCTGCATGACCTGTAGCTCAATCGCCCTCGATCCCTTCACAGAAATTGCTCCTAGGACAATGATGATCCACGCCGACACCTGAGATCGCGTGTACAGAGCCCACATTCTTTGATATTCGTCGGACAATAAAGGTACCCAGGAGCGTTTATAAATAAGAACCTCCCCCTCCTTGGCCGAATTTGGCCATTTTTAATTCCCTTAAAAGCCTCGACTCGGCTCCTAGATGAAACCTTGTGACAGGAGGAGCGTCCCAGCAGCTTGAATCGGCCGGAGGAGGGGACAATTTTGTCGCGGCAGAGCTCCGGCGTACGTCCTGCTCCCTGGAGGCCCCCAGGTATAAGAGCTGCCCTTTTAGGCTATTTAGATAGTTTTTAGTTCCTACATTTCATTTCTGCCATTTATTTAGTAAGTAGATCCTTAGTGTAGCTTATATTAATCAAATCGAAGTTCGCCGGAGCTCCACTCCGGCGACTTCTTCACACCGATACCGACCATTCCCGACCACCTCGTTCATCCCATTTTGTTTCCCCTCGTCTTCTCCATATCCCGAGCACGTCTGATCCATCGAAGACCGCCTATCTTCATGAATCGGAGCTCCATCTCCGCCGTTCATCGGAGCTCCTCCACCTCGCCTCATCTTGCGTCGCAGCTTCAAAATCCAGGGTCGAGGAGGAAGCCCTCGTCCCCTTGTTCTTCCTGTGCAGGTACAACGAAGAAACAAGCCATCTGGGACTCGATTTGATCCAGGAAGAGGTTCCTGGATGTCCCAAGCTTCCCCGACCTCGCCTGACCTCCTTGGACCTCCAAGAGCCACGCTGAGACCACCTTTCGACATCGGGGACCGTCAGCAACGAGCAGAGCACTTTAGACGCGAAGGAGAAGCCCGGAGGAGCCCACAGTCACGATCGAAGCTTGCCTCATGCGAGCTTCTTCCATGTTATTCCTGGTGGCTCCATCGCCGTCCATCTTAGCCATGCCTCAGCCGTTGATGCAGATGAAAGATCTAATCTCCGCCGCTCATCGGTGAACCGGCATCGGCCCACGTGGAAGCGCCACATGGATAAGTGAAATGAAATCAGCTGTCAGATGAAGCGCCATTTGGGGTTAAATTGCAAAACCCACCTTAGCACGTTTTGTATTTAATGTTTAGTTCTGTAAATAAATTTTCACATTGTAAAATAAATGTAAATTTTGCTGTAGGCCCCCTATGCTTTATAGAATTGCATTTAGGTCCTTCCGCGCCTCACGTGCAGTCCCACGTGAGGCACGTGAATTTTGCATGTAAACCCTGGCGGGTTTGGTGAATTGTGAACCAGTCCTCAAAAATAAAATAAATGTTTATTTCTCCAGGTATAATTGCACTGTAGCCCCTGTATTTAATTCTATTTGCATTTATGCCCCTGCCAGACTGTTTAATTTTTGTCTCTTTCATGTATTTACTAAAAATGCCTAGCTAGCTCCTAAAAATTCACGAAAATTAGATTAGATGCTTGGTACCTTGTAGTTACACGTTACATTTTTGTTTGGAATTTTTGGGCATTTTATCTATTTATTAAAAATGAAATAGGAGCTAATTTTGCACTATTTAAATAAGAAAATACAAAAAAAGTAGAAAATGCTTTTGAAAAATTAGAAAAATTTATATGTAATATATCTGTATGTATATTGAGTCCAGAAATTGGAAAAACCTAAAAACAAGAAAAAGAAAAATAAAAAATCAGAAAAAAGCTCCAAAATCCAACAAAAAATAGAAAAACCCTTAAAAATCCAAAAAATATATTTTCCTCTTTTATAATTATCCATATATTATTATTAATGGATTAAATTTAATTTGGGTATTTTGTGAACTTATTTTATATTTTAAAACCGAAATTATGTTCGGTCTAGGTAATTGGTCAATATTGTGGACATTTTTGGAATTACATAAAAAATTAGAAATATAAAAAACTATATTAAAAAATTTATATATATATTATATCTAATATATATTGAGTAGTAAAAAAATAAAAAAAAATAAAAAATAATAATAATAACAGCATATATATATACCTATGTATTCTATCCTCTTTCTTCTTATCTATACATAACTCTTTATGCATATACATATATATATAATATATATCTAAAAAAATATAAAATACAAAAAAATAAAAAAAGAAATAAAATTTATAAAAACAAAAAAAATAAAATAAAAAAATAATATATAAAACACACAAAAATAGGAATCATGCAAGGATGACCCTGTATACATGAACACCGTAGGCTACTCAATTTTTTGTATTGCTCTCTGCGGTTCGACCTCTACATGCTTATTCACTATGCATTTTTATGGTAGAGTTAATAAATGTTAATGCAAATTTTGGGACTTAATTGATTTATTCTTTAATGTGGGTTAATTGTTGATCAACTGGTGTTTTGTGAGCGGTCGCCTCAGCGACACTATACTTTGGCCCTTGCAAAATGTCCATTATCGCTTGCCCAAGTAAAATAAATCTGCCGCTCGTAGTTAACAGAACATTAATTAAAAGCTGTGTTTTTTACGTAGCCTTGATTATCTGACTGCAACTAACATAACTATTAATTTGACCATTAATTTGATTGAATAACAAGGGTGGTCTAACGCACGTCAAGCGTACACCACCAGCAGCAACAATTGTACAGTCAACCACTGCATGGACATCGACATTTCCAACATCGCTAGCACTCCACTTAACAACAGTCTCACCAGCACGCATATAAGAGACTACATTCTTTTCAGTACCCTGCTACATATTCACAGATACATCATTACCGCCATCAACATCATTCTTTTACACCACAGTGATATCCTCAACCGTACAAACCACAACAGCACACTCCTATGCAGGACAAAGTAGATAGTCAGGGTCACCACACTAAGTCTGAGATATCTTCACAGGCCCTTGCACTGAACCATATCATGGACATGTTGAGCACGCTTTAGACCGCACATAAGATAGAGATGGAGCGGGTTAACCATTGTCTGGATGAGTTAATCGCGCCCAATACCACTCTCCTAGCCCAGCCTCAGATGAACCCGAACAATAGGAGGCACCTGGATCAGGTAGACACCACTACAAGTACGATCTCTTTTTCTAAATTTTTATCTAACTTCATTCCTCTCAGGAGTGGTAGATCACCACCAGCATCTGATAGAGTAGAGGGGAGAGCACATGATGAGGAGAGAGAGCCGATCCATGATACACAATTTATTGCTGAGGAGGAGGACCACCAGTATGATGAGGATCAGCGTGATGTTCAGCATGATGATGAGAGAGAGGGGAGCGATGCTGAGACAGTTGACATGGACATAAGCGATCAGATGACGATACCACACCAGACCATGCAGACACTCCCGATGCAAATTTTTCTTCCCCAATTTTAGAGAGTTTTTTACATACTTCTGAGACTCTCGATGTACGTGTTGATTCCACTTTGAATAAAATAGATTTTGTTGTTCTTGAGATTGTTCCTTTTCTTGATGCTTTTAATAAAAAAGGAAAGAAAAAACCAAAAAAGAATGTTGTCACTCCAGAAACTGATTGTCTATTGAAAGATCACATTTTTCTGAAGATTCCACTTTATGATGCCTTGGATCATTTTCCTATGCTCAAGAATCAGTTGAGGAACAAATGCACAACATGTAGGAAAAGGAGACAACGAGTTGAGAAACATATATTGACCAACGCGACTTCATGTGCTATTCAGATTAAGGTATCTAAGAAGAAGAAAAATTATGGAGCTCACTATGTCACATGCCAGATTGCATATGTCGCATTTCATCATACTCTCTTAGATAGTGGTCCCTCGATTAATTTACTTCCATCGTCTTTGCTTGATAGGATCAAGCTAGGTTCTCTTTACATTTCACTTGCGATATTTCAATTTTCATATCTATCTGTAATGAGACCTCAAAATGTGTTAAGGAACATTATCGTGACCGTTCAGGGCTTGCAGTTTCCAGTGGACTTTACTGTCCTATATATGACGCACCCTACGCAGTTAGACTTTGCTCCAATCATTCTCGGGAGACCCTTCTTGCAGACAGTGAGAGCACTCTTCAACTGTGATGCTGGGAGAGTATCATTCTGCACAGATAGTGAAGAGATACTCATTAAGATGGAAAGAGGATGTAGTAATCCCAGATCAGTATTGTCATTTACTTCAGAGGACACCAGTCTTGTCGAGAATTGCCAACACATAGATGAGACACAGTCTCTTGACCTTGAGAGCATTTATTTTGATACCCATGATATCCTACATGAAGATGGGGTAGATGACATGGTACCTAGTTCTTCATATGACTGTTCACATACAAATAGAGAGTTCACATCAGTTTCAGATGAGCAGTTAGTAGCAGTAGACATCTCAGTGCAGCATAATGAGAGTACACATATTCCAGCATGAGAGTCAGTTGATTATGTTTCACAGATCATTTAGTCTATTCATCGTAGAGAGTCAGATGGTGTAATGGTTACACATATAGACTCCTTCTGTAGTCCGACTCCAAAGATGTGTATTTCAATAGAGAGAGCTATGCCACATACAGAGTTCACTTACAGAGATATCTCTACTTGTTCAGCCAGGGGTCGGTACACACATGCACAACAAATGATTTAGTACAACCCAGGTTGAGATGTTCTACTTTGTAAAGGATGCATGACTACTCTTCCACTTCATTTCATCATGTACAGATACTAGTGAGCCATTCAATTTTTTCTGGAGTACACCACATGTATATTCTTCATAGTCCACAATCGTCCCAATTTTTTGTTCGTCTTATATACTTAGGATATCAAATCCTAAGTATTGGGGGATCGATTGCCCGTCAATTTTCGCCTTTTCATTTTGTTGTTTTTACTTTTCTCTTGTTTTTCCTTTATTTTACACTAATCACGGGTCCCTAATTTGGCTACATTCTCTTCTATACTTAGGATGACTTATCCTAAGTATCGGGGGACCTAGTGATTTAGTTGATTTCATTTTTCTTTCTTTTTTTGTTCCTTCATTTGTATATTCCTTTTCCTCAGTAACCTCCTTTTTGTCTTCCACTATACTTATGATGAGTTGATCGTAAGTATAGGGGGGTCGACTGACTTCTATTATTTAATTCTTTTCACCCATTTTTTCTTAGCACAAGTTATGTCCTCCTTTTTTCTCGTTTGATGCTATGAGGACATAGCACAAGCTAAGTATAGGAGGGTGCGTATATATTGTATATATACTTGCGTCCATAACTCATACTTTTATGCATTTTCTATATCTATAAAATCCATAAAAAGTGGAAGAGGGTTAATTTAAAATACATCTATCTCATTATTTATTATTTATAAAATCCTGTAAATAAGTAAAATATGTTTAAAATCCTTAATTAAAATTCTTAATTTAAAATATGTATTTAAAATATTTATCTAAAATATGTATAGTACTTATTTAAAATCCTATGTATTAAAATATGTGTAAAATTCATTTCATCCTTGTAAAATTATTTGTATATAAAATTTGCAAAATACAATAGTTATTTAATCCAAAAAAATTATGGGTAATTTATCTTGTAAAATTCTTGTACAAAGATTTGTTTATGAAAATTGAAAAAATCCATAAAAAATGCAATGTCCTAAATTAATAAAAATTACAAACACCCAAAATCTATAAAAAAGAGTAAAATTCAGAAAATGTACTTCACAAAAACATGGTTGCATTTGCATTAGCACTTTTCAGAATAAGTTTGATTTTTAGAACTATAGATCGGGAACAATCTAAAGGATGGAGCTTGATTATTGCCTTTAACTTTCATTGTATGGAGCCAAGTTAGGAACTGGGATTTGGACTCTTCAGGTCTTTGACATAAATCTTTTGTTTCCATAAGACGATGTTTGGGAAGTCAACTTAAATGTGCCTAAGTAGAACACTTGGTGTCATCCGTTTAACTCTTCGTCACTGAACCAATTTTGGACACATGCACTTTTCACTTAGCTCAACTTGCATGGGGTTGTGAAGGGCAATCCGTCACAGTGGTACGATTCTATCCTTGTCTAGTGGCATGGACATCTAAAGACGGGAGTGATTAGGGTTGAAAGAATGCTTAGAATTATGGAAGGATCTGCTCGTATAATTTTTAAAAGTCCTCAAAAAATGGATGGAATGAACAGATGTTATATTCGTCGAGGCACAAAACGATTGATGCAATGCAAGCAACTTTATAAAGCCAATTCAAAGAAGAAGCCACCAAATACAAATATGACCACAATGGTGCAAGCTTCCACCAAAAAGCCTGCACATCCTAGTGGAGACTTAGCTACACTGGTTGGGCTTCACAAGGAGATGCGTCTACAGTAGTCGCACTCCGGTTCTTTTCTCATTCTTCTACTTTCTCCCTGTATTCGATTGTGGACACATCACAACCTGGCCTTAGAAGGGAATACCTCCTCCACAAGGAAAGAGTAGCTGGATGAGGAACCATTGGGAGTGTATTACTGGGATGGGTAGTTTCTTCGCTTCTTTAAGCAGGAAGAGCTAAAACATTTCACACACAATACAAATTAAATTCAAGGTTGATAGAGTTGGTGATATGAATAAGTGGATCTGATCTGGTTTTTGAGGTGAACCTAAATAATGATTTGTGGAACTTGAGGATTGTTGAGACTAAAATCCGAATCCTAGTTAAGGTTCCGACAAAATGCTTTATTGTAGGCTTGATCGAGCTCTGTCCTTTGTCTGTTATAATGAATTGGTTTAGGAAAACAAATTCAATCTAACTTACTTTCTTTTTCCCTTATTTTTCAAATAAGTTTTTCAAATAAGTGTTTGCTAAGGGACTAGCAAATTTTAATTATGGGGGGTTGATGAATCCATGATTCATTAACATTCTTTCTGCATTTTTGTGTGAAAACGCTTAACAAATACATGTAAATACTCATTAATTTCAATCTTTTAACAAAATCATATTCATGAATAAAAATGCACTTTTATGCATTAAAAACATGTAAATAAATGAATAAAAAAGAAGAAAACATAAAAAGAAGGCAGATTGTAAATATGTATATATGTACAATGTGACTTATAAATAAAATATAGCAGAAAGATATATTTATAGCTTAACCCCCGAGACCAAGTCATCGTGAATTGGTCGATAAATAAATAAGTAGGGGGAGATAAGGAAAGAAAACACCACCAGTAATAATAATTAATTCTACACTCTATACACTCTTCACTATTTATCAAATAATTACTAAATCTTCATTAATTTTTAATTAATTCATCTGAAAATATTTTTCATCAAACTCTTTTCCTAATTGTTTCTAAAAATTTATAGAAAAATATAAAAATAATTTAAAAATATTATCTTCCAACTTTTATATTATCAAATTCTCAACTTTCGAATATCATAATTTCTCATAGGAACTCTAATTTTACTCTACTCACCTTTAATGTTCATAAAATAATATTCTCTAATTAATGGAGATGATTTCACTAAAATCGAAGTCCGTTTGCAAAAAGATGGTTGGGACCTAATCACAACTGGGTTTCTGGATATTTATTTTATCTAGAATACATTAATTATAGTTTTAATGATTTAATATTTTTTAAATTATTTTCATAATCTTATAGTTTAGGGATGATTTATTTCGGAATTTTTAGTGCTTATTTTTAGATGAAATTGAACTACATAACTTATATCCATATTGATAAATATATTTAAATTAATTTATTAAAATCCACAAAAATTAGTAAATAATTTAATGATAATCTTATTATAAATAAAATATGAAAATGGTATACTATTTATTAATTTTCTGAATTAAAAATCAATTACCTATTTATTAAGCATACTATATATTTATTTATTAATATAATATTTATATTTCATAAACCATTTATTATCTATGGAAATTAATTATTTCATAATTTATATAAATTAGTTGTTTACATTTTTTCTTTTTATACCTATTTAAAATACCATCATTTACTATTTATTCCATAATTTATAATGTATTATTCCATTTGGCCAACCGGGTGCTGACACGTGTCAGCACCCGGTGCATCTTCTACCAAGAAGCTATTGCAGCTTATGTTCTACCAACCTAACTTCTCCAACTTCTACCCATGCCATCTTATCACCATTACTCGATCATAACCGTCCACTCTAATCTCCTAACAACCCTAATACACGTCTACCCTTGGATTGAACTAAACTCCCTACAGATTCATCTATAAAATCCCCTAAACTTTTCCACTTTCAATCTAACTCTCGTAACTACTTCCAGTTCCAGCAACCAGTGGTCGACAAACAACCTTCCTCGCCTCGCTCCGCCTCAACCTGGCCATGATAGGGCCTGAGGACCGCCCCACGTGGAAGAAGGGTCTTCAGAGGAGAAGTTCCAAAGCCTTGGTTGGCTTTGCATCACGTGACCACCGCGTTGAGCTCCGGTAAGGATCGACCAACGAGCGATGACCTAAGGTAATATACCTCTATTCCCTGATCTAATTTCTTCCATTTTAGAATCTGAATTTGATCAAGATTCGTGTCGAATTAGCGTAGTTAAGCATGCCTTTCGATAGGTTAATCACCCAACATTAGTTTGAGAGTTGATTCCATACACAATCCACAAAAAATCGCTTTTAGTTTTGCATCTATTTTTGGCTGATATTTCACTTCCTAGAATCGTATTTTCCTGCAAGAACACCTAACTTCTTTGGTTGATTCATAGTGAATCGAGCACCCTATAACCATTTGCAAGTTCGCACGAGTATCTTGGAAACATAAAATTCATTATTTTGAGATTGAGTTGCATCTTCATTCTAGGGTTCCAAAACCCTAAGAGACCTTCTCGGCCCAGCCATACTTTCAATCGTCGTCTCCCTTCATCGTCTTTGAACCACCGTAGGGGAGCTCGGAGGAGGTAGGCGACCTCCTCCTATCCCGCAGGAGGACTACCAGAGCTCACATCACTAGAGACTAATCGAAGAAGGAAGAAATCACTGTCGCCCTATTCCCCATTTGGGGAAGAAGGACTGAAAACACGAAGCATAGTCATGCGCCACGTGTCCTCCTTCGACGTTGCAAATCTGCTTGCATCTTCTGATCTAGATCGTTAGCTCGAACCAGTGTAAAATTGCATCATCCGCCTAGCTGACTTCCAGATATTCAACTGCACCCCAGAAACTTCCAGAGTTTGCGTTTAGGTCGCTACGTAGGCACCTAAACGTAATGTATTTTGTTTTCTCTTCACTTCAGTCCCTACCAGGGACCAAATTGCGACAGTTTCTTTTATTTTTCTTACATTTCTACCATGTACTGTAGATTACTTTGGACATATTTTAGACATTTTGAGTTGATTTTTCTAGGGTAGTTATAGCGAGGTTTCTTTATATTTTCATGTATTTTCTTCGCTTTATCATTGTGTTTTGATTTCTCTTACTTCGTTTACGTTTTGATTTTTCTGGTTTGTTTCGAGCCTGATGCTCGAGTGTTTTTTTCGTCTATCTAGTATATAGTATCACTATACTTATTTCTAACCTATATTACTATATTGTATATCTCTATTATTTTGAACAAAATATCACTTTGAAAAATAAATAAAAATTAGAAAAGATAAAATCAAATAAAAATTTCAAAATTAAAAACCAATAAAAAGATTTTCTTTTGATTTCTTGATTTCTTTGAAAAGATATAAAAATTGCGAAAATACCTTTTTCATCTCAACAAATCCGAGTATCATTATTCTACCTCCTTGAGTTCGACCCAAGCACACTTACCTAGATAAATAAATAGTGTACGACAAAATAGGAGAGAGAAGCCACATATTCACTTTAGTCTCTCTCTCCCCCCTATTTTTTTGAATTTTTGTTTGATAAATCAGGGTTTTCACTTGAAGTGATTCTTTGACATCGATGACTCACTTTTATCGCTCCAGAAAACCCTAGTTATCATCGTGTCAGCTTCCGTGAAAGCCGCTCCATGTCCACCGGGTACCTCGCATGAAATATAAGAGATCAAATATTAGAGAGATGTTGACAAAAAATATACAAAAATAAATAGAAGAAACAAAATGATGAGAAAATAAACGGGGTACTAAATACAAGAAAATTGGGTGTCCGACTACCCGAGGATGGAAAACCTAAAATTTTAAATTACCTACAAATTATTCCTAAACTATATATCTCCCCAGCAAGGACTCCATTTAACGAGCACTAAATTACCCCAATTAATTGTTGAAAATTAAGTGATGATGTAGAAGTTGTTGTAGTCAGGAAATCCAGCGATTCGTAAGAATTGATTACACCAAGGGATGATATGGAGTATCAAGTCTCAATACGATCGAAGTTTATTTATTTTACTTGGGTATCACCCAAGGTCAAACTCAGGGACATAATATATGGGTCTAGAATTAATCCTAAATAAGTCACGAAATTAGGTTTTCAAAGAGAGAAAAATATTTTGGTATGATGCATGTGTTTTCAAAATAATTTTTATGTAAATAAAAATAATGTTATGCGATGTGGTAAACAAGAAATAAATAAATGAATTTTTTTGGTGATTTTGAAATGATGATGAAATAATATGATGCAAGATGAGTCAGAGCATGCTAAGTCAATTAAGCACGAACCCCAATGATCATAGTAAATAATTATCTAATCAAGCACTGATTAATTTCCCTAAATAAATCACCCAAGT
This sequence comes from Ottelia alismoides, assembly GCA_037367405.1. Classification (NCBI taxonomy): domain Eukaryota; kingdom Viridiplantae; phylum Streptophyta; class Magnoliopsida; order Alismatales; family Hydrocharitaceae; genus Ottelia; species Ottelia alismoides. The sequence continues at coordinate 418,612 of JAZKJV010002761.1, forward strand.
CTATGTAATTATTGAGCAATAAAAAACAAATATTAAATGTGCTAAATATTATCAAATAAACATCATCAATTTATTTAAGTCTAATAATGTCTCAAAAGCAAAATTTCAGTGTTTTATATGGTAGACAATAATTCATGGAACAAATCGACAATAAGAACACAAAAATCTGATGATAGATGCTCAAATTGGGATTATTCAAATTTTAGGGATTTGATTGTAATAAAAATAACTAGAATCTTGCAAATATAACCTCGTGATGGATTGTTTTGCAATTTCCAAAAGCCTGTTGGAATTCTCTGCAATTTATCCCTAATAGGGGTAGATCTAGATATGTGAAAATATGTAGAGGGCTTTTGTGAAAATTACTTAGGGACATGCGTGAGGAGCACATGACCTAGGATCTCCTGATGATTCTAGAAATGCGCGGGAGAAGGAGCGTAATTTGCCCTTCCACACATGATGCACGCATGAGGTGCGACATGCTTTGATGTCGGCTCGGCAGCACGATCCTCCATATGGCGTCTCTGATTGCTTCGGATATATCCGAAGCTACTGGTTTGGAGGCTAGCTCGAAGATTAATTCTGACTATTGATTGAGGCATGATCCTACAACTGGATTTTGGGTATCTTTGGATGATTTGGATCCTCTATGTTCTTGATCTGATGGTGTCTCAGCTTCGTCTTGGGGGTTCCTTCTTCTTTGACTATTCTTGGCTTATGCACTTTTGGTTGGCCGATGACGGTGCGATGGTGGTGGCGAGACTCGGATATGACAATGATGTCGATGCCGAGGTGGGTGGAGATGGCGATGTTAATGGAAGGGTGTTCACCTGACTGTGGAGGAACACTGGGTTCAACTCCGGTGATCGCTTCAAAGAGGTAGCATAAGCATCTGAAGCTCTATCATTCTATGGGAAGAACAACACATAGGGGTGTTGTTCCTCCAGATCTCATCGATGAAGGAGTCCTCACCGCAAAGGGACTTGGTTGTTGTCATCATATAGGCCATGGGCTCTCTCTCTCTCATTTGTTCTGGAGGAGGATGATGATGGTAGATGTGCGATTGACGGTGGGGTCATTGGGATTTAATAGGAAAGGGTTTCGAGAGGAGGATAAGGCGTAGAAGCTAGAGTTCCAAACAACCAACAATGGGGATAGAAGTGTTGGGTTTGATAAAGGGTCTACTAGGAGGTCTATCACCAGAGTTATCGATGATGGGTTTTGGATTAGGGTATAGGGGATAGAGATGCGATGGTTAGAGAGGAAGGGGTTGTCGATGGGATGGCCATCGATGGATTGGTTGCAAAAGATAATGAAGGTTATGGGATAAGGTGTCTATGAGGATTTGGAGTAAGGAAGTTGAAAGTTATTGCGAGATCGTCAGGGAAGGAGGTAGATGGAGATAAGGAAATGATGGTTGAAGACGATAGGATTGAGGGAGTGGTGTTACTATCCTGAGAGGGCATCGCAAGGCGGTAGTCATTGAGTCTCGCTAGAGCAAGGTGGTTAGCGGCTATTGCAGCATAGGAGGAAGATGTGAAGGAAGGTGTGCGAAGAAACATGCCCTCATGTGGCAAACATGTGCGGTGGAGTGAGGCAGGTGGCACGTGCCTTACATGTAACTAGGAGGATGATGTCAGCGAAGAGTCATGTGCATGACACGTGATGGGAAGGTGGATTGGGCCCGATGGCTCAATGAATACTCTCCACATGGCACATTGACCATGACCAAGACCCTTGACCAATGCATGAAATGCAAAGATAAATAAATTGGAATTAGCAAATGACCACGGATGCAAAACTACTCAACACAAAAAATATCCGTCTAAGTGAAACCTACAATGTTCATGAAGGACTCGGATGCAAAAGGAATGATATGTGCAAGATATGATTTCTTTGGTGATAATTTATGTATATAAAATATCAATTTTTGTCTTTGAATTTTTTATTTGATTTTCCGATGATAAATAAATGCATGCAAAAATCAAACATGCTATGAAATAATGCAATAAACCCAAATGATATTTTTTGTAATTTTATAGGTTTAGTTAATGTCAAAGTAAAGTAAGGATGTGGAATGTGTACATATGGATCAAGTTAGAAAGCTCCAGTCAAAATTGGTCCTTTTTATCACTTTTCTGAATTTTTATTTTGATATTTATGTAATTTATTAGAACAAAGAATAAAATAAATAAATGTAAAAGAAAATAATTAAAATGAGTGAAATGTGCACATGAAATGACGTGTCAAATATAACATATATGTATAATGCACAATTAGGTCCTAAACCCTAATTTCACAAATGGACTCTGATTCTTTTAAATTTGGTCTTGATTTGTAGATAATTTAATATACATCAAAAGAGAGTAGAGCTCGTTTGGACACTGTATGAGAGAGATATCAACGTTTTCATCTGTCTATTGTGAAATTAGGGTTTGAGATTATTTAGCATGTCTACTGGTTAGCATTTTTTTAGGATTTTCATATATTAAGGATATTGATATGTACACAATGGAGTTCATTTTAGGTTAATTGGAGTTACTATGAATTAATTAAAAATTCATGAATGTAGGTGAAAATATGAAGATGATTATGAATGCAGACATGAATGTTAATTTTTGCAAATTAATTATGAGTGCATGAAAGTTAATTTTTTGAAGTTAACATGTAAATGATCCTAAATTCTTTGGACGAAGCTTTATTTTTGGCTAATTAGACTGATGAATCATATATTCATCTGTCATGTGGCTCAATCACATACTAACACATAGCTGCTCCTACTTAAGTCTCTGCCTTCATCTTAGACCGTCTGATATTGTGATCAGATGATCTAGGTTCATCCTCGCTTGCCTAAATCAGGACCAATTGATCAAGCTAATCAAACGATCAAATATATCCCCAATACACCTCATCCTCCATGTCTGATCATAAGATTAGATGGCCAAGGGTTTCCAACCTTTACAGTTACCCTTCCCGAGCGATGCAACTCTTCGATCGACCTATCTTCTCCCCTTTTCATCGATTGTAATATATGTCCATATCCCATGATTTTGGTACCATTATGTAGCCCATACCTCCCTCTTCTTTACCTAACCTTCTTGGCTAATCCCTCCTTCGCATGACTCAACTGGAGGTGGTTGAAACTTCCACGTCCAACTTCCTAGGGACACACAAAACCCCCGCCATCGCCTTCTAATTTCATCTATCCATCTTTACATAGGGGCTTGCCTAGCCCTTCTCCTCCTCTAGTAACAATGAGGGCGAGGACTGAACGACCTTGATGGATCCTCCCTCTGGTGTGATCTATGGTCGATGGGTCATGTAAACAACCATGATCATGGTTGTCAAAGCTTCCTTCTATGGTTGAGCGGGAAAAGTGAAGACCTGAGGTCTTCAAAACCTCAAGCCTAAGACGATTCCTCGAGCCTCCAGCATTCTTCAAATATCCACGTAAGACCATGTTCTTAATCTTCTTATTTCTTCTTCTATTTTTAAATAACAATACTCATACTCTATCTATGATCTGAGCATACCTTCACTTCACCCACACAATATAGATCCACACAAGGCACTCCGATCATCTTTCTCTCTTCTCCAGATCATCTTCCACCTTGGCCCCTCTCCTCCTCTTGCAAGGAGGAACCCATTAGGGCTCTGCCTCCATCCACCAATTCAACCCTCCATTCACATATATTCCCTCAGACCAAAATGTACACACTTTAGCTATGCAATCCAACTCTGCAGCTTCAACCATCCTTCAATGGTCATAGTTTTGTGAAGAGCTCTGTTCTAGAGCTTATTCTTTGGAGAAACAGTGTCGAGCCACAAATTTAGAGATCCACATGCCTCCTCCAGCATTCTATGGACATTTTTCAGCCTTTCACAAAGGCAAACTAATCTTTAGTGAAGAGTCATGGGCAAGGAGGAAGCGAGAAGGGTACATCGAAGCTCTATTGCTGCTCAACCTGACGCGGAGGAGTCCAAGCATTGACAAGGTATGGTACGATTAGATAAATCTGATCTGATGGTCCAAAAGTGTTTTGAGACTCCACCTCAACCTTAAGACTCAATGGGACTGAGCCTCTTCCTGAAGCACGTGGGCCTTCCATGTGGCCCGAGCCACCTTCACTAACAAAGCCCAGATCCAAGCCTCTACCCGCACGTACTCCACACATATGACTTTGTGAAATTTCAAACGAAGATCGTCTTCTTTTTCAAATTGCATATCCTTCCTCTTGCCTCGCACACAACATGTGATGTGCTTGAAATCTTGCATCTATGAACCTCGATTATATTTATGTGAATAAATAGCTCCACATAGGTTTATTTACATGTAAGCTCCAGCCACTTTTCCTTAATTATAGTTATGCCCTTTCTTGGACTGAAATGTGTCATTTTATGTATTTAGAAGTTATGTTTTATTTACACTAGTAGCCCTGGACTAAAACTTGGATATCTTAAAAACCATAAATCCAATTGAATGGATTTTAGTCTCATTTTAGCCCTAATGATACTCTTCAATTTAACACAATTGATTCTCTAGGTTAATCATTGTGCTACTATTTAAAATTAATAATGTTGCCTTGATTATTTATTGATGAATTAAAATTCTATAGATATATTTATTTACAACAATTGAACCCTAATTTTACTTGATGAATCTAGAATTTATTTAAACCATAATATTATTAATTGTGTCATTTCTATGACATTATTGTTGGCTAGATAACTATTACTTGATCTAGGTGGCTTATGAAACAAACACATTATTGAATTACCATAGATATTGAGCATACATCAATATAATGAGGCTTAGTTTATATTAATTAGATTTCATTATAGTCTTCTTAATTCAGAAGAATTATTATGTAGTTGTTCCATGTGTATGTATATGTATTATAATGCATTTCATTATGCAGCATCTTGTTAATATAGTTGTCGTAATGAAATAAATAGAAAATAACATGCATTCATATGTAGCTCTATGACATAGATAACATTATTGGTTACTCAACCTATGTATCTAAAAATCTTATTAAATACATTAATAACTCATATCCTTGTGTTTGACCCTGGATTTATCCAGGTTAATTTAGCCTCTATCTCTTCATAGAGATATTGTTATCGAGGTTCAGACTAATTGTCTTAGGCTCATATTACAATGAAACAACTAACATAGCAAGAAGATGATTAATAAGGTATTCAATTATTGAGTCACCTAATTAACTTCTAAATGTGATAAACAAATCATAGTAAAATTAGTGCATTAAATGAATCTAATACACATTAGTGGCATTCGAGTTGATATGTAATATATACCACACTTTTCTAATTAATTATTTGAAAATTACAAGTCACATCAGAGACTAAAAATTGCCATATTAAGGTCAATCCTCAATGCTTTAAAAAGAAGTCAATTTGACCAATTTTAAATAAAAGAAGTAGAAACTATTAAACAATGAATCCGTAGGCCTTTTGTCTAATAAACTATAATTTAAAACACATGGTTCATCACTAACAAGTCCAAAAATGACTGAAATACAATATATATAAATCAAGAGGGTCTTATCTATAAACTCCCAGGTGCAGGAAAGTATATATATACATAAAGAAACCAAACATGGTGTTTCTGCAAATTCTCCAAGTACGACATGTGAGGGAAATGTGTCTCTTTGCATTGGTGCTAGGCTTGGATGGCACACCAAGCTCATGCCATGTAGTTGCGTCAGATGTCTCGGGTCTCAACTCAGTCCCACCAAGGATGCTTGATTGAAGGTACATGTCGGGTCTGATCTAGGTTGTTTGATAAAGGAGATCAATGTTTCATGTACATCGTCGAGGACATTTGCCCCTACTCCCTTGGTGTCATGGAGGAGGGACTCTGACGTGGTTCCTTGTGCTCCTCTGAAGTCGAGTAAGATCAGAGCACCTTCCTGGTGACCTCGCGAAGGTGGTGGATAGTTGAAGAAACTCGATGATGGTTGAATCATCAAGATAGTGTATCTTCATCGGAGAAGGAATGCAAAACCGGAAAAGGGCTCGAGACTCCAATCATTTCAGTTCTTGTAATGTTAAATGCATATCCAAAGCAAAGAGAAAGGTTTCAAGATGGACTAAATGGTTGTCGAATGGTAGGAAAGGAGGATGAGGTTATTAGAGATGCATGCATGGATCGGGGAAGTGTGTCGATGATAAAGGTCTACTTAGATCTGCTGACTATATGTGCATAATTAAATTAAAGAAAACTCAAAGGCGGATAACTGGGGTATACCTAGAGATTGGAGAAGAAAGTTGAAGGGTGGTGTGGAGACCTATTCTAGAGATCTCACTGCTCCAAGGTTCTCGATGTACATACACACCTTGTCTATGAATCTTGAGCAGTGACCGTGAGGTGCTGCAATGTGGTCAGAAATATGAATCATACTAGAGGTGTCTCTCCTTCTTCTCTCTCAATCTCTCACTCTAACTGTCACCATAGGAAGGGTAAGGCCCAAAAGAACTCTCACATGAAGGGCGGATGAGGTGAATGATGGCCCTCCTTGGTGGTTTTGTTTTTTAAAGGAGGAGTGGAGGAGGTGGTTTAAACCACCTAAAAGTTAGCACATGTGATGAGGAGGTCGGGCATGAGGAACGTGCGTAAATGAAAGATGCAATAGCTTCGCAATGGTTCAAGAAATGTGTCGAGAAGACATGTGGATCGGTGCAGGTAATTCAGTGAATTATAGCAGGCGAAGAGGTGGGAAAGCTGGAATTCAACCACATAATGTTGACAATGAAGGAGAACCGTTGGATATAGGATCCAACGACCATGATTTATGCGTAGTTGGATCAACTGGGCATATCTGATTTAATTAGACACTCTATATAGAGCGAGCGTGGGTTGAAGTTGATCATCAGATCAAATGATTATTTGATTAGATTTAAAGGTGGCAAGTTTTAAAGAGCCAGATACATGTGTTGGCATGGGACCTTCGAGGATCGAAAATTAATAATAGGATATGAAGTGGTCGTTGCTATCCCTAAAAATCCTGTGACAAACAATTTTTTTTCTCTCGCTGCAAAATAAGTACAGAAAATAATGTGGAGAAAGATAAATATTTTGCTACTTATTTACCTATATAGCGGACATGATCGAACTTAAGGAGGCTACAATTCCTGAGGGTTATTCAAATAATCAATGAAAATCAATTAAGTGAAAAGTAGGAATCTCAAAGGAAAACTATCCTTGGTTTTGTGGAATTTTTATTTTTATTTTTTATTTCTGATTTTCAAATTTTCAGTGATTTTAATTTTGCAATTTTTTTATTTTTCAAATAAAGAACAATATGCACAAAAGAAGAACTACACACACCTACTCTTTTTTATTTTTCAATTATACCAAAATGATCAGAAAAAACTGAAGAAACATTTTTGGGTTTTAAAGATTTTGAATTTTTTTGAGAATTTTTGTAGAATTTTCAGATTTTTCAGTAGTTTTTTTAAAAATCAAACAGTGATAAAAATGAGAGATAGTGCAACACCTGGAGTAATTTGCAACATAAAAATATTTTAAGGGCCAAAACTCCTAGCAAATATTTTTATGATATAATAGGGACAAATATCTAAAAACAGATATTGAAATCAAGATTTTTGGATTTTTGTAGAATTGTTTATGATTTTGATATGATATTAGTATTTTTCATTTTTTTGTGTCTTATAAATAGTTAATGCGCAAAATTTGGACAAAAAGTAAAAGAAAATGAAATACAATTACTCTAATTTTTTTAGAATTTTTGGAGCAATATTAATTTTTTTTATGAATTTTTTAATTTCTGAAAAAGAAAAAGACAATGTTTTTGATTTTTTTAATAATAATAAATGATGACGAAATGTAATGAAAAATTTATGCTAGAATGATAATCGCATCAGAAGCATAACATAATTTTTTGGAATTTGATTGACCAAAGATAACATTTATTTAAATATGGAAAGCAAGGAATGTCAATTGTGGAATAAATAGGACTGAATGTAAATAACTAAAGTTTATGCATTAAAAGATAACAATAACTAAAAACAGGAAACAAAATGCAATTTACCCAGCTGGAGGCATGCATTGCGCATAATATGGCTCTGGAGCAGGGCTTCTTTGTAAATTTTAGAACTTAGGAGGATATGACTGTAAATTCACCAATTTATTTTGTTTTCAATGCCCTAGGGATTCCTGTTCATTTCTTTTATTCTTCCTGAGATGTGGAGGCTGCAGGGGGCTCGGTCGCCGACGGAGAATCAGCGGTGCGCGGAGCAACGAGCCACCGCGCGGAGTGGCAGATGGAGCGCAGGCGGTGCGTGTTCTTGGAGGATCGACGGAGGTCGCACGCGAGAATAGTAGGAGGGGAGTCTCGGGCTTGCGTAGCCAGAAGGATGTCGCGTGTGGTGCGGGAGAATCTTACAGAGGCGAGGCAAGGGGCTCCTTCACGGGCGGAGGGAGTGCTGCCGCCACTTGGCGGCTGTGACCTGGAGGGTGCGGGTTGCACCATCCACGACGGAGGGCTGTTCTAGAGGTCAAAGACGGATGATGTCACGTTGCTCTGCGGTGGAGGGATTGCGGGTTGGCGGAGGTTGAAGATGGCCAAGGGCGGTTGAGCGGGTCCAGGCGCGTGTGGGCACGCACAGGCAAGAGGGAGGGGAGTTGCAGGCAACACACGTGTGCCGCCCTATGGTCAGGGATAGGGAGCAGGCGGGCGGCGCTGCCGCCTGGCTTGGCTAGAGGTCGGTGGACCATCAGTGGGCGGGGGGGCGTACACAACGAAGCTGCTGTTTTAAATTTTTTTTGTTTTTGTTTTTATTTTTTTATTTTTTCTATAAAAAGAAAACTGTAATAAAGATTTTTTTATATTTTTTATAGAAAATGTAAACAGAGACAGAAAATTTTTTTTATGTTTTTTTTCCTGCAAAACATGGGTTAGAGAGAAAAGAAAAACAAAAAATATATATTTATTTATTATTATTTATTTATTTATGCACAAAAATAGGATATTGGAACGGGCAGATATTGCGATATGATGGAATCGGATCCGAGTCTCCAGCTACCGTGCATGGCTAGAGTTGAGAGATTGTGCGAGATAGAAAAGAATGTGAATAGATTGAGAGATGAAATGGAAAATCGAGTTGGTGATGGATCAAATCGTGGTGATTTTTTATGTCTAGATAAAAAAATTGATGACAAAAAAATGAGTGAAAATAAACTACAATTAACCTAGAGTAAAAATAAGAAGAAAATGATGTGGATCTCACCTTAGGAGCAGAAAAGAACTTAATCACCTCGACGAAGGCTTATGCGCTGCCATCGTACGGCTCGAAGGCTAGACACCCTTCTGTGATAAGAAAATTCTCGAAGATCCGGATCCTCTCACCAAAGATTGATCGAGTTGGAATTATGGAGAAGGATCCATATAAATAGAAAAGATAGAGAATGGAATTTGAATTTTTGAATTTTCGGTTGAAGAGATAAGAGAGATGAAAATTGAAATGATATAAAGATAAAGAGAGATAAAAATATTTACAAAAATTAACTATTTTTTGGAATTTTCATCACTTTATTTATTTGAATAAAAAATTTTATTTTTTTATTTTTTTATGATGGTTAATTAAGAATAGCAACTATATACATATACTGTATACATACGGTACATTACACACATAGTTAAATACATAAATTAGCTTTTTTTGTTCTTTTCTAAAATATATTCTTTTTTATTTTTTAATTTATTTTAAATAATTAGTAAAAAATATTTACAACTATTTCCAAATACAATATGTACAAAATACATGGGAAAATTGCACAAACCACCCTAGGAAACCAACTTTTTACTCGTAACTCCAAAAATTATGAAATCACAATCTTTTAAAGATAATTTAATTTAAAATACAATGGAAGTGAGATTGGTTCAATTTGAGTTCATATGGGGCCAGAATTGGTCTTTCAATTAGTGCTTAATGGCTTTTTCAAAGTGTGGTTGCTTTTATTCTGTACGTGATTTAATTGTACAATTATTTTTTTAATTAGAAGACATTTTTATTTACAACTTTTGTTTTGAAAAAAATATTTTGTTTGAGGTCAATTAATGTACAAATAAAATAGTGAAGCATACAAATATACACAATAAACAATTTTTTTTGATTTTATGAAGAAAGACCCTATCGCCCCCTACTTTATTCCTGGTCGATGAGGTCAAGTCTTGACCTTCTCTCTGGGTTCGGGTCAGCCTGTATCTATTACATATATACACTCTTCTCTCTTTTTTTAAATTTTCTTTTCTTTATTTTTCCTTTCTTTCTTTACTTATTTATTTTAGGTTAAAATTGTAAGAAGTATACAATATTTACAAACAAATGCAAGTTAGTAAGAATACAGAGTTAGTGTTATATACAGGTGTTTTGTAAGGGATTTTAAGCTAAAATAAATGAATAAAGATGACGAATCACAGATTCATCATCCCCCTATGCTTTATCTTTCTAGTCCCTTAGCAAACACTTATTTGAAAGAATAAGTGAAGAAAAATAAAAAGAAAGGAAAAATAAAGAAATTAGGACAATATTGAGTATTAAACTTATCTTCATAAAATTATTGTTTGGAGCTCTGTCGGACCTTTGGATTATTAGTGTATCGTAACCTTAATGGGAGATGGATTTAAAACCTAACACTCTCTAAGTTCCACATGACTCTTATTCAGGTCACCTCAACAGTAAGGTCAGAACATGTCTACATACACAAATTCTTGTGACTATGAATCTTTACTTGTACGGTGTAAGTGAGATATAGCTCCCCATCTCAAAAGTAGCAAAGAAACAGCCTCCCTCAACATGGTAACTCGAGTTCCCCGGTCTAGCAACTCTTTCCTAGAGGAGCGGAGATATTCCCTTCTATGCTCAAGTACAACCAGCTCAAGAAGAGGGGATGGAGAAAAGAATGGACGGTAACCAGTGTAGGTACCTATCCTTGAATGCATGACCATTGTAGCCAAGTCATCCGCTGCAAGCTTACAAAAATTTATCTTTGAAGCTCTTAATGAATTTTTTTATTTTTTTATCCTTATATATACACTCCGGCATGCATTTTACTTTTCAATCAAGCATGTACACTTTTGAAGACTCTGCAATTTTCCATACTTTTTTTTGAAAGCATACACATGATGTAGCATGTACATAAGGAGTTTTTCCTTGTGTGCAAGTAGACTATCCCTCTTTTGAAGCATTATTGCAACCCCATAGCATCATGTCTTTAGACCTCAACATCGCTAGATCAGGTTGAGACAAATTTCCTTCCTTAGAGGAAGACAAGAGATTCCTCCTAGATGTACTACCCTCGTATGCTACCCCAAGCCAAAAGATTCTGCCTCCTCACTTCCTCATCCATGAAGAGCTACGTGTAGAGTGCTTGTCCAAGATAAGCCACAGTCTGAAAAAATCATGCATGTGTTGTTAAATGTTCTACTTAGACTAATCAAGATGACATGTTAACACAGTCTTATGGACTCAAAGAATTAAGTCACTAGGACCTGAAAAGTCTTAACTCCATTTCTTATAAGGTTCCTTTGAAATTAAGTGGATTAAGGCCCAACTAAGATCCATTATTCGATTTTATTTCAGACATAGTTTAAATGTCAATACTATCATGAAAAATGCACATGCAAATGTAAGAAAATATGTACAATGCAAAGAAAGCATTTTTTTTGAAAAAGTGATGCACATGTGAAAAGAACATTTTTTTTAAAAACAACTTTGTAATTTTGAACTTTTTATGGATTTTTTTAGAGAAAAATGCAGATGTAAAAGAATGGTTTTTTTTGAATTAGACAAGTTTTTATAGATTTCTGCTTTACAGCTCTTTTTTACAAAAAGGAAAAAGGGTTAGTAAAATATATACAAGTACATACAAGTTTTTTTATTTTCGTTTTTTTTTTATTTTTATTTTTTTTGCTTTTTGTTGGTTTTTTGTTTTTTTGTTTTGTTTTTGTTTTATTTTGTTTTATTGTTTTATTGTTTTTTTGTTTTATTTTTATTTTGTTTTTGTTTTGTTTTTTTACACACATGGATTTTACAAAATTATATACATATCCCCCCAAATAAACATATTAAAAGTAGGAGCTATGTCTTAAGTATATATAAATCATATACGACACCCCCTATACTTAGCTCGAACTATGTCCTCATAGTGATCAAAGGGCGACAAAGGAAGACATAACTTGTGCTAAGTATAAAAAAGAGAAAAGACTCTTATGCTACAACAACTAAAAGAAAAGATAAAAAGAAGAGAAGTTGATGATCCCCCATATACTTAGGATCAAGTAATCCTAAATATAGTAGACTGTACAAAAGGGAAAAACCGATGCAGAGAATGTACGGAGTCAAAAATAAAAAGATGATGTGAACAACATCACCCCCCTATACTTAGGGTAGAGTATCCCTAAGTATAGGCAGCAACAACAAGGGTTATGAACAGGACGAATATGAACAACACAAATCATTCACCCCCCTATACTTAGGATAAAGCACATCCTAAGTATAGCATACACACACACACACGGAAAAGGGGTGAATGGCAAAACAGAAGAGGAAAGAGTGAAACAAAAGGATATATAAAAGGAGTGGATGTACAAAGGTCAAGAAGGTTGAAAACGAACCTTCTTGCAGGACCGTTGAGGTATGGATCTAATAAGGTGTAGGTCGATATTGGGGTTATCATTAGATATGAACTGATTAGGATCGACCAAGAATGTTTCCTCTGCGGTTTCAGATTGTGCAGGCCTAAACTGGTTAATGGAAGTAGTATGGTCATGTCCGGCTTGGGATGCCTCACAAATATCAAAGTAAAAAGGCTCGAATTCATTATCCGAAAAAGTAGGATCAAATTCAGCCTGGCGAGCCATTACTGGATCATCATCTTTATCAAAAGACCCAAATTCTTTTATAAAAGCAATCAAATCAAATTTGTCCTGATCAGTCTCATTTGAATCCGCGTGAATAGGAACGGACTCATCAGTGAAAGTAGTTGAATCATGTACGTCCTGTCTAGTTTCAAAGTCTACCTTACGCTCTAGGGTGTCTATCGTGTAAATTCTGCAGATGTCATCATTGCATATCCACATACCCGAAGGGGGAACTCCAAGATCTATGCTTTTTGAGTCTTCCTCCTTCAATAGGTATTCTTGAGTTTCATTATCATCCAACATATAACAAGAATCTGTGATATTATAATTGAGGTCAAATTCCTTGGGGTTGGCTAACACGGGGGAGGGGGGGGCTCTCATGGGATGCAGGTCTCTGGTCAATAGTGGGTGTAGTGATCAACACATCACTCCCTACATCAGAACGGAAGCGAATCTCTCATGACCCATAATCAATAACGGCTCCTACAGAGGCGAGGAAATGTTGTCCCAGGATGATTGGAGGCTGCTCCACAGAGATGGAGGTCTCCATGGGCATTACAACAAAATCAGAAGTGAAGTTCATGCTATGAATAAAAATGACAACATTTTCTAGAATACCCTTCAGCCTCTTAATAGATCCATCAACAAATTGAACTATCATCCTAGTTTTCTTGAGAGGCCCAAGATGAGGAGACTGTACCATAGAGAAGGGTATTACATTGATTGAAGAACCACCATCAAGGAGAGTGTTATCACAAGAATGTTCAGAGATGGAGCAGCTCACAAGAGGTATGATAGTGTTCCCTTTCTTAAAATGTGGATGGTGAGAGATGGCTTAGGCAGTGGCCATGGTAAAGATGTGACGCTCAGATCTTCTCGTTCCCATTATTTTCTTGTGTTGAAGAGTAGATAAATCTGTCATGGCCTCTTGAAGTGGGGCTTTAATGATATCATGAAGGGTGGCCATCACTTCAGGTTCGGTCAACATTTTTTTGAATTTTTGGACCTCATCCATACAATGGAGGAGGTCGATCAACATTTACACGATGATTGCCAAGAGCAGTCTGTATAGTGGAATCCTCGGGGTCAAGGTCGGTACATCTGGTGGATGATTGTATGGGTAAATGATCGGGCATTTGGGTCCTCTTCTCACAAAATGAATCAACATTGTGTATCCCAGTGTCTTTTAGGATTTTTAAAATTTTTCTCATTTTTTCTATTTTGGGCGATTGTAAACTCTCATGATTATGCTCAAGTGAATCCATATCCTCAAATAGTGGAGCAGCATTTTGGCTCGTATTTATGTTAAAAAGATTGTTAATCCTCAAATTCATATGCTCCATCATGTGATTCAATGTCCCAAGTGTGGAAATCATGAAAGGTGACTCCAAGATCACAGGATCGGGTGGGTTGAATGAGGGTGGGTAAAATCAAAGTCCTCTGATTCCTGAAATAATGGGTTAGACGGATATGCACAAAAATCAGGTGGAAAGTCCTCTTGGAAAAAGGAAGGTGGATCATCTGAAGAGTGCGAGAAGTCCGCAAAGATCAGATAAAAATAACTCCAGTCGACCATCTCCGAAACAAAAGACGGGATTGAGAGAGCACGAGGGTCAAGTCGAAAGATATGGAAAAAAAGGCGCAAATGCAATGAAAGATCTAGTATACACACAAGCAATCAAACATAATACAAACCCTTAGTTCACCAACTCAACTCAATGTGAAGACCGTGAAGGTCGGGTCATTTATGTTGTCAATTTTAGAGTTTGGTGAGAATACAATCTATCAAAGCGGTTAAAGTGAGCTATTAGGAACCCAATGCTCCAGGAGACTGGCCTAATCCCAAAGTTAGATCTTTCCAAGACAGTATGAATTACAGACCGTTTAATGGCTCCCCAATCAATTCAATCTGTTAAGGACGTCGCAGGCCGCTTTACCGGCTACCGGAGAGATCCTCACTGGAGAACGACTAACCCAAGATAGTATTCTGGAAAGAGTTCGAGCGTGGTTCTATCCTAGTGTGTGGGTCCCTCTCTCGCTCAAGCAAACCAAACAATGAGGAGGTTGCTCTCCCCAAAATAATGATTTTTCCTTTTGTTTATTTTAGGGTCGAGTTATCTTTAGTAGTCCCTTATTTTAGGCAGTTGTCACTTGGTTAAAATATTTTCAAAGAATCGCCTACCGAGTGTCCAATTTCCTTTTTAAATTATGAGAGTGAAAATGACGAAGGAGATCAGAAATGCCAATGCACGATTAAAAACAATGATGCATGCAGGGGTTAGAGATTCGTACCTTGTCGCCAACACTCTACATGCAAGTGATCCGTGCAGAATTGAAATACGTGAAAATAAATTAACCTATATGCAAATGCAAGTGAACCGTCCTAGATGATAGCTTCTATTAACATGCAAGAATAAGTTAATTTGACTAAGTCCAAATTACGCTCTACTCTATAGTTACAAAAATTCTTGTTTAGGGTGTTTGGACCTAATTAATTACATAGCTCAAGCAAATTATTTAAAGCAATCAAGAGGTAGCTCACAAAATCTATGGGAAACAAAGAAAATAAGGTGATAAAAACAAAATTGGGGAGGTCCCCCAAGTGCACCGTCACTTGGCGAAACAGACCCTGCAACAAATAAATGTCCTCTTTATAGAGTTCAAATGATAGAAAAATAAATGAAAAAAACTCTTTTTTTGATCTCCTTCAATTCTTATACTCCTCCTCTCACGCTATCCTACGGCTTGGTGAAGAATCAAGCTGCCTCCACGTCGCTTGGGTGCTTTGTCTCTCATAGGATCGCCTCCTTCGCTCCGCTGGCCCTCGCAAGAAAAAGAAAGAAAGAACGTCTAAGAAACACAATTATAAAAATATGAGCACAAATAATGAAATGAATGCAGTGGATATGTACAATGGAGTGAATGACAAAATATAAACATAAATGTACAACAAAGAATAGTAGGTCAAAAGAGAAACCTAACTACCCTCACCATGCATCCCCGACAACGGCGCCATTCTGTTGACACTAAAAATTTCGGGTTTTTGATTTTTTTTATTTTATTTCTCGGCAGCGGTGCCATTTTGTTGATGTGGACTCCTCGAGGATCGAAAATTATTGATATGGTGTGTCGTTGCTATCCCTAAAATTCACACGACAAAAAAATATTTTTTTTTATTTTTGTTACTTATTTACATGTATAGCGGACATGATCGAACTCAGGGAGGCTACAATTCCAAAAGGTTATTCAAATAATCGATGAAAATCAATTAAGAGAAAAGTAGGAATCTCAAAGGCAAACAATCATTGGTTTTTGTGGAATTTTTATTTTTATTTTATTTATTTTTTTATTTCTAGTTTTCAAATTTTTAGTGATTTTAATTTTTCATTTGTTTTTATTTTTAAATAAAGAACAATCTGCACAAAAGAAGAACTACACACACCAACTCTTTTTGTATTTTTCAATTATAACAAAAATGATCACAAAAATACAAAAAAAAGTTTTGGGTTTTAACGATTTTGAATTATTTTTTAGAATTTTTATAGAATTTTCAGATGTGTTTGTTTTTTTAAATCAAACAGTGACAAAAATGAGAAACAGTGCACAACCTGGAGTAATTTGCAACTTAAAAATATTTTAAGTACCCAAAACTCCTGGCAATTATTGTTATGATAACATAGGGACAAATATCTACAATAGAGACTGAAATCAAGATTTTTGGATTTTTGTAGAATTTTTTATAAGTTTTATAAGATTTTTAGTATTTTTCAATTTTTTTGGATTTTATAAATAGTTAATGCACAAAATTTGGATAGAAATAAAAAGACAATGAAATACAATTACTCTATTTTTCAAAAAATTTTTGGAGCAATATTAATTTTTTTAAGAATTTTTGAATTTCTGAAGGAGAAAATACAATGTTTTTGATTTTTTTAATAATAATAAATGATGACAAAATGCAATGAAAAATCTACATTAGAAAGATAATCGCATCAAGAGCATAGCATAATTTTTTGGAATTTGATTGAACAAATATAACATTTATTTTAATATGGAAAGCAAGCAAAGTCAAGTCTAGAATAAATAGGACTGAAATGTAAATAACTAAAGTTTTTGCATTAAAAGATAACAATAATTAGAAGCAGGAAGCCAAATGAAATTTACCCAACTAGAGGCATGTGTTGCGCATGATCTGGCTCTAGAGCAGGGCTTCTTTGTAAATTTTAGAACTTCTGAGGATATGACTGTAAATTCTCCAAATTTTTTATTTTTAATGCCCTAGGGCTTGCTGTTCGTTTCTTTATTTCTTCCAGAAATGAGGAGGCTGGAGGGGGCACCGCCGCCAAGAAGAATCGATGGTGTCGAGGCGCGGAGCGACGAGCCACTACGCGGAGTGGCTGTCGGAGCACGGGCGATGCTTGTTCTTGGAGGATTGACGGAGGTGGCATGCGAGACTGGGTGGAGGGGAGTTGTGGGCTCGCATGGCCAGGCGGATGTCGTACATGGTGCGGGAGGATCATACGGAGGTGAGGCAAGGGGCTCCGTCGCGGGCGGAGGGAGCGCTACAGCCTCTTGGCAGTTCTAACTTTGAGGGTGGGGCAACACTACCCACGGTGGAGGGCGGTTCTGGAGGTCGAAGATGGATGATGTCACGTTGCTCTGTGACGGAGGGATTGCTGGCTGTCATAGGTCGAAGACGGCTAGGGGTGGTTGAGTGGGTCCAGGCGCGCGTGGGCGCGTACAGGCAGGAGGCGGAGGAGTTGTGGGAGACCCACGCGCGTCGCCCTGTGGTCGGGGATGGGGAGCAGGGTGGCGGCGCTGCCGCTTGGCTTGGCTGGAGGTCAATGGACGACTGATGGGTGGTGGGCGCGTACAGCGAAGCTGCTGTTTTAATTTTTTTGTTTTTGTTTTTATTTTTTTTCTGTAAATAGAAAACTGTAATAATGAATTTTTTTATATTTTTTTTATAGAAAATGTAATTAGAGACAGATTTTTTAAAACTTTTATATGTTTTTTATTTTCTTGCAAAACAAAGATTAGAGAGAAAAGAAAAACCAACTATATATTTACTTTTTATTTTTTTTATTTATGAATAAATATGGGATGTGCGAACGGGTAGATCTTGCGATATGATGGAATCGGCTCCGAGTCTCCGGCTACCATGCGTAGCCGGATTTGAGAGATCGTACGAGGTAGAAAAGAAGGCGAATAGATCTAGAGATGAAACAGAATATCGAGTCGGTGGTGGATCAAATCGTGGTGATTTTTAATGTCTATATAAAAATTGACGACAAAAATAATGCGTGAAAATAAACTAAGATTAACCTAGAGTAAAAATAAGAAGAAAATGATGTGGGTCTCACCTAAGGAGCGGAAAAGACCTTGATAACCTCGATGAAGGTCGACGCGCTATCATTGGACAGCTCGGAGGCTAAGCACCCTTCCGCCACAAGAATACTCTCGGAGATCGGGCTCCTCTCACCAATGATTGATCGGGTTGGAATGATGGAGAAGGAGCCATGTAATAGAAAAGATTGAGAATGAAATTTGAATTTTTGAATTTTTGGTTGAAGAGATAAGAGAGATGAAAATTGAAATGAGATAAAGATAAAGAGAGATAAAAATATTTACAAAAATTAACAATTTTTTCGAATTTTCGTCACTTTATTTATTTGAATAAAAGATGTTATTTTATTATTTTTATGGTGGTTAATTGAGAATAGCAACTATATACATATGGTACAATATACACATTGCTAAATAAGGAAAATAGTTTTTTTTGTTTTTTTATAAATTTTTAAATTTTTTATTTTGAAATTTATTTTAAATAATTAGTAAAAATATCTACAACTATTTACAAATACAATATGTACAAAATACATGGGAAAATTGCACAAACCTCTCTGGAAAACCAAAATTTTACTCGTAACTCCAAAAATTATGAAATCTCAGCCATTTTGAAGATAATTTAATTTAGAATACAATGGAAGTGATATTGGTTAAATTTAAGTTCATATGGAGCCGAAATTCGTCTTTCAATTAGTGCTTAATGGCTTTTTCCAAGTGTGGTTGCTTTTATTCTGTACATGATTTAGTTATGTAATAATTTTTTCTATTAGAAGACATTTTTATTTACAACTTTTGTTTTGAAAAATTATTTCATTTGAGGTCAATTAATTTACAAATAAAACAGTGAAGTATACAAATATACATAGCACATAATTTTTTTTTGGATTTTTTGAAGAAAGACCCTATCTCCCCCTACTTTATTCCTGGTCGATCGGGTCAAGTCTTGACCTTCTCTCAAGGTTTGGGTCGGCCTGTATACAGTCTTCTCTCTTTTTTTTATTTTCTTTTCTTCATTTTTCCTTTCTTTCTTTCTTTATTTATTTTATGTTAAAATGGTAAGAAGTGTACAATATTTACACACAAATGCAAGTTAATTATAATATGAAGTTAGTGTTATATATAGGTGTTTTGGAAGGGATTTTTAGATAAAGTAAATGAATAAAGATGACGAATTGCAGATTCATTAACGTGGTTCAATGAAAATAAGCCTTGTGGCACAATCAGAAAAAGGAAATTAGAAAAAATGTAAATATGAAGATGAAATAACAAATGAAGTCAAATAAAAAATATTAGAAATGAAAGTTGTATATTTTTAAGAACCGTAAGTTTTATGTATATTACAAAAAAATACATCATCTATACATATTATTATTTTTTAAGTATTTTTCTTACTGTACAAATACTTCTTCTTATTTGTTTTTTATTATTTTGGTATTTGGAATATAATATATTATATACAATATTACACTAATTTTTATAGGATTTCCAAATAAATGGAAAATACAAAAAATAAGGAGAACCACAAGCACATATAAATAGTAAATAATGACTTTATTTATTTACAATAATTAGCCTTAATTATTTACAAGGTATAAAATGCTAGTTATATTTAATTAATAAATAAGTTAAATAAATAGGTTAAGATAGAGGGTTAAATAATACAAATAATGTTGATGAATCTGAGATTCATCACCCCTCTATACTAAAACATTGCTTGTACTCGAGAAATTAAAGAAGATATAAGTAAGTTGAATATCTTACTATTGTTGATTTGATGAGCTGATATGGAGAGTTAACAAGCTAAGACACTAGTCCTTGTGGCGATCAACAATCAATCAAACATCAATCAACAAATAAATAATTTAAGCGATAAAACATGTGAGTCAAAATTTATTACAACTCATAATAAAATATGTATAGGAGCAAGTAGTTTGAGTGTTGAATACTAGGAGCAAACAAGGGGTAGCATTTATTAATAACTATTTAGAATAAAAAATTCTTTTTTTATTTTTTTTTCTTGTTTTTTTGTGTATTTTTATTTATATTTAATTTTTATAGATTTTAATTTTGTTTTATTTTTTTAATTTTAATTTCTAAATTTTATTTTTTAGTTTTGCAGAATTTTACTTTTCTTTTGATTTCTAAAATAAAATAATAATTATTTATAAAAAAATATTAGATATTATAACTTATATAAATAAAATATAATATATATATTTAGGTTTATATATAGTAAATAAGTCAACATAAAGTCAAATTATAAAAAATAAAATGTTTTTGTATTTCTTATATTTTCCTCTATTTTCTAAATTTTTATATAATTTGCTAACTTTTATGGATTTTTAATGTATTTAAATATATAAAAAATGCATACATTAAATATTCGAGTATATTTTGGGTTTAATAAACATAAATAATTCCAAATAAACCCAAAAATATTTTGAATATAGTATATATTTGATATATATAATTCATAACGAGAAAGATATTTTTTCTATTTTTTTTATTTTCGCTAAATTATACAAGGATTTTAGGGTTTTATGACTTTATAATTTATATTTTGTAATTTTAGTGATTTTTGGATATATGGTAGAATATATAATAATGTAAAGAATATTTTTTTTGAAATTTTTAGAAAAAAGTTTTGTAAATTTTATGAAATATTATCTCTAAAAAAGCAATAAAAGCATGTTTTTGTATTTTTAGAAAATAAGAAATTTAGTTTAAATTACTTGCGAAAATTATTTGTTATCAAGCAATGTTACTTGCATATACATTATTTTCATTAATTTTTTAGATAAAATAAAAAATTTAACACAAACAATAATCACAAAATAAATATATTAAACTGGCAAGGACCTGATTGCAAATAAAAATATACTAAACTTCATTTTAATAATAGGACCTGGATCATTAAAGGCACACTGGAAATATTTACAATGCCTCACATGACACTACACTTGAGGCAGAAGGACTAAAATGTAAATATAATGAAACTTGGGGGTCCCTTTGCAATTTGTCATATTTTTTTATACTGCAAATAATATTTACAATACTAAAACTCAAATACAAAATGCACGATGAGTCTGAAGTCTTTAGTTTAGGCCTTAGCACATTATGGAATTGTGAAGATCGCATTACATGCAATCAAAAGCGAGTGGTCATACCAGTCCCTCGGGGCAAATTAAAATTTTTATAAAGATGATACCACATGATATGAGAAACATTCTCATATTATTTCATCAATATCACAAATGAGTAATAGAATTACCTCTTGAAGCGTGTTTGCTATTAGATATGTCAATGGTGAAGAGACCTCCTGTCTAAAGTCTGATTCGACAAAGGATGCACATGTGGGCGTGTGGATGACACGCATGCTTCCCATAATCCGAGTTGAATATCCAATTGCAAAGTCTCCTGATTTCGTCCCATGAAATTGATAGCCTTCCTCATGAGTAAGATGCACCCAAGAAGGTGGAGACCCACGAACAGTTGATTCAGCAGCACAATGATGTCGTGGCGACTAATGCGACTCTCTAGATCAATATGGTGGATGACCACTATATTGAGAGAGAGGGCATGTATGAGAATAGAGAGAGAGAGAGAGAGTTATTACATTTGCAATTATTCTAAAGAAAGATCTTGGGCTACCCTACATTTTATTCTATATTGTATGTCCAAGGATATCAATCTATGAGCACACAAAATCAATGGTGTAGACGATTTTGTCCTTTCAATCAATGGCCATGATTTTGTTGCATAAATTTGCAAAATAAATGGTTAATTTATAATAAGACAAATATATTAAAGATCAATCAATATAATTCAATTTAAATTAAATTAACCAATATGGAATTGCTTGGAAGGAGAGCAAGTCTCCTTCCATACATAGGGTGGATAACCACCAACTTGAAGGACTCAAGTTGGTTGTCCACTTTAACTACAATAAGTAGGTTCTTTCATTCCAATTATGTTGAGATCTCTTATCTCAACATATATTCCACATGTGCAACAACTTTTGTTGCAAAATTATTCACAAAAATAATTCCAAATTATTTTATGATGAATTTCAGTCATGTCATTGATAATAATAAATCATATTCATACAACCAATATAAAATAGAATGGCATTTAAAATTAATTATTCAGTTCGAATCCAATTACATCATCATTTAATTTGTAACTACTATTTTACAAATAATTCTCTCTAACATATTATAAATCATATTATATTATCTCTAACATATGGATAGTGATATCCACATTAATCGTATTCTTGATAATTAAATCATATTTAATTATCTTAGATGACTATTATTATGTATCCAAATAAAATAAATCACATTCATATTATTCATGATAATTACATCACATTTAATCATCAATTTCCTAATGCTGAGATATAGTATCAATAATGGAATTTTTCTTGAACTCTTTCAAGAATAACACGCTTTCTTTGTGGATACTTGGATATAAGGATATAGTGAATGTACATTCCTTAAATAATGACTTGGATTGAGATCATGTCTCAAATCTAGATCTCGTGTACCTCACAAAGATGTTTGATTAAAAATACTCTGAATCTATTCTTCTTGCATCTGAATCACATTCAGATCAATGTCCAACTTTTGGGCTAAGATTGGATTACTATTCTACTGAGAGGAGTCACTATCCAAGCCTGTTTCACCACTCCCTCAGACTATAGGGGTCATGGTTATACAATCATTTATGATCACATCACCATTGAGTATTTCTTATACCTGTACATCCTGCATACTGGAATATCAAGAGTAAATCTTATGTTTTAGATCATATTGGGATTGTCTTCTGTAGGGTTTTATCATTAAGTTTCTCATTCGGTCATTAGGAGTTGATATAAATCGCATGCTTTTGAAAATCATATATCATACCTACAAATTATTGTCATGCTTCCAAATCAAGATGACCATGCGTGGAATTTGATCGATCCCAATCCCTCATAAGTGAGCTCATGTCTTTCTGTTCAGTAGTGAACCTGTTTGATCCCTTTGAAAGATCGTATTACTCGTATTCCCTCGTATGCACACCAGATTGTCGGTGTATAGACCTTGACTAGGTCATCAACCTAATGGTTTTCCTAATATACACACTTAAACATATAGTAATACATTTGTCCCCGATTATAGGATGCGTGCCTATATCGTGCTATCATACAATGTATGTCTTTGTTATCTTGATATCATTAAGTCAACACTTTGACCTAACACATCTGATACCTTCGAATCTATACTCTTATGCATATGACCTGCATCAAGAGGTCGATCAGATATCAACCTTTAGAGAAGAATTGGCATCTCCTTCTCAGGCTAGATATCATCTCTCTACAATCATTTGGTGGTGCTTAATGAGTCCTTAATCTAACTCTTTAGATATCATCCAGGCACCAGCCTCTATGATTCAACCATTAAATCAACATCTATATGGTTACTAAGGTGGCTATGGTGCATAACCTTGATTGTACTAAGGGACCTTATAAGTGCATTCATTCATTTAGTGAATCAAATAGTTACTTAACTCACAAACACACAAGGTGGTGTCGCCCCATCGCCTAGTGTACATCCTCAAACCTCCCAAAATAGTGGAACCATCTGCCTGGGTTGCCGGATTATATAGAGCCCAAAGGGAGATACGAGGTAGAACACACCAAAATAATTTTCTAAAGTCAGAGGCATGTGCTTGTAGCTGCGATCGTGTACTTAAGACTGATACACATGTTTTTATGGCACACGTCTAACGATTTGGTCTCCATCCTTAGGTAAGTACTTGTGAGCAATGATGTTGTTACTCTCCCCATTACAAATATGAGTCATTACATTTCTTATAGGGTCGAGTATTTTTAGCAGTCCCAATTTTATTAAGGTTATCACTTTTTTGGAGTAATTTTCAAATAAAATCGCCTAATGAATTTCCGATTCCTTTTTATCCTAAGTCTAGAAAAATGTGGAAGGAAGTTGGAAAAGCTGATGTGCGACAAAAGCAATGGTGCATTCAAAAATAAAAATGTGTACCTGTCTCCAGCAATCTACATGTAAAATGATCCACGCATAGAAATACAATCTATCCTATTTGAAAATGCACATAAGAACTATCCTAGCAGAAATATCTATTATTAGGAAGAACCAAATTTATTTCCCTAATTCCAAGTACGAATCTAACTATAGGAACAAGAAGATATTATTGGGTTTTGACCCAATATTTGCCCGAATCAACAGGGAAAACAAAAACTACAAATAAGGTATCAATAATAGAAAAAAAATAAAAATAAATTTGGAAAGCGCAAAACATGTGAAAGAAAAGAAAATAAAGTCGAGAAAAACAAAAGAAATGTGTCAAAAACAATTATGATAAAAATAAGAAGAGAAATTAAAGTGTAGTAGAATAATGGACGAAATGAAATGATAAGTAAAAAAAGAAGCAAACAACCAAGAGTAGAAACAAAAAAGAAAATAGAACTACCCTCTTTGTGCCTCTCCGATAACGAAACAATTTGATTTATTCGAGAGGAAGTTATTATTTTTAAATTTATTCAAACAAAGAAATATGTGTTAAATGTCGTTGTATCCCACAATTCTCCAAATCAAATTTTTTCTAGTAGAAAATAAATCAAACAAAATGCTAGAGATGCTATTATTTTACCTGTATTGCTAATCAGGATCGAACTTTGGGAGACAAAATTGCCCCGGGATTATTTAATTAATGCAAATTAATCAAGGTTTCGTTTTCTTTTCTTTCTCTTTTTGTTGTTTTTATTTCTTTTTAATTCTTTTTTTATTTTTTCAGTTTTTTAGTAAATTTAATTTTTATATTTTATGATTTTACATTTTTTTAATGCTTTTTAAATTTTCAAATTTTTATACTTTTTATTTTTTTAAAGAAAAAAATAAAGAAATATAAAAAATAATGAAACAAAGGCTCTTTTTGGAATTTTGACAAAAAATAAAATAAAAAAATTTAAACTAAAATTATGGTTATGTTCTATATATTTTTATGCTATTTGTGTGATTTTATAAAATTTTTATAATTGTTTAAGGATTTTTAATGGAATAAAAATAATGAACAGAATATAAAACAATTTAAAGCAATTGTTTTTGTATTTTATAATATAAAATGAAATAAAAAATATGGGAAATGAAATTTAAACATAAGAGAATTTTTCTAGCTCTAAATCAAGCCTATTTATGTATTTTTCTGATTTTCAATGATTTTATAGGAATTTTTATAGTTTTTCCATATTTTTCAATTTGTAAGTTTTTAATAATTGATTTTAAAACAAAATTTATGTAGGTGAAAAAACTAATTGAAAGACAGAGTATAAATTTTTAAAAAATGTAAAACATTTTTCATATTTTTATGAATTTGTTATTATAAACAAATCAATTTTTAATGTTTTGGAATTTTATAAAAAACAAAATAAATAAATTTTTGAAAACAAAATTTACTAGAGTTAAACCATGTTAACATGAGGATATTGGAATTTTTGTGTAATTTTATAGAAATATAGATATTTATTACAAAAAATTAAAATCCAAAAATAAATATGTGAATGAATATAATGTAGTTATGTTATGTTATGGAACTAAACAATAACAAAAATAAAATCCATAGGACCAAACTTGCAAATGACCCCAAATTTCACGTGAAAGCACAACTGAATTAGGAATTGGAGGACCAAAATGCAATTATTTCTATTTACCACACTAAACAATAATAATAAACAATATTTATAATAAATTAACCAAAAGGCACGCACTAGCGCACATGGAATTGTATAAACGTGACTCAAAAGCAAATATAAAAAGTAACTAGTGGCAAAATGCATATGCGAATCCTGTGGATGTGCTTCAACGGTGAAGATCGGATCGAGCAACTAGAATTTGGGGCTGAACGTGTGGTTGCGTTTGAATATAGAGCTTATGGTTCTTGATCCAATGTCCCTCGGAGTAATGCAGCGTATGTGCTCATGGCCTGGGGCAGGAGGCTAGAGGGCGGTTGGCGTGGCAACGAGCATGGGAGGTACAAACTTCAATACCACCTCACGTGCCTAGCACATGAGGGATGGGGTAATTTGCAGGCAACTCCCCATCTATCCCCATAATTGCAGAAAGAACCCCAACTCTAGCAGATCACGTGACATGCACATGCGTCTTGAAGAAACTACCGACAAATCTTTGCAAGTCCTAGTAATTACATAATCATCCCTACGCATGTTTATTTCATTTTCAATTTTAATTTTCTGTAATTGCATTCATGCCATGCATTTACGTCTCATTTTGTTTGTCTTTTTAACATCAATTATCATCCCCAAAATTGTATATTGCAGAATATTCAATTCTTTTTCTATTGAGTATTTATTTGTAATTTTGCGAGTCACAGATTAATTAATATAATTATTTTGGTGGAAAATGGTGTATTTTATCCACGGTTTGTTATTAATTGATTATTAAATAAATATTTGCTACAAAAAATAGCAAAAAATAACAGTAGGTAGGGTTTTAGTAGTTATATTTTGTGCCTAAAAACCATCACCTTTGCACGCATAACGAGGTCTTAATAAAGTAATTGGTGATTTGTGTAATTAATTTTTAATTAGATCCACACATAAAATTTTTAGGAATTTAATTTTTTTCTGAATATTTATCACATAGACCTATCTAGGATAAATTAACTTCTGAAAAATATTGACATTTGTATTTATTAATATTAGCTTTGCAAAAATCACCTTGTATTCATATTTAATTCGTAGTTAATTCATATTGAGTCAAAAACTTCCAAAAAAATATAGTATCTTAATTTCACCACAATTCACATTCTGGGTAAGTTTGGGAATTTTTTAGCATTATTTGATCAAATTTTGCATTTTAGCCCTTAAACTAGCCTGAAATTGCATATCCTTTATTCACTTGCATTCAACAGATAAAAAATATTCCTCTATGAAAACCTAGCATCTAGATTGACTGGAAATTAATGTAATGAAAAAGTTGCCTCCTTGAATTCGACCTTGATCTTGTCCAAGTAAAAAAAGAATTATCGCATGTAATTAATTGATATATTTATTAAAGTGGTTTTTGATAAATCCAAATTTGCCTGACTACAACGAACACATAAAATTTAATCGCTAACCTGATTGAATTAAAAGGGTGAATTTGCAGTTTGACAAATGGCGTCGTTGCCAGGGAGGCACTGCTTAGGTTAATTTCTAGAAAATCTATATTTTAGGTTTTTCATCTCCGAGTAGTCTGATTCTCAATTTTTTTTGTAATATTTCTCTATTTATTTAAGTATTTGTTTATTCTATGTCATTATATCTAATCATTGTCTATTTTGTACGAGGAACACTTGCCATCGAAGGTGACTCGTTAGGCAGGCCGAAGAACCAACATCGATTTAAACTGAGTGGTTTTGAGTGAACTTGTAAAAAAGGTAAGCATTTAAAGCAGTCCCCATTTAGGTTCTCGTGCATGCAACTAAATAATAAAAAGACTCTATGTGTTGTGTGGTTGCTTGACGTAGGATAGAACCTGTACTCACGGCTCTTAGAGCCTCCTAGGTCTGGTTGTGCTCGTAATATCTAGGACCACACTTCACCATTGAGAGACGTACTTAGACCACAAAGCATAGACAAATTTAAATTTGTTCTTCACTTACTAATAGAACTGCTTGTGAGATGCTTTTCATCGATTGCATTCATTTAATGTAAAATTTCAATTTTGTTTTGCATCCCGCATGTAGAGCATGAAATCACTGTAAGTCTTCTAAATTTGGCATACATCATCATTCTCCTTCCCCCTTTGGTTTTATAACTTAGGATTAAAGGAAATTGGGACTGGACATAAGAGTGCCTTGTGTGTTGGACTAATCAAGTGCTCATCTAACTTAAAATCGGACTACTAAACAAATTGACTGAAAAATCAACATAAAATTGGAAATTCTATTTGCGGGAGAATAACCCCGACCTTGATTTCAGGCTGAGTGATGGTACATAGTGTGTGTGCACATCCTAATATAGAGCCAAAATCCTTACCTTCCATATCACATACCCTGATCCTAGAAAATATCACAGGCTGAACTACTTGAGGTTCAACTAACTTGCACCAAGTAGCCTCCACCTGCTTCGGCAGGTAGACAGGGGTGAAGTAACGGTGCACCGCGACAAGTTGCTAGTGACCCTCCGAGGTGAAGTAATAAGCCTTGTCAGCCTCCACCTACTTTGGTAGGTAGATAGGTGCAAGTCCTTGAACTTCCTCTGCTGGTGATAGGAGCGAAGAGAGGAAGGGCATTGCTATCTTAGGCGATATGTTAATCATGGGAGATGTAATCGACTTTGAGACTACTTCCCTTTAGGCTATGTAATCCTTGCTATATGCTTGAAAATCACACTTAATATCAACCAGATTAATCGGACCCCTCTTTGGGTCCTTCATTGTGTTGAGTGTGAACTCAAGGTTTGAGATTCAATTGCTTACTTTAGGAAGGAGTCAAATCCTATCTTTACACACGTGTGCTCCTGATTCTTTTTTCCATCAAAGATGACTGACTGGGGGGAATATTTACTCAAGGTTCACAAATCTCTCATTGAACCCCTCATGAAGTGCGTCTTCATCAGCCCGAGCGCAACTTGGGCCAACCTGAGCTCGTGACCCTCTTGAGTTCAGCATCTCTCACTCTTGGGATGGACACCCTCAAACCATCTCTTTGCTCTCCCCTCATCTCATTGACGAAGACCTTCTCCTCGGTGAAAATGTCTTCACTACTACGTCCTCTAACCTGCACCACATTTTTTATCCAGGTGAAGAGGACGAACCTGAGACCAAGATTCCTAAGAAAAATCTTGACAAAGAGGAACACAGAGATGATCCTATGCATCAAGTCGTTGCTAGTTTAGATAGAGCTGAGCAACTAAATGCAGATATTATGGCTAAGATGGGACAGGTGATAGAGGTGGGTGGAATAGATAGACTGATGGTATATTCCTACAACCCAACTAAGAATGAGATACATAGTTGGCTCGTACCTGAGGTACCCCCAGAGGCATTTGAGTTGAAGCTCCATTTCCTTGGTATGCTACCGAAGTTTAATCGAAATGCCACAGAAGAACCATATGTTTTCCTAAGAGACTTCGTGTTGGTGTGTAACAACCTTAGTCATCCTACGGTTTGACAAGATTACATCAGGCTGAAGGCTACCTCGTTTGCCTTAGGAGATTTGGTTGTCCATTGGCTGAAGAATCTCAGGGTTAGATGTATGACCTAGAGGCAATTCAAAGATTTATTTTTGAAGAAGTTCTACCCACTCAGTAGGACTAACCAGATGAGGACAAAGATCGCTAATTTTTCCCAGGGTCCCCATGAACCATTCCATGAAGCCTAGGATAGATTCAATGACTTGACACAAAAATGCCCTTGCCATGGCATTACCAAGGCGATCTTAGTCCTGACCTTGTTTCGTCGGATGACTTGGAAATGCATGGGTTAGTGAGTGCAGCCTGTAGAGGTAGTTATCTGAAAAAAACGAAGATGTTGTATGGAAGATCCTAGAGCAGATGGCAGAAACAGGCAGATCTCAGGCCATCACGGCCAATCAGGTGTCTTCCTCAAACCTATCTAATGAGACACTGATAACCGCAGATTATCGAGGGTCTAAATACGTCGCTGTTGCGACCCACAATAAAATGCGATTAATCAACAATTAACCCACACTAAGATCAATGAATTAGAACTAATGCGGAGTTAAAATTTATTTTTAACTCTACATAAAAGATGTATAGGTGCAAGTATGTAGAGAGTTCGAACACAGGGAACAAGCAGGGTAGTTCAAGCAAAAATGCTAAAGTGTGTGTGTGATGTGTGGAGTGTCTACACTAAGCAAACAAGAAAATGAATTTTTGTGGGTTTTTAATTTTTAATAATATTTTTTTATTTAATTTTTAATTTTGTATTTTGATTTTTGATTTTCTGATTTTTATATTTTATATTTTATATTTTTCTTTTCAATATTGGAGATTAAAGACAATATAATAAAAAGCAATATAAAATATTTATAAAAATGCACAAAAATAACCAAAAATTCAGAACTAAGATGTTTTTGGTATTTTTATAATTTTTTACTGTTTTTGTGATTTTTGGGAATTTTTCAAGGTATTTTTGATATTTTTAAATACTGAAATAAGACAAAACAGTGGAAATAAGGCTGGCTGTGAATAAAAATGCACTTTAAAAATAGCAAACAGTAGCTCAAAATTTTCACACTATTTTTCAAATAAAAAGGACAAAATAAGGAACAAACAGGAACTGAGATTTTGATTTTTGGAGTTTTCTACTATTTTATATATTTTTTTTGAAGTTTATGAGTGTTTTTAAATTTTTAGTGTTTTTCTTTTGAGATTTTTAATGATTTTTGGACTGACACTAAAATAGAATATAATAGACACTAGGTGAATTTTTTGGAATTTTTGGAGGTGTTTTAATATTTTTTGGTATTTTCTAAACTAGACAATGCACAAAAAGCAAGTTTTTGATTTTTAATAAATATAAAAATAAAATAAAATCAAAAACTAAATAGATGGCGTTAAAGTACACATATCCAGGAGCTTAAGTCTATTTTTGTGGAATTGTTGGACTTAGAATGATATATTAAATAAATACCACAAGCATCCAAACATTAAACAGTCCTGGCAGGGGTATATGTGCAATATCTAAAACATCCAGGGGCATACATGCAATTTTCCACAAAAATATACACTGTATATTCAATTTTTAGCACCAAAATGTAATTACAAAAGTCGCCTGGGCCTCTTAGCAATTTTCCCACCAGGGCGCGTGACTTGCACGCGCCTGGCGAGGACTAAACTGTAATATTACGAAACCCTAGGGGCCTACTTGCAAAATAACTAAAAAGTTTACACGTTCTGCAATAGTTTTAGGACCAAAACAAAATAAACAAACGTCCGAGGGTGTCCTTGCAAAATGCCCACCCCCTCACGTGAACTGGTCACGTGAGGTGACGTGGCGAGGGACCTAGACGCAAATGTTAAAAGCCTGAGGGTCTTTTTGGCAAATATTACAATAAAATTACACTACAGACAAAGGTTTAAAGATTAAACTATAAATACAAAAGGGTCGAGGGTGAAGTTGCAAAATACCCTCGGCGCGCCCATCGAACGGCTGTGGGTCTTCACTTAAACACGTGTCGTCCATCGGACGGCGATGGCGCTTCGTGGATGCACGGCGGAGATTAGAACGCTCAAAGACGATCTGACGGCTGAGGCGTGGTGCAATCCAACGGCTACTGCTTGATCTGGGCGCTCCACCTCGATCCAACGGTGGCGAAGCCCGGAGCAAGAACAGGGACGAACTCCGGCGAGTCGAGGTTCGCCGAGGTCAAGCTCCGTCTCCGGCGATCGGTTTGGCTTCAAAAGCGAGCTGGAGCTTCCTGGGGTCGTCCTCTATCTCCTGGGGGCTTCAAAATCGCACGGCGTTGGCCGTGCCGCTCGCAGGTGGTCGGCGGAGCTGGGGAGCTCGTCTGATCTCCGGCGAACCTCAAAAACGCGCCCAGGCGCGAGTCAATGTGCTTTGACCCTGCAAAAAGCGTTAGAAGGTCCAGGGCAAAGTGCCTGGACCTTGGGTGGACCTAATCGATGTGCGAGGGGGAGTGGTCGACGGTGGCCGGAGGTGCGCTCCGGCGATGATGCTTGGAGTGGCGAAATACGCGATGGAACTTAGAATTTTTTTGGGGTTTTTGAAGCCTAAGCTAACAGGAACTAAATGCAAGAAAGAACTAAGCGGGGGGATGCCCTCGATGGCTGGAGCCAGAGGAGAAAGGGTACCTCGACGCCGGCTGTTGGCGGAGGTGGTGGAGCTTCCCTCGACTTCGCGCGCCTTGGCTGAAGGGCTGGCGGTGGAGCTGTCACCTCCACGGAGCTCAGGAGCACGATGGTGGCGCTGAAGGGTGGACCAAGGGGACTCAAATTCAAAAGGAAAGAAGGGGGTCGGTTATATGTGGTTTGACCCGAGGTGACAGGGGTCCAAAGACCAAGATCTCTGGAGCGATTCAGTGATCCACAAACCTATGTTAGATATGGGCGAGCCTCCTCGATCATTGATGATCAAAAGTCAAGAAGGCGCTAGCACGAAATGAGGTGCCTAGCGCCCTCGAAAAAACCGAGAAATCGACCCAAAAATAAGCCTCTGACAAGGCCACAGGGGGTAGGTCAGACTGTTGACCTAGGTCAACAGTCCTGGCCTCCTGGTTGGTCCACGTGGACCAACCAGGAAAAACCCTGGAAAAATGTTTTATTAATTCTATTTAAAATGCTAAATGGCCGAATTAAATAAAAGTTATAAAATAAAAAATGCTCGAAATTTTATGTAGTATTTTATTCTGATTTCAATTTATTTTTAGGAAATTTATTTTTACAAGTTACCTTTTTAACCCTATATAGGTATAATACCTATGTATTTTAGTATTTTATTTTTATTTTGTGTATTTTATTTTTATTATTTTTATTTATGATTTTATAAAAATATAAAATACTTTTATGTATACAAATATATTTTTATTTTATTTTTCTGATATGTTTTGTATATTTAATAAAATACAAGTATGTTTTGTATAGGTATATATATAGGTAATGTACCAATGTGTTGACTATATACAAATATTTTTATTTGTATTTTATTTATGTTTTTCTTCTGATTTAAATACACATAATTATTATAAGTAATATTTACAACATTATAAAAATATAAAATTATAAAAATAATAAATAAAGAATAAATAGAATATTTTAATATGTACAAGTATACAATGGGGGTCCAAAACTCAACTTTCAAACCGTAGCTCCGCCAAATGCGAAACCACCACCATTGGATAGATTATTTTATTCTATATACAATTAAAGGTGAGTTTGATGCATTTGGAGTTGTCGTTTGTGAGATACGGGTCTGGGAAGTTGGGATTTTGGATTCTTATTCAGATCATAACTTTTTATCTGTGTATTATTTTTGAGTAAAATAAATTTTGTATTTTTCTTTATTAATTTATCTACAACTTTCATGTACAGAGTTTCTTTATTTGATGAATAAAAAGTGGAACCAAAAATAGGTCCCAAAATGAATAAAGAATGAATAAAATGTATAGGTATTTTATCTGTATTTTGGCCCTTATCTCCCCCTACTTTATTCCTTGTCGACCTATTCATCAAGATGCCTAGGTCTCGGGGTTTCGGGTCATAAAATATTTAAAATATTTTATTCTTTTTCTTTTCTTTATTTATTCTATAATTTTGGCCTTAATTACAGTAATTTATACATTGTTTGAATGCACATGCATGGATGCTAAGATGCTTGATTTAAGGCTATTTACAGGCATTTGCTAGGGTTTTAGGTGCCAAAATGATAGAATAAAGATGATGAAATGTGGATTCATCATCCCCCTATACTTTACCTTTGCTAGTCCCTAGCAAACACTTATGCAATAAGTGCAGAAAAAACAAAGAAAAGAAAAAGAAGAAGGTGGATTAAGTGTAATTATCAAACTTGTCTTCACAAAATCAAAGTTTGGAGCTTAAGTAGGACCTTTGGAATTTTAGTGCGGGCGGAACCTTAGTGAGAACCGTGTTTGAAATCCAACAGCCTTTGAGAATCCCAAAACTCTGCTCAAGTCTCCTCAATAGCCAGGTCAAAAATATCTCAACTCATACGCAAACTCCTTCGACTATGAATCTGACTTGTTCAGTGTAAGTGATGGTGGCTCTCCCCAACTAGAATGACAAAGAAACTGACTTCTCCAGTACGACAACCCAGTGATTCCCCAATCCAGCAACTCCATCCTCGAGGAGCGGGGTATTCCCTTCTAAGTTCAAGTGGCAACCAGCTCAAGAGGAGGGGGGTGAAGAGAAGAATGGATGGTAGCCAGTGTAGCTACCTGTCCTTGGATGCAAGACCAGTGTAGTCAAGTCATCCTGCTGCAGGCTCACATGATATGACTTTGGAACTCAAGCTTGCTTATTGACTTTGTACATACTTTGCAGGCTTTTTATTTTTGTACATGCCTGAGCATTTTTTTTTTGAATACTATTCACAGCAGCATTTACATAAGGAGTTTTTCCTCCTGAGCCAGTAGACTATCCCTCTTTTGAAGCTTTATCGCAACCCACAGCTTCCTGTCTTTAGACTTCCTAATCACTGGACGGGTTGGGGTGCACTTCTCTCCCTAGAGGAGGACAAATGTTTCCACTTGTGTGCGTCTCATACCGGCAAATCCAATCCCCTCACCACTCCAACTGAGTTGAGCCATGTGAAAGGTGCAGGTGTCCAAGTTAGGTCATTATCAACAAGAATCGTGCGTGTGCTCCGAAATATTCTACTTAGGTAGTCAAGAATCCATTGAACCAAGTCCCATGATCCTCAAAGAATTAAGTCAACTAGACCTGAAGTACCTCAAACTCAGTTCCTATAAGGTTCCTGTTATTAGGTAGATTTTAAGGTCCAATCAAGCTCCAATCTTCGGATTTTACTTAGACTTGTTCAACTATCAAACTCAATCCG
Source organism: Ottelia alismoides (assembly GCA_037367405.1). Taxonomy (NCBI): domain Eukaryota; kingdom Viridiplantae; phylum Streptophyta; class Magnoliopsida; order Alismatales; family Hydrocharitaceae; genus Ottelia; species Ottelia alismoides. The sequence continues at coordinate 453,452 of JAZKJV010002761.1, forward strand.
AAAAATGCGAATGCTATGCAATGCGATGCAGAAAATATTTTTGTGATGCAATTTTCAAGGATCTTGAACTTTTTATGGGTTTTTGAAAATATGATGCATGCATATGCAGATGCATTTTTTTTCCACAAAGATTTTTCAAATGTTTTTGGATTTTAATTTTGCAAATGTTTTTGGGCTTTTTGAAAACAAAAAGATTTTGGCTGAAACATAGGTTGAAATATGTACACGGGAGTGCTTCTTATATATACAAGAAGTGGATTTTAAGGATTTACAGGGTAAGTAGTCAATTTTATACATATATACATATATAGTGGATTTTGGTGTGATGTGTATATTCCTCAAACTTATTTGAAAACAATTTTACACACAATTTTTGAAAACTATAGTCCAAATAGTTTTTACAAACATTTTACACACATTTGAAAATCATTTTGCAAAGGTTTTTCAAACAGTATATATAGGTTTTTCAAATCATTTTTGCAACCATTTTTCAAACCATTTGCAAATCATTTTTCAAACATTTTATTTCACACAAAGAAAAGAAGTTTTACAAAACACACATTTTTACAAAGGTTGAAAACATGAAACAAAATATTTTCAAAATAGTTTTCAATAGATGTTCACAAAGATTTTCAAACTATTTTTCAAACATTTTGCAAAAAACATTTTCACCTGATTTATTAATCAGTAAATACAAAAAGAATTTGAGGAATACCCACATCTTTTTATTAAGGATTTTTAATGAATTTTAAAGAATTTTTAGCCATATTTTTAGGAAAATACGAAAGTACGAGTTATGGCTAAAGTATATACGTAGTATATACGACCCCCCTATACTTAGCTTGAGCTATGTCCTCATAGATCGGAGAGAAAAGAGAAGACATAACTCGTACTAAGTATAGGCAAGTCGAAAGAATGAATGAATCAATGAATGAGAAGTTGACTGTCCCCCCTATACTTAGGATCAAATAATCCTAAGTATAGCAGACTGTACACAAAGCAGGGAGGGTCAAGGGTGGGAATGAACAGATCGTACTCAGATTGTCTCCCCCTATACTTAGGGTAAGATATCCCTAAGTATAGACAAGAAGAGGAGACAATGGAGAGGATCAAAGAATGGAAATACTCGGGGTGCACACCCCCCCATACTTAGGACAAAGTACGTCCTAAGTACGGAAAACTATCTACAAGGGCGGCACCTTTTTGATAGATACAGAAAATAGAAAAGGAAAAGAAGAAAAGAAGAAAATAAGAAAATAACTCAACAGAAAACAAAGTGATATAAACAAATGGATTTGTACAGCGGAAGATGGAATTGATCACCATGTATGAGATGCAGATGATGAGAGTCAAAGGACACATCTCATACCAGAAGAATGGGGGCAACGTCAATGGTCGGTGGATCATGATCAAGATATAGTTTCAGGCGTTGACCATTGACGCGGAAGGTAGAAGAAGATGACGGTTCGGATATGTCGATGCTGCCATTGTCATGTACCTTCCTGACCACATACGGTCCTTTCCACTTGCTCTGCAACTTTCCTGGGAATAATTTCAGCCTGGAATCAAACAACCATACTCTCTGATCTGGCTCAAACTGTTTATGGCTGATATGCGAATCATGCCATGTCTTCACTTTTTCCTTGTACTGTAGGCTGTTGGAAAAGGTTGTATCTCTCAATTCTTCCAGGGCTGCCAATTCTGCTCTTCTCTGGTCTCCTATACTCTCGGGATCTAGAAGCAACTCTGTAACTGCCCAAAAAGATTTGTGCTTGATTTCTACTGGCAAATGGCATGGCTTGCCATAGACGAGACGAAAGGGAGATGTTCCCAATGGATTCTTGAAAGAGGTCCGATAAGCCCAAAAGACCGAGTCCAAAAGTTGTGACCAATCCTTTCGGTCTGGGCGGACAACTTTCTGCAAGATAGTCTTTATCTCCCTGTTCGATACTTCGGCAAGACCATTAGTCTGAGGGTGATAAGGAGTGGCAACCCGATGGTCAATGCCGAACTCGTCTGCAAGGGCCCTGACTTTGTCATTGATGAAGTGAGACCCCCCGTCTGAAATCAAGACTCTAGGTACTCCGAACCGTGAAATGATATTTCTCCTCAAAAATTTGCAAACGGTTTTAGCATCTGCGGCTCGGGCGGGGATGGACTCAACCCATCGGCTGACATAATCTACAGCGAGCAAAATATGCTCGAATCCCTGACTCTTAGGAAATGGGCCCATGAAATCAATCCCCCATGCATCAAAAACCTCACAGAAGTGAATGGGTTGCATGGGCATCATGTCTCTCTGTCCGCAGGTTCCCATTTTCTGACAGTCAGTACATCTCTTCACGAACTCATCAGAATCCTTGAAGAGAGTAGGCCACCACAGGCCGGATTGAAGCACCTTTTGTGCTGTTCTTTTTCCAGAATGATGTCCTCCTGCCTCAAGCTTGTGGCAATATGTGAGGACGCTATGCTGCTCTTCTTGAGGAATGCACCTCCTCCAGATACTATCCCCTCCTTCATGATAAAGGACGGGATCCTCCCAGTGGTAAAACTTGGCCTTAGCTAGTAATGTCTCAAGTTTCTGCCTGGGCCAACCCTGAGGGACTGTCTTGGCAACAAGATAGTTTACAAAGTCAGCATACCACGGGAGTGAGGTGACAGCCAAGATCACCTCATCTGGAAATGTCTCAGTGATAGGTGCGCTGGGCTCAGATTCCTCAAGATTCTCCAATCTGGAGAGATGATCCGCCACCACATTCTTGACTCCAGGCTTGTCCTTAATTTCAATATCAAATTCCTGGAGTAGAAGGATCCATCTGGTGAGACGTGCTTTGGCATCCTTCTTAGCCATTAAGTACCGGATGGCGGTATGATCAGTATAAATGGTCACTCTAGATCCGAGAATATATGATCGATACTTATCAAGAGCGAAGACTACAGCCAACATCTCTTTCTCAGTCACAGTGTAATTCCGCTGCGCGGCATCCAAAGTCCGGCTGGCGTAGTGAATGGCGAACGGTAAACCATCCCTCCTCTGTCCAAGCACAGCCCCAACGGCAAAATCTGAAGCATCCGTCATGATCTCGAATGGGAGAGACCAATCAGGCGGCTGAAGGACAGGAGCTGAGACAACCATATTCTTGAGAGTCTCAAATGATTCAAGACACTTATCATTAACAATAAACTCGGTGTCTTTGGTGAGCAAGTCAGTAAGCGGTCGGGCAATTCGACTGAAGTCCTGAATGAACCGTCGGTAGAAACCGACATGCCCCAGAAAAGACCGTAACTGACGCAAATTGGACGACGGATTGAGTTTTCTGATGATATCCACCTTAGCCGGATCGACCTCCATGCCCCTGTTGGAGACGATATGACCAAGGACCGTCCCCTGAGTCATCATGAAATGACTCTTCTCCCAGGATAAGACAAGATTGACCTCAATGCAGCGCTTCAGCACACGGTCTAGGCAGTCAAGACAAGCGTCGAACCCGTCGCCATAAACCGAGAAGTCATCCATGAAGACCTCTAAACAGTCACCCACCATGTCCGAGAAGATGGACAACATGCACCTTTGGAATGTCGCCGGAGCGTTACATAGACCAAAGGGCATCCGTCTGAAAGCATAAGTCCCAAACGGACAGGTGAATGTCGTTTTCTCCTGGTCTTCGGGCGCAATGGCCACTTGATTATATCCAGAGTACCCATCAAGAAAGCAGTAATGACTCTTCCCGGCTAACCGCTCGATAATCTGATCAATGAAGGGAAGCGGGAAGTGATCCTTCTTGGTGGCCTCATTCAATCGTCTGTAGTCCACACAGACCCTCCAAGAAGTTGGTACTCTGGTAGCGATCTCCTCTCCAGACTCATTGACAACTGTAGTGATACCCGTCTTCTTGGGTACCACATGTAACGGACTTACCCATTTGGAGTCGGAGATGGGATAGATGAAATCGGCGCTCCACCACTTGGAAATTTCTTTCATGACTACATCTCGAAGATTCGGGTTCAGCCGTCGTTGGAACTCACGCGACGGCTTAGCGTTATCTTCAAGATAGATATGGTGGGAGCAAAGATTAGGGCTCAGCCCTTGGAGATCAGCTATACTCCAACCGATTGCCTTGCGGTTTCTTTCAAGAACCTCCATCAGACGAGATTCTTGTTCTCCAGTCAAATCTGCTGAGATAATGACTGGGTGCATTTCTGGCTCTCCAGCAAGGAATCTGTACTTCATTGACTGCGGCAGAGGTTTTCGTTCTGGACAACTGGGAGGTGGCAGATCTGGTTTCTGATATGTCTGTGTAAATGCTACCAGGTCTGCATGGGAGAACTCTCGCTCTGCATGAATCGCTGACGAAGGGCGGCCTGATGTATCATCAATAAACTGCACTGGCTCGCATTCTGTCATGGTTGTTGGCTCAGTAGGAATCAGACAAGGTAAGTAGTCCTCAAAGTCATCCCAGTCTATGTCTGAATCCGAGGGATCAGAAGACGATGAGCAAGATTGGAATTCCTCAGCACCACTCATCACAACACTGTCAGCCTCAGAGATATCCTCATCCAGGGGTGTGCTCTCCCGGCTCTCGACTGCCATGAGCTTGAGATACAGTGAATCTGTAGGCAAGGCGAGGGTCGGTGCTACGGGGTCTTTCCAGTTGGATTCATCATCAGTCATCTCGAAATCACAAACCTGGTGGATGTCTAGCTCCTCCTCTGTCATCTGCTCGGCTTCGCTGGACTGTTCTGAGCATTCTGCCTCTCTGGCTCTGATCTCTTCGATCGTCTCTATTTGTATGGTTTCGCCCTCTACGCGAAAACATACCTTCCCGCTATCATGGTCGGTCACCGCCTTGGCTGTGACCAAGAATGGACGTCCAAGAATGATGGGGGAATCAGTTACCGACTCAGGGATCTCCATGTCCAACACAACGAAGTCCACGGGGAATTTCAGGACCTGAATGGTAACGACCACGTCTTTCAATAACCCCTTCGGCCTCTTAATCGACCTATCAGCAAACTGAAGGACGGTTCTGCTTCGAAGAAGAGGGCCAAACTCGAACTGCTTGAGTAAGGCTGCCGGAAGGAGGTTAATTGAAGAGCCGCTGTCTAATAGAGTACAATCAAACTGCTGCTCCTGAATCTCGCATCTGACATAGGGAGCTCCTGCGTCTGGTCGCTTTGCTGGCAATGTGTTCTGAATGGCGCAGCAAGTGTTATGAGTGAGCATATGGATTTGATCTCTGTGCCTCTTCTTCCTTCGGACAGTGGTTGTTTCTTTCAAATTCTTCTTGAAGAAGGGGATATGCTCAAATGCTTCTCGTAGAGTCAGCTGAATATGAAATCTGTCAATCATCTCGTTGCCGAACTCTACCTGTTGGCTCTTTTTTGGATTTTCTTTTTTACCCCCCTTCGCTCGGCGGAGTGCCTCAGGGAAGGGGATTGTAGGGGCCTCCTCAGATGGAGGACTAGGAATCGGTCCCTGTGCCTGTGAGGACGGAGAATCCATACGATAATCATCATTCACCACATATGGATCCGTAATTTGAACAGAAACCTTTCCTTTATTCATATTTTTGTTTTTGTTTTTGTTCCCACAGTCTCTAGATACAAAATGTGGCAACATCACAGATGGCTCAACAAAAGTGGATGTGGTGGCCTCAGTACCACCACTAGCACCTGTCTTCACGGCATCAGCACCGCGCTCTGGTTCAGCATCCAAAATGGTGGCATCAGCACCACCGTCTGCATCTGGTATCACGACGGCATCAGCACCGTTGTCCTGGTCTCCATCATTGGTGGCATCAGCACCACCGTCTTCAACATCATTATTAGCGGCATCAGCACCGCTAGTCTGCTCCTCTGGCGCTCCTGATTCTGCATCTGGCTGTCGCTTAGAAGAGGCGCCGCCGGCTGGCATCCTACCGCTCCTAGTAGTAACAAAATCAGCATCATAATGGGAATAAGACATGTCACTCAAATAATCACTAGGAGAGGTATCCTCTGTGGACTCTACCTGCTCAGATTTTCTTTTTAAATTATTAGGGTTAGGTTCAATCTGAGCTGGTATGGCGGCCTTGCCTTTGATGAAATCCCGCATCTCCTGCCGGAACTCATCCATTTCTTGCCTGAAAGATGCTCGCTGTTCAGATAGCAAGCGGGCAAGATCATCAAGAGCAGGGTTCTCGAAGGCTGGACCCTGAGAACCGGACGTCTGTCCCTGCTGGAAATGGGGCTGCTGCTGCTGGTGTTGTTGCTGAAACTGGGGGGAAGGCTGGTGATAAGACTGCTGAGGCGGCTGACGCTGCCTCCACTGTTGTCCCTGATAGGCGGGACGAGGACCACTCTGGTATTGTTGTGGCTGGGCATACTGGGGCTGCTGGTTGTACTGATGTGGCTGGCTGCTCTGCTGTCCTTGAGCAGGAGGATGTTGTTGGGATGAGGATCCACCATTGCCCCAACGGAATCCAGGGTGATCCCTACGAATTGCGGGCTGAGGGTATCGGTCATACCAAATTTCGTTGACTTCCATCAACGGTTCCTGCTCGAAGGAAGGTGGAGGAAGAACTGCCAGTGGCTGCTCCGGCTGATACACCACCATCTGTGTCTCCTGAGATGGCGGTTGCTCAGGATGGTACTGCAACAATGGAACCGGCTCCGCCTGGATATGGTTCACCTGGCGGTATGAGGTGGAGGCCTGGTTGGGATTGTTGCTGCTGGAAGCACCCTGTGACCTGGGAGGTTGTTGTGAATGGGCATGTGCCTCCTGAATACAGAGAATTTGAGTCTTCAGGTCACTCATTGTTTTGGTGAGAAGGTCCATCTGGGCTAGACCTTGGTTCTGTTTCTTTTCGAGGATCTCCATGCGGTCCAGCTTTTCACTGATAATGCCCATGTCGGCTGCTGCTGACTCGGCTTGTGCTGCGGCTACCGACGTTGTGCTGGGACTGGCATCGATGCGGGCGATCCTCTGAAATGATCCCGCTCCTTGCGGGGGCTTCTGCTGATTGTAGACTCTGGCCTGGGTCATCACTGTGGAGTTCTCTGCCATACCTTCGTAGATGGCCCAGACGTCGTCTTCTCCCTTGGAGAAATATGATCCACCGCAAGAGGCGTTCACAAGCCCCTACAGCTCCGGTGTCAGCCCACAGAAGAAACTCTGCACCAGGTGGGGCTTGGAGATATCGTGATGTGGACACCGGTCTATGAGCTCTCTGAATCGATCCCATGCTTCATGGAACTGTTCATTTGGGATCATGACGAAGTTGCTGATCATGACTCGAGCTGCGTTGGTCCGGCCGAGGGGATAGTATTTCTTCAAATATACGGACCAGAGATCTGCCCAAGTATCGACGAATCACCCTAGATGCTTGAGCCAATATGCGGCTCGATCAACCAATGAGAACGGGAAGGCGATCATCCTGATAGTGTCCTCGGTCAACAACCGATCGTGGATAGTGCTGCATATCATTTCGAACTCTTGGAGATGGAGGTGCGGCTCTTCGGTCGGCAGCCCATGGAACTTGGGAAGAAGCTGGATCGTGTGGTGCCGAAGCTCGAAGTCTCCGTGGATTGGCGGGAGTCTGATCCACCGGTGAGTGAGGGACGAAGCAGGGTTGTGCAGTTCCCTTATGATGGTCTGTGGCGGTCGCTCACCGTCTGGATCGCCTCCTCCTGCATCAGGTCCTCCTCCTTCTCCGCCACCGCCTCCTCCAGGTCGGTTCTCTCTCAGCTGCGCGATCTCTCTCATGAGGTCACCCATGAATGTACCCTGGTCCTGGATCTGTCTCTGCATCGTCTCCAAGGATGCTAGCAAGGAATTGTTGATGGCCACCTGATCGATTATGAATGGAGGGTGATCGTGGTCATCTGGGTGCTCGCCTCTGTCTGCCATTGCTTGATTCTCTGAAAATGCAAAAGAGGCCATTTCAGGTGCTGTTGAATGAGCGGAATTCTGTGATTCACTGAACTCTAAAATGATTGGACTGAGGGACGGAGAATGGGAAGGGTGGTCGAGGGGGAACATGGTGGATGTGAACTCAGGCTCGGAGAGCGGACTCTCCGAGTTATTCCTAGATGAATAAGGAGGAGTGCTGAATAGCGATGCCGACAAGGTCGGCCTAAGAGATCTCCGTCCCATCATCTTGATTATTCGGGAAGAGCAGGATAAATGCAAGAGAAGAAGAAGATGAGATGCAACAAAATTGTGCACAATTGTGCGGTGTTTTTGATCTTGACCTAAATGAATCTAACAATCAAACGCAAAGCAAGGGTAAGTTCACCAACTCAACTCGTGAAGCCGTGAAGGTTCGGCTTTTATCTTGTCAGTTTTAGCTTGTTTTCAGGTATTTATCTTTTCACGAGTCCTTAGAGCGCTACGCCTATAGGAGCGAGAGTACTGCCAGGAAAGTGTCCCCGTACTTGTCCTCCTCCTGTGTAACCTGTAACTTGCGCTTTTTGAGGTCCTTGTAACCCTTCCTGGATCCCTACTCAGCCAAAGAAAAAGAGGGAGGAAGCCGATAGGCGAAACCGATACTTCGGACCTCGCTCGCAACGGAATCACCCGTGAGCGTACAAGGTCCTACTCGGACGCAGCCGGTGAGACAGACACACCCGTGAAGGCGTGGCCTAAGCTCGGTACTTCGGACAAGGTCGGTGCTCTCACAATAGAGAGTCACCAATGGCGACCAAGCCCTACTCGACTACATACGATAGTGGCGCCAATACTTCGGAAATCCAGGCGATACACAAGGCAGCCACAAGTTGGGTTTTTGGCTCTAATCCTTACGAAGCGCTCACCTCACTTGGAAGGAAACCTTCCCATGCAACCTGAAGACAAGTGAGGGTATTACTCTCCCCAAGCAATGAATCCAATTACCAATTTTATTTTGGTCAAGTTTTCTTTAACAGTCCCTTTTTTAATTTTTTTGGTGTTATCGCTTCTTTTGAGTCAATTCAAACAAGCGCCTAACGGTTTTTGTATTTTTCCTTTATCCTACTTTGTTCCAAAAACAGAGGGAGAATAGAGTCGGAAAAGCCGTGCAAGTTGACACCAAGGTGGAAATCTCACCTTTGTGCCTAGATGATGCGTGCAAAGTAAGAGGACTTACAGCGAATCCCAGCTCTCTCCATGCGGGATGCAAAGCAGAATTTTTAAACCTATGCTATATGGCGATATGCAAGCGGAAATCGTCCTAGAACAGGCAGCTGCTAGCGTGAAGAACCACAAGCTAACTAGTAACTCCTAATCCGAGTGTCCGGTCTAGGCTCACCCCTCCTCTGCCCAACACATTTGGGGTAGGAGAAAGCGCTTGTTCGGGTGTGAGCTCGCGGCGCGTGGATTTGGAAGCTACTAGCTAACTGTTTAATTAGTCTAAGTCCAAATACGAATCTATAAGAGCGTGCAAATATAATTAGGTGTTTGGACCTATTCTAATCGAGTCAAGCAGACCTAGAACTAAGAGCTCAATCCACAAAAGAAAGTGAAAAATGAAAACAAAACCGGAAAATGACAGCGATAAAAACGCGATAAAAATCCGCGGTGAGCCCCCGGGTGAACAAACACCCGGAAGTTAGGCCCGAATGTCTAAGTGTCCAAGTCCAAGTGTACCTGTATTATTACAAATTAAATGAATCACTCTCTCACCAAAAATAAATGAAAACCAATCTAATCACTCTCTCTCTCACTCCTTGCTCTCTCCTGCCGGCTTGGCTAAAGAACAGCCGGCTCCGCTTCCCAAGGATGCGTCGGGCCACCTAGGCGATCCGCCTCGCTCCGCGGTCCCTCGCAAGAAGACAAAGAAGAGTGGTCAGATAGCTCAACAAGATATATCAAAATGTAATAGATGGAAAATGATGCTATGGTAAACAATCACACAATCAAACAAATATATCAAAAATGTGAACTACTCGCTGTTGCTCCCCGGCAACGGCGCCATTTGATAACCGCAGATTATCGAGGGTCTAAATACGTCGCTGTTGCGACCCACAATAAAATGCGATTAATCAACAATTAACCCACACTAAGATCAATGAATTAGAACTAATGCGGAGTTAAAATTTATTTTTAACTCTACATAAAAGATGTATAGGTGCAAGTATGTAGAGAGTTCGAACATAGGGAACAAGCAGGGTAGTTCAAGCAAAAATGCTAAAGTGTGTGTGTGATGTGTGGAGTGTCTACACTAAGCAAACAAGCAAATGAATTTTTGTGGGTTTTTAATTTTTAATAATATTTTTTTATTTAATTTTTAATTTTGTATTTTGATTTTTGATTTTCTGATTTTTATATTTTATATTTTATATTTTTTTATTTTTCTTTTCAATATTGGAGATTAAAGACAATATAATAAAAAGCAAGCTAAAATATTTATAAAAATGCACAAAAATAACCAAAAATTCATAACTAAGATGTTTTTGGTATTTTTATAATTTTTTACTGTTTTTGTGATTTTTGGGAATTTTTCAAGGTATTTTTGATATTTTTAAATACTGAAATAAGACAAAACAGTGGAAATAAGGCTGGCTGTGAATAAAAATGCACTTTAAAAATAGCAAACAGTAGCTCAAAATTTTCACACTATTTTTCAAATAAAAAGGACAAAATAAGGAACAAACAGGAACTGAGATTTTGATTTTTGGAGTTTTCTACTATTTTATATATTTTTTTTGAAGTTTTTGAGTGTTTTTAAATTTTTAGTGTTTTTCTTTTGAGATTTTTAATGATTTTTGGACTGACACTAAAATAGAATATAATAGACACTAGGTGAATTTTTTGGAATTTTTGGAGGTGTTTTAATATTTTTTTGGTATTTTCTAATCTAGACAATGCATAAAAAGCAAGTTTTTGATTTTTAATAAATATAAAAATAAAATAAAATCAAAAACTAAATATATGGCGTTAAAGTACACATATCCAGGAGCTTAAGTCTATTTTTGTGGAATTTTTGGACTTAGAATGATATATTAAATAAATACCACAAGCATCCAAACATTAAACAGTCCTGGCAGGGGTATATGTGCAATATCTAAAACATCCAGGGGCATACATGCAATTTTCCACAAAAATATACACTGTATATTCAATTTTTAGCACCAAAATGTAATTACAAAAGTCGCCTGGGCCTCTTAGCAATTTTCCCACCAGGGCGCGTGACTTGCACGCGCCTGGCGAGGACTAAACTGTAATATTACGAAACCCTAGGGGCCTACTTGCAAAATAACCAAAAAGTTTACACGTGCTGCAATAGTTTTAGGACTAAAACAAAATAAACAAACGTCCGAGGGTGTCCTTGCAAAATGCCCACCCCCTCACGTGAACTGGTCACGTGAGGTGACGTGGCGAGGGACCTAGACGCAAATGTTAAAAGCCTGAGGGTCTTTTTGGCAAATATTACAATAAAATTACACTACAGACAAAAGTTTAAAGATTAAACTATAAATACAAAAGGGTCGAGGGTGAAGTTGCAAAATACCCTCGGCGCGCCGATCGAACGGCTGTGGGTCTTCACTTAAACACGTGTCGTCGATCGGACGGCGATGGCGCTTCGTGGATGCACGGCGGAGATTAGAACGCTCGAAGACGATCTGACGGCTGAGGCGTGGTGCAATCCAACGGCTACTGCTTGATCTGGGCGCTCCACCTCGATCCAACGGTGGCGAAGCCCGGAGCAAGAACAGGGACGAACTCCGGCGAGTCGAGGTTCGCCGTGGTCAAGCTCCGTCTCCGGCGATCGGTTTGGCTTCAAAAGCGAGCTGGAGCTTCCTGGGGTCGTCCTCTATCTCCTGGGGGCTTCAAAATCGCACGGCGTTGGCCGTGCCGCTCGCAGGTGGTCGGCGGAGCTGGGGAGCTCGTCTGATCTCCGGCGAACCTCAAAAACGCGCCCAGGCGCGAGTCAATGTGCTTTGACCCTGCAAAAAGCGTTAGAAGGTCCAGGGCAAAGTGCCTGGACCTTGGGTGGACCTAATCGATGCGCGAGGGGGAGTGGTCGACGGTGGCCGGAGGTGCGCTCCGGCGATGATGCTTGGAGTGGCGAAATACGCGATGGAACTTAGAATTTTTTTTGGGGTTTTTGAAGCCTAAGCTAACAGGAACTAAATGCAAGAAAGAACTAAGCGGGGGGATGCCCTCGATGGCCGGAGCCAGAGGAGAAAGGGTACCTCGACGCCGGCTGTTGGCGGAGGTGGTGGAGCTTCCCTCGACTTCGCGCGCCTTGGCTGAAGGGCTGGCGGTGGAGCTGTCACCTCCACGGAGCTCAGGAGCACGATGGTGGCGCTGAAGGGTGGACCAAGGGGACTCAAATTCAAAAGGAAAGAAGGGGGTCGGTTATATGTGGTTTGACCCGAGGTGACAGGGGTCCAAAGACCAAGATCTCTGGAGCGATTCAGTGATCCACAAACCTATGTTAGATATGGGCGAGCCTCCTCGATCATCGATGATCAAAAGTCAAGAAGGCGCTAGCACGAAATGAGGTGCCTAGCGCCCTCGAAAAAACCGAGAAATCGACCCAAAAATAAGCCTCTGACAAGGCCACAGGGGGTAGGTCAGACTGTTGACCTAGGTCAACAGTCCTGGCCTCCTGGTTGGTCCACGTGGACTAACCAGGAAAAACCCTGGAAAAATGTTTTATTAATTCTATTTAAAATGCTAAATGGCCGAATTAAATAAAAGTTATAAAATAAAAAATGCTCGAAATTTTATGTAGTATTTTATTCTGATGTTTATTTATTTTTAGGAAATTTATTTTTATAAGTTACCTTTTTAACCCTATATAGGTATAATACCTATGTATTTTAGTATTTTATTTTTATTTTGTGTATTTTATTTTTATTATTTTTATTTATGATTTTATAAAATTATAAAATACTTTTATGTATACAAATATATTTTTATTTTATTTTTCTGATATGTTTTGTATATTTAATAAAATACAAGTATGTTTTGTATAGGTATATATATAGGTAATGTACCAATGTGTTGACTATATACAAATATTTTTATTTGTATTTTATTTATGTTTTTCTTCTGATTTAAATACACATAATTATTATAAGTAATATTTACAACATTATAAAAATATAAAATTATAAAAATAATAAATAAAGAATAAATAGAATATTTTAATATGTACAAGTATACAATGGGGGTCCAAAACTCAACTTTCAAACCGTAGCTCCGCCAAATGCGAAACCACCACCATTGGATAGATTATTTTATTCTATATACAATTAAAGGTGAGTTTGATGCATTTGGAGTTGTCGTTTGTGAGATACGGGTCTGGGAAGTTGGGATTTTGGATTCTTATTCAGATCATAACTTTTTATCTGTGTATTATTTTTGAGTGAAATAAATTTTGTATTTTTCTTTATTAATTTATCTACAACTTTCATGTACAGAGTTTCTTTATTTGATGAATAAATAGTGGAACCAAAAATAGGTCCCAAAATGAATAAAGAATGAATAAAATGTATAGGTATTTTATCTGTATTTTCCAAGATTGATTTGAGATCTGGCTATCATCAGTTAAAGATTAGAGGAGAAGATGTCCCTAAAACTGCATTCCGAACCAGATATGGGCATTATGAATTCCTAGTAATGCCTTTTGGATTGACAAATGCCCCAGCTGCCTTTATGGATTTGATGAATAGGGTTTTCCGTCCATATCTGGATAAGTTCGTGATTGTATTTATTGATGATATTCTCGTATATTCTAAAACAGAGGAAGAACATAGAGAACACTTGAGAATTGTACTTCAAACTCTGAAGGAACACCGACTATATGCAAAGTTTGATAAATGTGAGTTTTGGTTGAAGAAGGTTGCATTCCTAGGCCATGTCATATCTGGAGAAGGAATAACAGTAGATCCATCAAAGATAGAAGCGGTTCTTAAATGGGAACGACCGATAAATGCATCAGAAATCCGAAGTTTCCTTGGATTAGCTGGGTATTATCGAAGATTTGTTGAAAACTTTTCTAGAATTGCCGCACCATTGACAAGGTTAACTAGGAAGAATGTGAAGTATAGTTGGGACGAAGAATGCGAGAAGAGTTTTAAGGAACTCAAGAGTCGTCTCACCTCAGCACCCGTACTTAGCCTTCCTTCAGGACAGGGTAATTTTGTAATCTATAGCGATGCCTCAAGACAAGGGCTGGGATGCGTCTTGATGCAAAATGATAAAGTGATTGCTTATGCCTCTAGACAGCTAAAACAACATGAGTTAAATTACCCAACTCATGACCTTGAGTTAGCTGCTATAATATTTGCCTTAAAGATCTGGAGACACTACCTATATGGAGAAACTTGTCAAATCTTTACGGATCATAAGAGTTTGAAATATATTTTCTCTCAGAAAGAGTTGAATCTAAGGCAAAGAAGATGGTTAGAACTAATCAAAGATTATGATTGTTCCATAGAATATCACCCGGGTAAAGCCAATGTCGTAGCTGATGCTCTCAGTAGAAAGTCCAATGGTCGGCTATCTCACTTAAAAGCAGAGTATTTACAGTTAAAAGAATTACGAGCAAAGTTAACCATAAATAATTCTGGAGCCCTATTAGCATCCTTACAAGTGAGACCCGTATTATATGATAAAATCAAGGAGGCACAAGTCCATGATTCTGAAATCATTAGAATGATTGAGAAGATTAAAGGAGGAGATGAAGCCGGGTATACAATAGATAGTCAAGGGGTCTTATTCTTTAAAGGAAAACTATGTGTTCCGAGGAAATCTGATATAAAGACTGAGATTCTGGAAGAGGCACATAACTCCATGTATACTATGCATCCAGGAAGTACTAAGATGTATAGAACACTTAAGAGCTACTATTGGTGGTCTGGCATGAAGAGAGAGATTGCAGAGTATGTTTCTAGATGTCCTATATGCCAACAAACAAAACCGGAGCGTTTGAGACCTGCGGGGACATTACAGCCACTTCCAATACCAGAATGGAAATGGGAACACATCACTATGGATTTTGTTACAGGATTTCCAAGGACCCGTCGAGGTCACGATGCAATATGGGTCATAGTAGACAGATTAACTAAGTCTGCACATTTCTTAGCCATTAACAAGACATACAGTCTAGACCGCTTGGGAAAGATCTTTGTTAATGAGATAGTTAGCCGTCATGGGGCTCCTGTGTCAATTGTATCTGATAGAGATCCACGATTTACTTCTAAGCTATGGCCAAGCTTACATAAAGCCATGGGAACCAAATTAACATTCAGTACAGCCTTTCATCCTCAAACAGATGGCCAATCAGAACGGACTATCCAGACTCTAGAAGACATGCTTAGAGCCTGTGCACTAAGCTTTAAAGAAAGCTGGGATGAACATCTCTCACTTATAGAGTTTGCATATAATAACAGCTATCATGCTAGTATTGGGATGGCACCTTATGAAGCCCTGTATGGTAGATCATGCAGAACACCTATCTGTTGGAGTGAGGTTGGAGAAAGAAAATTAGTTCAACCTGAATTAATACAAAGCACAATAGAAAAAGTTGAGGAAATCAAGAGATGCTTAAAGGCAGCACAAAGCAGACAGAAAAGTTACGCAGATAAGCGAAGGAGAGACTTAGAGTTTCAAGTGGGAGACCATGTATTTCTGAAAGTATCTCCATGGAAAGGCCTAATTAGATTTGGGAAGAAAGGGAAACTAAGCCCTAGATACATTGGCCCTTACGAGATTACTGAGAGAATTGGAAGTGTAGCTTATCGACTTCGACTTCCAGCTGAACTAGCAAGGATACATGATGTCTTTCATGTCTCTACACTTCGGAAGTTTATTCCAGATCCAACCCATATGATACAACCTCAAGATATTCAATTGAAGGAAGATATGTCATACGAGGAGGTTCCTGTGGAAATTCTAGATTATAAAGTACAAGAGCTTCGTACAAAGAAGATTCCTTTAGTCAAAGTTCTATGGAGGAGTCACGCAATAGAAGAAGCCACATGGGAATGAGAGGAAGAAATGAGATCTCAATATCCCCACTTATTTTCAAGCTAGCAAAGGTACTTAAATTTCGAGGACGAAATTTATTACAAGTAGGGGAGAATTGTAATACGCGTTTTTGTACACTATACTTTTGAATGATATCAAGTGTTATTTCAAGGAAATATTGAATTAATAGTATTTGACACAGTCAATAGATTCGCTTTGATGCAACAATTTCATTGAAACTTGTTTTGTAAAAATCAGAGACCATCTTGAATAATTATGACTTTTAAGAGTTCTTTGGATTGTCTAGCACATCATTAAGACTAATTAAGTATGATTAGTGTTAATTACCCGTCATTAGGGATAGTTAAGCGTCATTAGCATAGATTTATACTCATTAGCCATAATCACATCACTAAGACTAATTAAACATGATTAGTGCTAATTACCCATCATTAGTGATAATTAAGCGTCATTAGCATAGATTTATACTCATTAGTTATAATCACATCATTAAGACTAATTAAGCATGATTAGTGCTAATTACCCGCCATTAGTGTTAATTAAGCGTCATTAGCAAAAGTAGGACACATGGAGTGTAAATCATGGGACACGTGTCGTTCTATGGTCAGGACATGTGTCAAAACCTCAGTAGTGCCATGTGTCATTATCTTGAGACTAACACATGTCACGGTGTAGCCTATTGCTTGGGCAACAAGTAATCTCATGGATAAGACTAGCCACATACTTGGGCAACAAGTTTCCTTGTGATATTGCCATGTGCCATGCCATGTGTCTTCATACACATGAGCCTCCCTTACATGTTGACACATGTCACACATGTAAAGGGGATGGGGGGCTATAAATACCCATGACCCCCCATACACCTCCTCACATCATCCCACGCCCATTTCTCCACCATAAAGCCGCAAGGCCGCCGAGGTTGCGAGAGGAGCTCGAGAGGAGCCGCGGCGAAGCCCTGCCGGATATCGAGCGTGTTTTTGAAGCCGTAACGAAGTTCTGTACGCACCAAGCCGTAGTATTCAATCTAAGACGGCTTTAGGGGGGGGATTTCACAAAAGAAACGTTTCCGACCCAAGTTAGACAACAATCAGGTGAGGGATTCTCAAGCGCTATTTTAAAGCACTAGTTTTTAGCTTTTATGCATAGTTTTGAATAGCAAGTATGAAATCGTGTTTTTCTAAAGCTTTTACGCATGAATTACAAGTACCATACAGTTGATATGAAAGCAGGGCTTTAGAACGTATTTCAGGCGTCGTTTCAAGTGTTTTATCATGATAGCACGTTTTTATGCATTTTGTTCTTGATGGAACACGAGACGTGATGTTTCACTATTTAGATACGAGTTTTATGCAAAGAATTATGTTTTGCACGGTTACTATGCATTATGGCTCAGTTTTCAAGTTCTTAAACAAGTTCTAGCTATCAGAATATGTATGTTATGCCAAGAGTGTTTTATGTTCATGATTTAGCTGCTATGAGATTGAATTAGCAAAAGTACAGTTTATTAGTGACAAGAAAAGGATCAGAATCAGAAGATAAGCACCACAGTAGCTCTTTTATACAATTCGTGAACTAGCCATTAGATATGGTGATGTCATTAGATATGACCCTGAAACCGCCATTAGATATGGCAAACCATTAGATATGGTATCAAGAGGACTTTGGGTCCGCATTCTGTATACATATAGGCTTTGGGCCGTATGCAGGGTGTTTTTGGTCTTTGGGACCGTCTGCGCGTATGACTTAGCTTTGTTTCAGCGTTCATGAGTCAATAAATTAGCCACAGTGGTGATTAGTACAAACAGCTTGATAGTGATGATTATGTTTCAGTTTATCTGCTTTTGAAGTGATTTCAGCATTCAATAGCAAAACTAGCATGTTTTATATGTAATTTCTGTTATAAAGTCTCTTTCAAGCTATTTCACAGTATTAAGCATAAACTTTTGTCATGATGCTCATATTTCAGATTTTAGTTATATGTAAAAAGCTTGAGATCCTTTCACTGGGTCTAAGCTCATAAATGGGTTTAGACTCATCCCGTTATATTATATTTTATACAGATCAGCAGAATCACGATTAACAGGAGAAAGGACCACGGATACACTTGAAGGAGGTGTCTTTTTGCTTTAAGGTTGTTTTTGTAGTGTCTGTGTTATTTTGTAAGAAGTTGTAATAGATAGAATTTGTGTAATACACTTGCTGATGTTGTGAACTTGAAATACAAAGATGTTATGTTTTTGAGATTGCCACATGTTTACTTGAGGAAAAAAAATATTTGTTAAGAAGAAAGATCTCTGTCGCGGCACGTTCTAGTTAGCGGGACGGGTCGTGACAACTTGTGGTATCAGAGCAATGGTTTTAGGACCTTGAGCAAAAAAATTATATTAGGAGTTGACCTATAGGTATTAAAAGATAATTGAGTTATTGATATTATAATCTTGAGGATGTCTAGAATCATTATTAGAGGATTTTGTGATGAAGGATCTAACTGAAGTTTTATTTTTATAGGAAATCATGGCAGCAGAGCAGCCACCTGTGACCACACAAGGCCCTAGTCATGAGAATGATAACAACAATAACATGTATGACACATTGACTTTGATTGCTCAAACACTAGGAGGCATGGCTGCCCACTCAGTTAAAAGACATGAATTTGAGCACCAGTTACCTTTTGAACACGTAAAGAAGTTGGGAGGAGAACCATTTATAGGAGACACTGATCCAAAGAAGGCCAGGGAATGGTTCAAGAATATGGAGAAAATATTTGCTCTTATGGACTGTACAGATGAACAAAAGTTGAAATATTCCATATTTCTACTGAAGGATAGCGCTGATGATTGGTGGACATCGGTAAAAATGAAATATCCAAACCCATCTCATATTACATGGGAGATCTTTGAGAAAGAGTTCAATGAAAAATACTACCCAAGGGTTTATCAGGAGGAGAAACGTAGGGAATTTCTATTCCTTACTCAGGGGAGCAATATGTTTGATGAATATGAGAAGAAATTCACCGAACTTTCAAAGTTTACTGCTTCTCTAGTTGCAACAGAGGAAGAAAAGTGTAGACGTCTAGAAGATGGTATGCATATTGACCTAAAAGAAATGGTTTCGGCTACATGATATACTGATTATGCAAAATTGGTGGAGGCTGCTCGTAGGGCTGAACGAGTGGTGATAGAAAGAAGAAAGTGCAATGATCATGGAAAGAAAAGGTTTGCAGATAGACCCCTATGGAGAGGAAACATGAACAAAGAACCAAGAATAGCTGGGAATTCAAGACAAGATAATAGATCAGCTCCTAGAGTACAAGGGAACCAAACAAATAGATATACAGTTGGGAATTCTGAAAACAGAACTCTTTCTTTTCCACAGTGTACAAACTGTGGAAAGTATCATCCATGAACTTGCCGCAAGGGGGCCACTGGGTGTTATCAATGTGGCGAGATAGGCCACATACGTCAGAATTGCCCCGTACTGGTCCATGGCCGCCGTATTATGGGAAGACCAGTACAAAATGAAAACCGTGATATTGTTGTACGTCGTCCTCCACCTGCAAGGGAACAAAATAAAAATAATACACAGAAGAAATCAAACCAAAGAGAGGGAAAAGCTTTTGCTATGACCTTAGAGGAGGCCATATCTGCAGACGATGTTGTATCAGGTACCACTATTATTTTTGGTAAAAGTGCACATACTCTTATTGATTCGGGTGCAAGTCATTCTTTTATTTCACAAAGATTCTCCATATATGCTGATAAAGTAACAAGTAGTCTCAAGCATGCTTTAGCAATTTCTTTGCCTAAGGGAGAACCAGAAATTATTAGAAGTGTCCTCCAAAATTGTTTGGTTAAGATAGGAGAAAATTATATTGAAGTAGACCTGATTCCTATGGAGATAAGAGAATTTGATGCTATCATAGGAATGGATTGCTTAAGTGCATATCATGCTCTTCTAGACTGTCATAAGAAGCATGTTACTTTTAGAAAACCCGGCGATATCGAATTCACTTTCTATGGAGAAAGAAGGATATATCCTACCCATGTCATCTCCTGTCTCTTAGCCCAGAAGTTGATAAGAAAGGGATATTCCGCTTATATTGCTTACGTGTTTAATACTAAGGCAGAAGCAGTCAGCTTAGAAAATATCTCTGTAGTGAAAGAGTTTCCAGAAGTGTTTCCAAATGAACTACCAGGAATTCCTCCTGATAGAGAAATTGAATTCACTATTGACCTCATTCCGGGTACCAATCCAATTGCCTTAGCTCCCTACAGAATGGCCCCAGCTGAACTTAAAGAACTCAAAACTCAATTGCAGGAGTTGACATATAAGGGATTTATACAGTCCAGTATGTCACCATGGGGTGCTCCTATTCTATTTGTTAAGAAGAAAGATGGTTCCATGAGACTTTGTATAGATTACAGGAGACTAAACAAAGTGACGGTTTGCAATAACTATCCTCTGCCCAGAATAGATGACTTATTTGACCAATTACAAGGGGCCTCTGTATTTTCCAAGATTGATTTGAGATCTGGCTATCATCAGTTAAAGATTAGAGGAGAAGATGTCCCTAAAACTGCATTCCGAACCAGATATGGGCATTATGAATTCCTAGTAATGCCTTTTGGATTGACAAATGCCCCAGCTGCCTTTATGGATTTGATGAATAGGGTTTTCCGTCCATATCTGGATAAGTTCGTGATTGTATTTATTGATGATATTCTCGTATATTCTAAAACAGAGGAAGAACATAGAGAACACTTGAGAATTGTACTTCAAACTCTGAAGGAACACCGACTATATGCAAAGTTTGATAAATGTGAGTTTTGGTTGAAGAAGGTTGCATTCCTAGGCCATGTCATATCTGGAGAAGGAATAACAGTAGATCCATCAAAGATAGAAGCGGTTCTTAAATGGGAACGACCGATAAATGCATCAGAAATCCGAAGTTTCCTTGGATTAGCTGGGTATTATCGAAGATTTGTTGAAAACTTTTCTAGAATTGCCGCACCATTGACAAGGTTAACTAGGAAGAATGTGAAGTATAGTTGGGACGAAGAATGCGAGAAGAGTTTTAAGGAACTCAAGAGTCGTCTCACCTCAGCACCCGTACTTAGCCTTCCTTCAGGACAGGGTAATTTTGTAATCTATAGCGATGCCTCAAGACAAGGGCTGGGATGCGTCTTGATGCAAAATGATAAAGTGATTGCTTATGCCTCTAGACAGCTAAAACAACATGAGTTAAATTACCCAACTCATGACCTTGAGTTAGCTGCTATAATATTTGCCTTAAAGATCTGGAGACACTACCTATATGGAGAAACTTGTCAAATCTTTACGGATCATAAGAGTTTGAAATATATTTTCTCTCAGAAAGAGTTGAATCTAAGGCAAAGAAGATGGTTAGAACTAATCAAAGATTATGATTGTTCCATAGAATATCACCCGGGTAAAGCCAATGTCGTAGCTGATGCTCTCAGTAGAAAGTCCAATGGTCGGCTATCTCACTTAAAAGCAGAGTATTTACAGTTAAAAGAATTACGAGCAAAGTTAACCATAAATAATTCTGGAGCCCTATTAGCATCCTTACAAGTGAGACCCGTATTATATGATAAAATCAAGGAGGCACAAGTCCATGATTCTGAAATCATTAGAATGATTGAGAAGATTAAAGGAGGAGATGAAGCCGGGTATACAATAGATAGTCAAGGGGTCTTATTCTTTAAAGGAAAACTATGTGTTCCGAGGAAATCTGATATAAAGACTGAGATTCTGGAAGAGGCACATAACTCCATGTATACTATGCATCCAGGAAGTACTAAGATGTATAGAACACTTAAGAGCTACTATTGGTGGTCTGGCATGAAGAGAGAGATTGCAGAGTATGTTTCTAGATGTCCTATATGCCAACAAACAAAACCGGAGCGTTTGAGACCTGCGGGGACATTACAGCCACTTCCAATACCAGAATGGAAATGGGAACACATCACTATGGATTTTGTTACAGGATTTCCAAGGACCCGTCGAGGTCACGATGCAATATGGGTCATAGTAGACAGATTAACTAAGTCTGCACATTTCTTAGCCATTAACAAGACATACAGTCTAGACCGCTTGGGAAAGATCTTTGTTAATGAGATAGTTAGCCGTCATGGGGCTCCTGTGTCAATTGTATCTGATAGAGATCCACGATTTACTTCTAAGCTATGGCCAAGCTTACATAAAGCCATGGGAACCAAATTAACATTCAGTACAGCCTTTCATCCTCAAACAGATGGCCAATCAGAACGGACTATCCAGACTCTAGAAGACATGCTTAGAGCCTGTGCACTAAGCTTTAAAGAAAGCTGGGATGAACATCTCTCACTTATAGAGTTTGCATATAATAACAGCTATCATGCTAGTATTGGGATGGCACCTTATGAAGCCCTGTATGGTAGATCATGCAGAACACCTATCTGTTGGAGTGAGGTTGGAGAAAGAAAATTAGTTCAACCTGAATTAATACAAAGCACAATAGAAAAAGTTGAGGAAATCAAGAGATGCTTAAAGGCAGCACAAAGCAGACAGAAAAGTTACGCAGATAAGCGAAGGAGAGACTTAGAGTTTCAAGTGGGAGACCATGTATTTCTGAAAGTATCTCCATGGAAAGGCCTAATTAGATTTGGGAAGAAAGGGAAACTAAGCCCTAGATACATTGGCCCTTACGAGATTACTGAGAGAATTGGAAGTGTAGCTTATCGACTTCGACTTCCAGCTGAACTAGCAAGGATACATGATGTCTTTCATGTCTCTACACTTCGGAAGTTTATTCCAGATCCAACCCATATGATACAACCTCAAGATATTCAATTGAAGGAAGATATGTCATACGAGGAGGTTCCTGTGGAAATTCTAGATTATAAAGTACAAGAGCTTCGTACAAAGAAGATTCCTTTAGTCAAAGTTCTATGGAGGAGTCACGCAATAGAAGAAGCCACATGGGAACGAGAGGAAGAAATGAGATCTCAATATCCCCACTTATTTTCAAGCTAGCAAAGGTACTTAAATTTCGAGGACGAAATTTATTACAAGTAGGGGAGAATTGTAATACGCGTTTTTGTACACTATACTTTTGAATGATATCAAGTGTTATTTCAAGGAAATATTGAATTAATAGTATTTGACACAGTCAATAGATTCGCTTTGATGCAACAATTTCATTGAAACTTGTTTTGTAAAAATCAGAGACCATCTTGAATAATTATGACTTTTAAGAGTTCTTTGGATTGTCTAGCACATCATTAAGACTAATTAAGTATGATTAGTGTTAATTACCCGTCATTAGGGATAGTTAAGCGTCATTAGCATAGATTTATACTCATTAGCCATAATCACATCACTAAGACTAATTAAACATGATTAGTGCTAATTACCCATCATTAGTGATAATTAAGCGTCATTAGCATAGATTTATACTCATTAGTTATAATCACATCATTAAGACTAATTAAGCATGATTAGTGCTAATTACCCGCCATTAGTGTTAATTAAGCGTCATTAGCAAAAGTAGGACACATGGAGTGTAAATCATGGGACACGTGTCGTTCTATGGTCAGGACATGTGTCAAAACCTCAGTAGTGCCATGTGTCATTATCTTGAGACTAACACATGTCACGGTGTAGCCTATTGCTTGGGCAACAAGTAATCTCATGGATAAGACTAGCCACATACTTGGGCAACAAGTTTCCTTGTGATATTGCCATGTGCCATGCCATGTGTCTTCATACACATGAGCCTCCCTTACATGTTGACACATGTCACACATGTAAAGGGGATGGGGGGCTATAAATACCCATGACCCCCCATACACCTCCTCACATCATCCCACGCCCATTTCTCCACCATAAAGCCGCAAGGCCGCCGAGGTTGCGAGAGGAGCTCGAGAGGAGCCGCGGCGAAGCCCTGCCGGATATCGAGCGTGTTTTTGAAGCCGTAACGAAGTTCTGTACGCACCAAGCCGTAGTATTCAATCTAAGACGGCTTTAGGGGGGGGATTTCACAAAAGAAACGTTTCCGACCCAAGTTAGACAACAATCAGGTGAGGGATTCTCAAGCGCTATTTTAAAGCACTAGTTTTTAGCTTTTATGCATAGTTTTGAATAGCAAGTATGAAATCGTGTTTTTCTAAAGCTTTTACGCATGAATTACAAGTACCATACAGTTGATATGAAAGCAGGGCTTTAGAACGTATTTCAGGCGTCGTTTCAAGTGTTTTATCATGATAGCACGTTTTTATGCATTTTGTTCTTGATGGAACACGAGACGTGATGTTTCACTATTTAGATACGAGTTTTATGCAAAGAATTATGTTTTGCACGGTTACTATGCATTATGGCTCAGTTTTCAAGTTCTTAAACAAGTTCTAGCTATCAGAATATGTATGTTATGCCAAGAGTGTTTTATGTTCATGATTTAGCTGCTATGAGATTGAATTAGCAAAAGTACAGTTTATTAGTGACAAGAAAAGGATCAGAATCAGAAGATAAGCACCACAGTAGCTCTTTTATACAATTCGTGAACTAGCCATTAGATATGGTGATGTCATTAGATATGACCCTGAAACCGCCATTAGATATGGCAAACCATTAGATATGGTATCAAGAGGACTTTGGGTCCGCATTCTGTATACATATAGGCTTTGGGCCGTATGCAGGGTGTTTTTGGTCTTTGGGACCGTCTGCGCGTATGACTTAGCTTTGTTTCAGCGTTCATGAGTCAATAAATTAGCCACAGTGGTGATTAGTACAAACAGCTTGATAGTGATGATTATGTTTCAGTTTATCTGCTTTTGAAGTGATTTCAGCATTCAATAGCAAAACTAGCATGTTTTATATGTAATTTCTGTTATAAAGTCTCTTTCATGCTATTTCACAGTATTAAGCATAAACTTTTGTCATGATGCTCATATTTCAGATTTTAGTTATATGTAAAAAGCTTGAGATCCTTTCACTGGGTCTAAGCTCATAAATGGGTTTAGACTCATCCCGTTATATTATATTTTATACAGATCAGCAGAATCACGATTAACAGGAGAAAGGACCACGGATACACTTGAAGGAGGTGTCTTTTTGCTTTAAGGTTGTTTTTGTAGTGTCTGTGTTATTTTGTAAGAAGTTGTAATAGATAGAATTTGTGTAATACACTTGCTGATGTTGTGAACTTGAAATACAAAGATGTTATGTTTTTGAGATTGCCACATGTTTACTTGAGGAAAAAAAAAATATTTGTTAAGAAGAAAGATCTCTGTCGCGGCACGTTCTGGTTAGCGGGACAGGTCGTGACATGCATGGATGCTAAGATGCTTTATTTAAGGCTATTTACAGGCATTTGCTAGGGTTTTAGGTGCCAAAATGATAGAATAAAGATGATGAAATGTGGATTCATCAGACACCTAAGAGGACTGTAGCGGATCTGACAACTGGCATAATACCTAATATGGGGATAATAGTTGATAAGCTCACCATGGTAGAACAGATCCACAAGAGGGTCACTAACCTTGAGGCGCTTTCACGATTGCCGAAACAAGTGGAGGAATTAACTGAGAAGGTAGCCAAGATACAACTACCTGCCCCTTCTGCACCACCTGTACCTGTACATCGAGTTCATCTAGTACAGGAGCAGGTATAGGGTCCTCAGAGCGGCTGGGTTGAGAAGCAGCAGTACACTCAGCTGGAGCAGCACGCACCCCCACAGGTGGAGTCAGTCTACGAGGAGCCTCCGTAGGTTTTTGAGATCAACGAGCTGTGGTACAACCAAAACCCCATCGGCAGACAGATGGGGATAGGGAATGGTCAACAACACCGACCTTCCCTGGCTTACTAGGAAAGCAGCTCCATCCCCACACCGCGCTTTGTACAGTCCTGACCAGGACAAGTATACCAGCCTCAACAGCACTAGCAGCAGCGTACATTCCACTCAGACCAGCAGGGCCCCCCACCACCTTACACCTCACAGTTCCACCAACAGCAGTGCCGGCAAGGCCAATAGGGCCAGTATAGAAAGCTGAATCACTCATACTCTAGTCAACAGCAGCAGGCCCTGCCCACTAGTGAGTTGGAATCCCCACCTTGGCCATACAGACTTTGACTGATAGGGTTCAACAGATACAGAATTATTACCATGACATAAGAACATATCTGAACCGTATCTCACGCCATCAGGATCAGCAGATGGCACCAAAGACCCCAACTCCCACCCAAGTTTAGGCCAACCTCAATAGCACGAATCAGGGTCAGCATCGACCACGAGATCATGTATATTTTTCAGATTATCCTCTATCTGAACATGATATCCTTTCGTACGATAATTTTAATCATATGTCCCTTAGAAGAGGAAAGACCGCAACCACATACCTGATCGGGGACAGGAACATGAGGAAGACACCACCAATTCTCTACCTGAGGGGAACTTGGAGGCAGAGGAGCATCATCACCACCACTATCACCAACCACAATGGAATAAGAGGATTTCCAAATCCTCAAAACAACAAGGTAAAAAGAAGGAGAGGAGCAATAGCAATGAATCAAGCGAGCCTGATGAAGAGCCCACACCTCCATATGAGGAGGACGCACCAGGATTAGCATCACCTGTTTCGTTACATGAATTTCTTTCCAATTCGAGTCAGTGTCAGAGTCAGAGTCCCGGTCATGTACAGAACTCAGTTTTCCGTTTGAATGAAAGCATTTTCATTTCAGAATCTGAGTTGTCATCAATAATCCTTTTCCCCCATACCCTTAATGGTGGAAAGAAGAAATCCATAAAAATCCAAAAAGGTGACCCTAAGATGGCTGAGTTTTGCAATAAATATATCAAGTTCACAATCCCCTTTGATAAGTATGTGGATATGACACCTGCATTTCAGAAGTACCTTAAGGTGAGATCACACCTACTAGGGTCAGCAGGAAAACCAGAAGCCATGTTGAGAAGCACGTTTTGTCAGTAGCCAGTACTTACGCCATCAAGAATGCATTTCCAAGGAAGCGAAGGGACATGGGTGCCCATTATGTGGTGAGTCATGTCGATGACACTGCGTTTACATGCACTCGTCTAGATAATAGATCCTCTATTAATCTAATGCCTGCAACCTCTATGAACGGCTAAATCTAGGGCCTCTTAGGAAATCTAGAGCCTTACTCTAGTTTACAGACAAATCAACCAAGAGGTCCAAGGGAGAATTGAGGAATATTATCATCAATGTCGAGGGTCGGGAATACATGGTGGACTTTACAGTTGTTGATATGGAGACCCCTCGAAATTGGAGAAATTCCCAGATCATTCTTGGAAGGACCTTCCTTAGAACAACATGGGCCTTATTTTATTCTAAGATTGGGAAAGTTCAGTTCCAAACTCTAGGCTGAGATGAGGAACTTGAGATGAAGCAGATAAGGTGGTGGAGACCAAATTCTGAATCAAGCAATGAGTACACTTCATCGGAAGCTGTCTATGTTCATGCAGACACAATTGGGACATGGAGATAGAACCCAGCTAGCACCGATGAGTCTATCTCCGCTGGGGAGAATCTTGTACATGAGACAGTTCATGAAATCCTTAGGAACAAACATAGTGCAGATCATGCAAAAAATGCATTCCCCTACATCTTCGATGACACAGAGGCCCAGTTGGGCCTATCAGTCCTTTCCTCTTTAGGACAATCTAAAGATGAGGATGATGAGTCGGACATGGCTTTTACCGATTGATTGGATCCTTTTGACGATCTGACTCCAGAGCTGAGTCAGTTGGTGGCAGTTACTTTAGAGACAGATCCAATCACTACCAGCACAGAGCTAGAATTGATTGAGCCAGATTTTGTCGATGACCACACTTTACTTGAGCTCAAATCATTAACCACAACCTTGAAATATGCCTTCCTTGTGAGACAGGAGAGGAAATTTTGGGTCATCATTAGTTCGCGATTGATCGAGGAACATGAATCTCGCTTGCTAGTGATCCTGGAGAAAAATAGCAAGGCGATAGGCTGGAGCATCTCCGGTCTCTACAGGATAAATCCCGCTCTGTGTTCGTACCATATCTACCTTGAGAATGAATCTAAACCCTCTCGTGAGTTCCAACACAGGTTGAATCCAAAATTTACGAGAGGTAGTGAAGAAAGAACTTGAGAAATGGTGTGACGTGGGTTTTATTTATCCTATTTCCGATTCCTAGTGGGTGGCACCCATCCATGTTGTCCCAAAAAAGTCGAGCATTCAGACGACCACCAATGAGGACGGAGAGGAGATCGTGATACGAGTACCCACATCATGGCATGTCTATATGGAATAGAGACGCTTGAATGCTGTGACGAAGAAGGATCATTTTCCCTTAACTTTTATTGATCGGATCTTAGAAAGATTAGAGGGAAAAGAATTCTTCTTCTTCTTAGATGGGTTCTTGGGCTACAACCAAGTAGCTATCTCTCCTGAGGACCAGGAGAAAACCACATTCACATGCCTCTTTGGTACCTATGCTTTCAGGCACATGCCTTTAGAGTTATTCAATGCTCCCAGTACATTTCAAAGGTGCATGATTGTTGTATTTGCCTAGATGGTAGGTGAATTCTTGGAAGTCTTCATGGATGACTTCTCAGTCCACAGTGATTCCTTCAACTCATGTATTATAAATTTGGACCGAGTCCTCAAAAGATGTTGTGAGGATAATCTGGTTCTCTCCTAGGAGAAAAGTCACTTCATGGTGACAGAGGGCATTGTGTTGGGGCTTGTCATCTCCAAGAGAGGAATGGAGGTTGACCCTACCAAGGTGGACGTGATCAAACGACTCCAACCACCAATCAATGTAAAATAGTTGCGGTCATTCCTTGGGCATGATGGATTTTACAAGAGATTTATCAAAAAAATTCAAAGATTTCCTGACCGCTAACTGAGCTTATAGGCAATGATGTGGAGTTTATTGTCGATCACAAATGTCTTGATACCTTTAAGCGACTTCAACGGATGATCATGGATGCCCAAATCCTACAAGCCCTAGATTAGTCTTTTCCTTTTGAGATAGTGACGGATGCCTCAAACTTTGTCGTTGGGGTTGTGCTAAGACAGAGGAGAGATGATGTCCTGTTTGCTATACACTATGCAAGCAAAGTGCTTGATCTCTCTCAGCGTAACTATACAGTTATTTAAAAAGAAATGCTTGTGGTAGTGTTTGCCTTTGATAAGTTTAGATCTCATCTCATCGGATCTAAGGCGATTGTTTTCACAGTTCATACAACACTATGGTACCTAATGGAAAAAAGGGCGCAAAGGTGCATCTTCTTAGGTGAATTTTACTTATCCAGGAATTTGACTTGGACATCAGAGATAAATATGGAATGAAGAACGTAGTAGGTGATCACCTCTCCCGACTCAAAATTCTTGATACTTCTGATGATACACCTATTCGAGACTCCTTTCCAGATGAGTTAGTTTTTGTTATCGGCTGACTCCCATGGTACACCAATTTCGTTAACTATCTTCTCTCCAAGAAAGTTCCCGAAGATTGGCCCAAGAGCAGCATAGACCGACTCAAGTCGGATGCAAGACATTACCATTGGGAGGATCCGATCCTTTTCTTTGAAGGACCGGATTGTGTCTGGAGGAGGTGTATTCCTCATGAGGAATACAAGAGTGTCCTTACTTTTTGCCATAGTCTGGGGGCAGGAGGACACCACTCCGAGAAGAGGACCACATGAAAGGTATTACAGTGTGGCTTATACTGGCCAACTCTATTTCGCAATGCTCTCACCTTTATGAAGTCGTGCTCAGTATGTCAGTGAATGGGAGGAACCGTTGGTTCCAAGGATGAGATGCCAATGCAGACTGACATCATTTGTGATGTCTTTTATGCTTGGGGCATCGACTTCATGGGCCCATTCCTAGTTAGCCATTGTTTTGAGTACATCCCTCTTGCGGTAGATTACCTATCAAGGTGGGTGAAGGCTATTCTGACCCGGGCCGCAGACAACAGGATTCTTTCTAAATTCATCAGAGATCATATCTTTTCTAGGTTCGGGATACCAAAAGTGTTGATATCTGATGGGGGTAGCCATCTTGTTAATAGAGATGTAAAGAAACTTGTAAAGGATTACGACATCGAGCACTGTGTCGCTAGTCCTTACCACCCACAAACCAATGCCATGGTAGAGGTGTCAAATAGGGAGGTTAAGACCATATTGCAGAAGCTTGTCCACCAAGACATGAATGATTGGTATCAGATCTTGGACCAAGTCCTTTGGTCTTACAGGACAGCTTATAAGATACCATTAGGAACCTCTTCATTCATATTGGTATTTGGGAAGTTGTGCCACTTGCCCGCAGAGTTAGTGCATAAAACCGAATGTGCAATCAAGAAGGTCAATTGGAACACACACCTAGGGTAGAAAAAGAGAGAGATGGATCTAAATGAACTTGTGGAGATCAGAAACTGAGCATACAGCAACAATTTGGTGTACAAGGATAAGGTAATGCGTTGGAACGATATATTTATCAGATGAAAGACCTTTGGATAGAAGGTATGGTTGTTCAATGAAAGGCTGGAGGTTTTTCAAGGGAAGCCCAAATCCAAGTGGACAGGTCTGCTCATAGTCTGTGTTGTGCATGATAGTGGATGTGTAGAGATCTCAGATCTTACAGATGGAGCATAGACATCCTTGGTTAATGGGAAACTGCTAAAACACTTTGTAGAACCTAATGAACAGTTAGTCTACGTTGAGGAGATTGTTTTTATGCATGAGGCAGACTCAGACGACACACATAAAGCTGCACATGAAGCCTTGGAACATTAATCTCTCGCCATCAGCAGCATCAAAAAGATTCAGATCTTGATCCTTGTATATACTCACCTCCTCTTGTACATACTTTCTATCCCTCCCTCCCCCGTCATTTGAATCTCTCAACCTAGCTCCATGTCGTTTCATGACTATACTTAGGATGACCAAATCCTAAGTATAGGGGGAGAGTGATCTGAGTCTACTCATCATTCTTTGCACATCCTCCAGATCCCATCGATTATCACACACACTTCTTTCCTAGACTGAGGATGACAAGAGACTAAGTATAGGGGGTGACCGATGCCCATCATTCATATATACTCATCCATTTCCCCTCTTAATCTCACCCGCCCCATTTTTGATCTTCTTTTACATAGACTGCCAGAGCCTAAGTATCGGGGGTGGAGCGACTTCTATACTTTTTGTTATTTTAGCTCTCCTACGCTTAGAACGAGCTGTCTTTTTCCTCGCTTCTCGTGCGCTGAGGACATAACACATGCTAAGTATAGGGGGCATGTATATATTACATATATACTTTACGCATAGCTCATACTTTCGTGTATTTTCGTGTATTTTTTTATATATTATGAAATAATTACGGTATGTGTAAAATTGTGAAATAACTTTTTGTAAAACACATGTATAGTTGTATACTATGTATGCTGTATAATTTTTTAAAAATTATTATAAAATAAGAAGTATACCAAAAAATATAAAAATGAAAAAAATAAATAAAAAATAAAGGCTTCTTATTTACTTTTGCATATCATCCTCGCATTTAAAAAAAAGCTTCTTGCATTTCATTAATCTCTGTAGCATGTCATATGCATCTCATCTGCATATCTAGCATATGCAAAGTGAAAAGTTAGTGGGTTGTGAACCAAGTTTTGAATAGATGTCAAGGATGGATTTGATTTGACCTTAATCTACCTAATTTCAGAGGAACATTATAGTAACTGGAGTTAAGAATTTTCAGGTCAAGTGACTTAATTCTTTGAGTCCGTAAGTCTATGTTCATATGTCATCTTGACTAGTCTAAGTAAAATATTTCATGCACACGTACGATTCATTTATATAGTGACCTAAATTTGACTAGAACCATGCACGTAGCTTTTTTTTGATGAGGTGGTGAGGAGGTAGAATACTCTATCTTGGAGTAGCACAAGGGTGGAAACATCCGTCCTCCTCTAGGGAGGGAATGACGTGTCCGGAATCGCGCGTGTTATGGAGTTGTTCTTATTTGTTGTGTGAAAATAATTATTGTGTCATTCGTTGTAGGCGGTGATCGGAATCGGTCAAGAAAATAACCATAAATATTTATTTAATTTCAATCAAGTGATTTCATTTTTTTTACTTGGGCAAGTCCCAAGGTCGATCACAAGGAGGCAAAGGAACAACCTAGAATTATGTCTATCAAAATTCTACGCGATTTTCGAGGCGGTCTAATTTTGGAATTTTTAAATGCAAATAAGGGATGCAAGATGCAATTTCGACCTATTTTAGGGACTAAAATGTAAACTTAGATCAAACAATGTCCGAAAAATGCGAAACAAGCCACAATGTAGATTATGATGAAATGAATGCACTGAAATTTTTTTGGAATTTTTAGATGTAATATGATTTTTTTATGGATTTTTAAATGCAAACAGAATGAATTTCAAGGATCATTTGTAATAAATAATAAACCTAATTATTTTCAAATGACAAAATTATGTAAGATCTATCACTATGTGATGGATCTCAGAAAAATCCTAAACCTCGAAAATGTGGGGTTTAATAGCTATTAAAAATTAGATACTGAAATATGCAAAATGATTTTTACAGAGCAATTTATGCATGCAAATGCAAATCATTTTGGGCACAATGTCAAGCAAAATTAACTCTACACTATGTGATTTTAGGGAATTTTTAGAGCAACGGTTAATCAGTGGTAATTTTAAGAGCATAAAATGGGTAAAGTTTGCAAATTTCCACAAAACAATTATTTATTAATTAACCAATGATCATAAAAATTTACACCATATGTCAAACTGTAGAGAGTTAAATAATGAACATCATGAATTTTTGGATTAATAAAATAATGGAAAACAGATGTCTAAAATGAAGGAGAAATACAAGGGTCTTTATGTAATATAAATAAATATGAAAATGCAAAGGGGGACTTAATGGTTATTACCGATAAACAGGGGGCGTGATTACAAATTTTCCAAGGGGCACGTGCCATGCACGTGCCCTTGGGATGAATGGTCTTGAGCATGATATGGATGATTTGCAGGGGGTGCACTATAATTTTCCCACCGATTACGTCCGTAGCACGTGACCTTGGGCGTAGCTCTATAGATCAAGGAGTTCTTGGGGGTGAGGACGCAAATGTTCCCTCCGTCACGTACCATGCATGTGTGAAGTGTCTCGGGCCCACCACCCAGCGGTCATGGCTAGCAGGGCTTAGGGCAAGGTGCGATGGTGGAGGAGATGCCTGGTGGAGGCTCCTGGGTTATCGAGGACGCATGTGGTCGGTGGAGAATCTTGGGCAGTTGAAGTTGTCATCGTGGGCGTTGGTCGTTGATGGCAGTTCTGGAGGACGAAGTCGAGGACGGTGGGGTGACCCTGGTGAGGATCGTCGATGAAGTGGCTGAAGGTGTAGTCGAAGATGGAGGCCGACGGAGGGTCGTTGTTGTCGACCGTAGTTGGTGGAGAAGATGGTTGAAGAAGACGGCAACGAAGCGTGAAGTCGGTGGTTGTCTAAGATGATGAAGATACGTTGAGAAGCTGCTGGAAGTTGCGTTAGTCAGAGACGTAGTTGGCTCGACGCCAATGGTGAAGCAGGGGCAATCGCACGAGATGCGTCGTGTTGCAACAAGATCAGAGGGCTTGGATCTCGCCGAGATAAAATGGTCGCGCGAGTGTTGTCAGCACCGTCGGCGTTGGAGAAGATGCTATCAGCAGATGGTTTGGACGAGGGTGGTGAGGTGATTTTATAGGTGAGGGAGGCGACCGGTGAGGGAAGCCAGACTCGTGGGGGTGGTTGGCGACGCGAGAGAAGCGGGGGAGGCGGCTGGTGGTTGCAGAATACGTGGGGCGGCGGCTGCGAAGGGCGACATTTGCGAGGGTGGCCGCGAATCACGATGATGATAACCGAGGCGGTGGCGGCCGGTTTGTGAGGGCATGAGGTTGAAGATGAAGGTGGTTGGCCGTCCGATCGGCCGAGATCGGACGGCCCTCCAGGGGCCAACGTGGCGAGAAAAAGGGCAAGGGGGCGGTGCACGTGCGGAGCACATGCCTGGGAGGCACGTACGACGCACGTGCTTGGGCTTTTAAAATTTTTTTATGAAAACGAATTTAAATAGGGTTAAAAACCGCTGACAGGTGGCAGCCCCAGGGGCGGCCACGTGTCAGCACCAGAAAAATCGAAAGAAAAAGATTTTGTAAAATCAAAAAGAAATAGTTAACGACCTCGGATCGAAAAAGTTCCTTCACAAAAAATGCTCGTCTCAACGAGATCTACAACTTTCATTTGGATATCAAAGCCAAAATTGGTCAAATGTAAAAAGTGAATTTTTGATGTATCCCATGTACATAGAATACCTTGATTTTTGAGTTTTGTATTTTTTTGTCATTTTTAAACAAGATAAAAAATCCAGAAAAATAAGGAGAAAACAAAGATAAATAGAAGACATCGAAATCTATTTTTTTTGGATTTTTATTAATAATGAAAATATGTACATAAAATACGGGTCAAAAACCGATAAAATATACAATGTACAAAAGAGGCCCAAAACCCAACTTTCACATACGAGCTCTGATTCACTTGAACTTGGTCTTTTTTTGAAGGTAATTGAATGTGCATTAGTTCAAAAGTGAGTAGGATCTAATCAGACACTGGATGGGGAGGATATGGGGCTTTTAGTCCGAAAGTTATGAAACTAGGGTTTGGGTTTTTGGTCCACTTAACATGGTTAGTGATTTCTTTTGTATTTTTTATTTATTCTTGTTAGTGATATGTACACAGTGGAGGTGGTTCTGTGTCATTCAGAGTTAGCATGAAGGAGTTAAAAATCCGAGAAATTAGGCTATTTATAGGTCAATTGTGGCTTGGATTTTTGGCTTCTTATTTTGTGCAAAAAATGATGGATAAAATGCCATTCTTATGAAAACATGCATGTATTCTAATTATGTAGAATAAATGCAGAAGTGCTGTTGATTTTGAGGGACTTGAGCTTAATTAATGATACTTAGAGTGGTGAATCTGAGATTCATCATCCCCCTATACTTAAACCATGCTCGTCTCTGAGCATCAAAAAGAAATGCCATGAAGTGAAATGAGATTGGGTTCCATACCAAGACCATGAGCTGAAGGTGAAAATGAAACTAAACTCAACCTTTGGATTAATAGTGTGGTGGAACTTCTGTGAGACTTAGAATTTTAAAATCAACAGCCCTCAAGTTCTACACATCATTGTCGCAGTTTTGGCTCAGAAGTCATCTTAGATCAATCATCTTCCCAAAGTATACCCTATGAACATTGAATAACCGACTCATGTGTGTGAAGGGTTTTATCTCTTCCCCTCCATAATGCCGGACTACCATTCTCCTCTCTTCTCCAGTAACTCATCCTCGGGGAGTCAAGTATTTCCTTCTAAGGTCTGTCGTGATGTGTTCACAATCGAATGAGGGAGAATTTAGAAGAAGGGGAAAAGAACTGGAGGGTGGCCAGTGTAGTCACCTCTCCTTGTGAAGATGGCCAGTGTAGCCGAGTCTCCACCAAGATCTGCAGGTTTTCTTGAAGCTTGGACCTTTTTGGTCGGATTTTATTTGGTAGTTGCTTCTTTGTATTTGGAATTCTTGGTGGTTCACCTTGGATCTTGTTGCGCCCCTACGGATATAGAATCTTTTTGTTCTGTACATTTTTTGGGGTCTTAGAAAAAAAATGTGCCCAACCGTCCATCCCTATTCCGAAGCTTTATTTCAACCCGTACTCCGGTCTTTAGATTTCCACGCTACCAGAAAAGAGACTCACACAGTCTTCCAACATCCCGTCTGAGTTGAGCTAAGTGCATAGTACGAGAGTACAAATTAATTCCCTATTCCAGAGTTGTACCCAGAGTGAAGAGTTCAGGTTAGACACTAAGAGTCGAAGGGTTTACATTGTCATGTGGAACTTAAGGAATCAAGTCAAAAGACCTGAAGCTCTTAAAATCCTATTTCTCGGTGAAGTTCCTCTGAAAATTAGGTGGATTAAGGTCAAGTCCAGACCACTCTTAGTTTCTACTCATAACTCGATTCAGAACCCGATGACTTTTCACAGATGCAAATGCATGTACTGTTGGATGAAGTGCAGGTGTGTGAAATGCAGACACATTTTTTGTGAATTTTGATTTTTGATTTTTTTTAAGCAAAAATAAAATAAGAAGCCATTTTTTTCAAAAATTTTTAGGCAAGGTTAGTGTTAATAGAAAAACACTTCTTTTTTTATTGTTTTTTTTGTTTTTTTCAAGTTAGTTACCCACCTCGTAAATACATATAGACTTACACGAAAGTATGAGATATGGGTAAAATATATACAAAGTATATATACAGACCCCCCTATACTTAGCGAGTGTTGAGTCCTAAGAGCACAAGAAGCGGAAAGAAGACATAGCTCAGGTTAAGCGTAAGGGAGTGAAAAAATGAAAAGAAAAATGAAGCGGTCGGGATATGTGAATGAGGAGAGTATATACAGATGGGTGTCGGTTCCCCCTATACTTAGGCTATGGTCAGCCTAAGTATGGAAGAATGGTGGAAATAGAGCGATCGGGAGATAAGAGAAGAATCGTATGTACAGATGGCATCGGTCCCCACCTATACTTAGGTCTTGGCCTAAGTAGAGAAAGAAGCTGTACAAGGAGGCTGATGTGGTCGGGAGGGAGGGTGGGTAGCCGATGATTAAGGCATTTTTCGGCTGATCTTCTTGTGAGCCTGTGGTGGGAGATCGTAAGGATGAGACGGAGATGAGGCATATGATGATTCCCAACTATAATCGGTGTCATCCTCAGAAAAATCATGATGGATAATAGATGAAGTGTTTGAATTAGATGAAAGATATCCATCATCAGAATTATCCTTAGAGGAATAGTATTTGCAAGTGGACATACTCCAAGTATTCATGTTTTTTTGTTTCTTCAGTTGTTTCCTCAGAATTCGTTCCTTCTTGGGGTCAATCAGTTTGTCCTCAGATGAATATTCAGAAGCACCAGTCTCAGTCAGCTCATATGAAATAATTCCAGTGTACTTGAAGAGGGTAGGAGAATCAGCTTTGGATGAATAGTAGTTAGGAACGGGAGTTGTCCAGCGAGAATTGAATTTTGGATCTTTGCAAAGATATGGCTTTAGAGCTGCCAAACATACTTTACTCATGTAGAATACCTTTTCCGGACCTGATGAGGGATCGTCAACTGATTCCTCTTTCGAAAAGTCAAAGGAAACTCTCTTATTCTTTCTTTGTGAAGGTGTCGGTTCACTTGAGTATCGAGATGAATAGCCACTAGAGTTCTTCTCCTTGGTCGGTTTGTATTTATTCTTGGTTGTCTGAATGTTGATGCACTCTCGATTTGGGATGATTTGGTCCAAGTGTCCAGATAATGTTGATCCAGGGTGCGACCATGCATATATTTCAGGATCGTAGTAGAAGGATTTGTCTATTTTGAGATACGCAGGAATTGAAATACTAGGGAGAGTCTCTAAACCAATAGTCTCATAAACAACCGCTATTTTAGGTGTAACGTCAGTGTAGGGCTCTTCTACCGCTTCATGGTTGCGGTTGTCGGGGACTTTGTGGGTTTCCTCAGAAGTTTGTGGTTCCTCAAAGATAGGGTCAGATCTAAGTGCTTCCAATGCTGTGAAATTGATTTCCCGAGTCTCATAATCAATAATTGCCTTGGCCAATGTCAAGAATGGCTTTCCAAGAATTATTAGAGACTGGGTGAATTCTCCTTGATGCTCAATATCAATGATCGTGAATTCTACTTTGAGCGGAGCACCTTGGAATTTCATGATGACAGAAATGATTACTCTCAACTGTTTTATCGATCGGTCTGCCAATTGAACAATCTCTCGTATCTTCCAAATCGGTCCGAGTTTGAGTTCATGGAATACAGAGGTCGGGAGGATATTAATCGGTGAATCGTCATCAATCCGAGCATGGGTGAAAATTGTGTCTTTGATTTCACAGTCAAATCTAGGCAACCACTTCACTGTGCGGCTCTTGGTTTTTCACCTCAACACCAAGGAGGAGGCCATTGACAAGATATGTCTTTAGGTTTTGGTTCTAATTCTGCCCGACTTTTTCATAGTTAATTTTTCCATTAAAAATATTTTAAGGTCAGGGAAGTGTTCAATGGCCTGTAGAAAGGGAAGTTCAAAAATCAATTTCTTTCCTAGTGCTTCCCATAAAGTAGGATCCAAAGTCTTCAGATCTTCTTTAGTTTCAATTTTTATGTATTTTTCGAGATTTTTGATTTTTTGTGATTTTCATATATTCCGTTTTTTTGGTATTTTCTGTGTGATGTGGTGATGTGGTGTGTTCTTCAGATGAGCAGGGGCTGTGATGTTCGAAATATGAGTCAGAGGCATAGTCATTTTTAGGGGAATAATATGCAGAAGTGTCGTTTACAGAATCATCCCTAGGTTTTTGAACATCCTCAAAATTGTCAAAATGAGATCCAAGCATTTCCTCATTCATTTTATGTCTGAGATCCCATAGAGTGAAATTAATCAGTCGGTAAATTTTTGAAATCTGTCCTCTATTGAATTGAATCTCTTATTTATCCTCAAAAAATCATCCTCAAAATTTGGTTCATGATCAATCATGGGAGCAGTCGGTATGTGTTCGATAATTTCATCTTCCATTTTCTCGTTTGTGCTGAGAGGAGAATTTCTTGGAATATCCGACATATGATCATTATTTTCTGAAAATTTCTCCTCAAAAATAATGGAAGGAGGCTGCTCATATGGTTCAGGCATGTGTATTTGATCTGAGTGGTGTTCAATCCTTTGATCATGATTGGTCAGACCTTGATATTGTGGAGTCAACATACAGGGTTTATGTGTTTCTAAGAGGTCAGTCCACTCCTCTATATGAGTATCATGTCTGATGAGGGGTCTATTATCGTCAATCCAATGCTGATGATCATTCAGTGTATGTCGTTCCATCTGGGTTTGGTTTCTCTGCCAGTCATGAGACTCAAAGGGATTTTGATTTTGAAATGTTTCATTGGCGAGAAACTGAGAATAAGGTGGTTTAGTCGAAGATGGTAAATGGTTATGTGTGGTTGGATAATGCGAATAGAAATTCAATGAGGAGGCCGAATTCATCTGCGGGTGAAAGTCTTCCGCGAATGTAGGAGGATTATTGAAAGAAGAGGATTTGGCTAATTTGAGCCTAATAGAGACAAATTCATTTTCATAGTATAGCTCTGATGGGTGTTCGGTCATTTTTGGTTGGATCTGCGAGAGTTTTCCACAAGAGTTTCATTATCAAGAAAAGAAGTGATTGCACAGGATAGTCAAGAGAAATTTTATCAAATGTGCAGCTATTGATCTTGAAATCGGTTCACGTACACCAATGCAAACACAATTCAAACCCCGGGTTTACCAACTCACACAATGAAGCCGTAAGAGTTCGGCTATTATTTTTTCAATTTTAGTTAGTGATAAATCAATCTTGGCAAAAATTTAGCGAGCTGTTAGGTGCCGAAATTTCGGATTTGGGCTCTATCCTTAAGTGTCGTCTCTTACTCACTCAGAAAAATATAAACATCCAAGGTCGAGGTTGTTCTCCCGCAGAAATTCTTGATTTTATGGGTTATTTTAAAATCGGCTATATTTAGCAGTCCTAATTTTTATTAGGTGATCACTGAAGAATTAAATGAGCACAAATACACGTCTACCATCCGGTCCCAATTTGCTTTAGAATTATGTGATAAAACAAGAGGGAGAAATTCGGGAAAAACCGATGCACGCGGAAAACTATAATGAATGCTCAGTTAGAAGACTTACAGTGAATCCTCACAATCTTCATGTGGGATGCAATACAATAATTAAAAATTATTCTAAATGAATGCAAGCCTATGAAAAACCGTACCTAAGTAGAAAGTTCTATTAGCAGGAAAGAATTGAGTTAAATTTTGTCTAAGTTGATCAATCTATGTGCGTCTCAATTAATGTATAGTGTGGCTTAAGATCCTATGAGCACAATCAAAAAATAAAAATGCTCTGAGAGTCGTATGTGTAGGTCTATCCTAATCGCCACTCAAGTCAAGCCCCGCCCTCACCAAAGAGTGAAGCAGGCCACGACACACAACACAAAAGTTCAGAGACTTTTTACACACGCGAGAGTCCAATTGGACACCGTTGTAAATGAGAAAAAAACTAAAATTTGCAGAAATTTAAAACCTAGACTCTGCGCTCTCTCACGACTCGACAAGATCTTAAATTTATTGCAGCTTCTTCGGATGTCGGTGAAGATGCGTCGGTTTCTTAAAAAATTGCTCCACGTGCGCCGGGTACCTCATAAGAAAAATAAGAGAGATGGGTTTAAGAGAGTGACTCAGAAAATAATCAAAAATAAAATAAAAGAAATAAATGCTGATAAATAAATGCAGGAAATGAAATGGGATGTACAGTGAAAAATTCGGGGGTCAGATTACTCGAATGCGGAAAACTGAACAAAAATTTTCATAATAAAAAACTAAGTCGTTTGCCTCCCCGGCAATGGCGCCATCTGACGTGTCCGGAATCGCGCGCGTTATGGAGTTGTTCTTATTTGTTGTGTGAAAATAATTAATGTGTCGTTCGTTGTAGGTGGCGATCGGAATCGGTCAAGAAAATAACCACAAATATTTATTTAATTTCAATCAAGTGGTTTTATGTTTATTTTACTTGGGCAAGTCCCAAGGTCGATCACAAGGAGGCAAAGGAACAACCTAGAATTTCTTCTATCAAAATTCGTGCATGGTTTTCGAGGCGGTCTATTTTTGGAATTTTTAAATGCAAATAAGGGATGCAAGATGCAATTTCGACCTATTTTAGGGACTAAAATGTAAACTTCGATCAAACAATGTCTGAAAAATACGAAACTTGGCCACATTGTAGATATGATGAAATGAATGCAGTGTAATTTTTTTGGAATTTTTGGAAGCAATGTGAATTTTTATGGATTTTTAAATGCAAACAGAATGAATTTCAATGTTCAATTATAATAAAAAATTAAACCTAATGATTTTCAAGGGATGAAATTATCTAATATCTATCACTAGGTGATGGATCTAAGAAAAATCCTAAACATCGAAAATGAGGGATTTAATACCTATTAAAAATTAGATACTGAAATATGAAAAATGATTTTTATAGAGTAATTTATGCATGCAAATGCAAATCTTGTTGGGCACAATGTCATGCAAAATTAACTCTACACTATGTGATTTTTGGGAAATTTTTAGAGCAACGGTAAATCAGTGTCAGTTTTAAGAGCATAAAATGGGTAAAGTTTGCAAATTTCCACAAAACAATTATTTATTAATTAACCAATGATCATACAAATTTATACCATATGTCAAACTGTAGAGAGTTAAATAATGAACATCATGCAATTTTTGGATTAATAAAATAATGGAAAATAGACGTCTAAAATGAAGGAGAAATATAGGGGTCCTTCTGCAATATAAATAAATATGAAAATGCAAAGGGGGACTTAATGGTAATTACCGATAAACAGGGTCCATGATTGCAAATTTTCTAAGGGGCACGTGCCACGCACGTGCCCTTGGGATGGCAGGTCTTGAGCGTGATATGGAGGATTTGCAGGGGTGCACTGTAATTTTCCCACCAATGACGTGCGTAGCACGTGACTTTGGGGGTAGTTCTATAGAACAAGGAGTTCCTGGGGGTGAGGATGCAAATGTTCCCTCTGTCACGTGCCATGCACGCATGGAGGGCCTTGGGCCCACTGCCCGGCGGTCATGGTTGGCAGGATTGAGGGAAAGGTGCGGCGGTGGCTCCTGGGTTGTCAAGGACGCAGGTGGTCGGAGGAGAATCTTGGGCGGTTGAAGGTGTCGTCGTAGGCGTTGGTCGTTGATGGCAGCTCTGGAGGATGGAGTCGAGGACGGTGGGGTTGCCCTACCGAGGAGCGTCGATGAAGTGGTTGAAGGTGTAGTCGAAGACGGAGGCTGGCGGAGGGTCGTTGTTGTCGACCGTAGTTGGCGGAGAAGATGGCCGAATAAGACGGCGACAAAGCGTGAAGTCGGTGGTTGTCGAAGACGATGAAGATACATTGAGAAGTTGCTGGAAGTTGCGTTAGTTAGAGACATTGTTGGCTCGACACCAATGGCGGAGCAGGGGCAATAGCATGAGATGCGT
This sequence comes from Ottelia alismoides, assembly GCA_037367405.1. Classification (NCBI taxonomy): domain Eukaryota; kingdom Viridiplantae; phylum Streptophyta; class Magnoliopsida; order Alismatales; family Hydrocharitaceae; genus Ottelia; species Ottelia alismoides. Next base: position 495,602 of record JAZKJV010002761.1, read on the forward strand.
CGTGTTGCAACAAGCTCAGAGAGCTTGGATCTCGCCGAGATAAAATGGCTGCGCGAGTGCTGTCACCACCGTCGGCGTTGGAGAAGATGCTATCGACGGATGGTTTGGACGGGGGGTGGTGAGGTGATTTTATAGCCGAGGGAGGCAGTCGATGAGGGAAGCGAGACTCACGGGGGTGGTTGGCGAAGTGAGAGAAGCAGGGGAGGCGGCTGGTGGTTGCAAAATACGTGGGGCGGCGGCTGCGGAGGGTGACAGTTGCGAGGGTGGCGGCGAATCACGACAATGATAATGGAGGTGGTGGCGGCTGGTTTGTGAGGGCAAGAGGTTGAAGATGAAGGTGGATGGTCGTCCGATCGGCCGAGATCGGACGACCCTCTAGGGGCCACGTAGTGCAAAGAAGGGCAAGGGGGCAGTGCACGTGCGGAGCACGTGCCAGGGAGGCACATGCGACGCACGTGCATGGGCTTTTAAATTTTTTTATAAAAACGAATTAAAAAGGGCGAAAAACCGCTGACACATGGAGGCCCCAGGGGCTGCCACGTGTCAGCACCAGAAAAATCGAAAGAAAAAGATTACGTAAAATCCATAAGAAATAGTAAACGACCTCGGATCGAAAAAGTTCCTTCACAAAAAATGCTCGTCTCGACGAGATCTACAACTTTTATGAAGAAATCAAAGCCAAAATCTGTCAAATGTAAAAAGTGAATCTTTGGGGTATCCCATGTACATAGAATACCTGGATTTTTGGGTTTTGTATTTTTTTGTCATTTTTAAACAAGATAAAAAATCTGGAAAAATATGGAGAAAACAAAGATAAATAAAAGACATCTAAATCTAATTTTTTGGATTTTTATTAATAAAGAAAATATGTACATAAAATACGGGTCAAAAACCGCTAAAATATACAATGTACAAAAGAGGCCCAAAACCCAACTTTCACATACAAGATCCGATTCACTTGAACTTGATCGTGTTTTGAAGGTAGTTGAATGCGCATTAGTTCAAAAGTCAGTAGGATAAAATCAGACACTGAATGGGGAGGATATGGGGCTTTTAGTCCGAAAGTCCTGAAACTATGGTTTGGGTTTTTGGTCCACTTTACAGGGTTAGTGATTTTTTTTGTATTTTTCTTTATTCTTGTTAGTGATATGTACACATTGGAGGTGGTTCTGTGTCATTCAGAGTTAGCATGAAGGAGTTAAAAATCCGAGAAATTAGGCTATTTACAGGTCAATTGTGGCTTGGATTTTTGGCTTCTTATTTTGTGCAAAAAATGATGGATAAAATGCCATTCTTATGAAAACATGCATGGATGTTAATTATACACAATAAATGCATAAATGCTGTTGATTTTGAGGGACTTGAGCTTAATTAATGAGACTTAGAGTGATGACTCTGAGATTCATCAGGGAAGTGCATCTCAACCAAGTCTGGTGGTGTTGACATCTAAGGACGGGATGCTATAAAATGCAATAATGCTTCAAAAGAGGGATAGTCTACTGAATCAAGAAGAAAAACTCTCGATGTACAAGCTGCACCTTGTATATATGTCAAAAAAATAGAGAAAAATGCAACATCTCCAAAAGTGGGTAGGCTTTATTGTAAAGTAAAATGCATGCCGAAGTGTATATACAAATTTAGAAAATTTTTAAAGTTTGCAGCTGTATGACTTGGCTACACTGGCCAAGCATCCTAGGATAGGTACCTACACCGGTTACCATCCATTCTTCTCTCCATCCCCTCATCTTGAGATGGTCGCACTTGAACATAGAAGGGAATACCCCGCTCCTCGAGGAAAAAATTGCCAGACAAGGGAATTAGAGTTACCTTGTTAGAGTAGGTTGTTTCTTTGCTCTTTCTGATGTGGAGAGGTATATTTCGCTTTCATAGTACAAGTAAGAATTATAGTCATCAGAATTTGTGTATGAGGATTTGTTCTGGCCTGACTATTGAGGTGTCTTGAATAGAAGACTTGTGGAACATAAAGGTTGTTAGGTCTTAAATTCAGCTCCCAATAAGGTTCTGCCACACAATTAATCCAAAGGTCGATTTCCATTTTCGCCTTTTGTTCATGACCTTGGTATGGAACCCAAAATCATTTCACTCTTGCATTCATTTTAGTTGCTCGGGGATGAGCAAGGTTTAAGTGTAGGGGTTGATGAATATGTGATTCATCACTCTAAAAGTTGAAAATAAAGCTTTGTCCTCAAGTAATTAGCTGCATTTCATCATTTATATTCCATAATTAGCATTCATGCATGTTTAAATAATATCTGCATTTTAGCATTCATATGTGCATCAAATAAAGAGCCAAAAACCACTTGTAAATATTCAACTATATATTAGCAATATTTACCTATTTGTATCTATTTTGTACTAACTCCAAATCCAATAAATTCAACTCTATAGTTTATATATTACTAACACTAATAAAAGAAAATATCAAAAAATACTAACGTGTAACATTATCCCAAAAAACTTAAATCCAAGTTTGAGACTGAAGGATATTGAGAGATCCTCAAGCGCATCACGGAAGCGTGATCGTCGTATCGGATACGACGAAGAACGACTAGTCGCACTAGTTGTTCGCTGCAGCGGAATTTGAAAAAAATTTATTCGATGAAACCACATGATCCAAGAACCATTCTCGGATCGTTTCATCTAAAACCACAACAAGTATAATGCAATACCTCTTGAAGCGTGGTTGATCGAGTCTCTAAGAGAAGAGACCTCCTGTCTCAAGTCCGATCGTCGGAGAGATCGCTTGCGAGCGCGGGGATGAACCGCGGTGTCCTCGCAATCCAAGATGTTGATCCAAGCGCGGTTGCTCCTGATCTCGACACACGAGATCGCACGTCTCCTTCGCGAGTGCAGCACTCCAAGTAGACGAAGAACCGCAGAGCGTCGAGGCGGCGGCACGAGGGCGCGGGCGACGACGGTTCTCTCCACCAAGGTGGACGGCCACCAAGAAGCAAGGGAGAGAGGGGGCGTCGAGTATGAGAAAGAGAGAGAGAGAGTTTTGCTACAATAGCATGTGTAAAGAGAGAGCCAAGTATGCCTCTCTATTTATAGGGTTTTGGGATCCATGGATCTCAATCCATGTGCCTCATAAAATCAATGGTTGAGATTGATTTATGATAATCCAATGGTCAAGATTGTTGTTGGTAAAAGCCAACAACTTATGATTTAATTTTGATTAAATATATTTGATAAATCAAATATATATTAATACCAAATCAAACCAATCAAATAAGGAGTGAGATAACAATTAGGTGCCTCCTTCCCATTAGGGAGAGGGGGACGGCCACCAAGTCCTAAAGGGAATTGGTGCCGCCCCCCCTCTTCCTTATGGGGAGGGCAATCCCATGGATTACATGGGATTGCATATCTCCTAATTTATCTCTCTACTTATTTTCCAACAATTTTCACCAAAAAATAATTCTCAATTAATTTTGGGAATATTGCAATCTTGACATTGAAATATTGTGAATCACATTCACAACCCAAAACAAAATGTAATTTATATTTTCAATTAATTAGACAATGTGTATCCAATACACATTAATAATTAATCTACTAATATAAATTATATATATAACTCTCTCTAGTATACTATAAATCACATTTATAATATATTATGAATAATTGGATATTACTATCCACATTATTCATATCCATAATAATTAAATCACATTTAATTATATTGGATAATATCTCATACATCATGATAATTAAATCACATTTAATTATCAACTTCTCTTTGCTTAGATCTCATGGAATTGTTCTTAAACCATTTAAGAACAATGCTATTTCTCCTCAGATACTTGGAGATAAGGACAGGGCGATTGTATTGTTCCACGTATAGTGACTTGGATATTGAGATCACATCTCAAATCCAGATCCCATGGACCTCTCATAGATGCTTGATTAAATCAAGACCGTAAACCTAATCTTCTCATTGCATCTGAATCTCATTCAGATCAATGTCCAGCTCATGGACTAAGATTAGGTCACTTCTCTTATGAGAGGAGTCACTAAAATCCAGACCTGTTTCATCACTCCCTCGGAATGGAAGCGTCATGGTTATACAATCGTTTATGATCAAATCACCCTTCAGGTATTCCTAATACCTGCACATCCTGCATACTGGAAGACTCATGATCATCATGAAGATAAAGATCACTTTTACACTGTCATCTTCATGGTCTGATCATTAAGTTTCTCAATCTTGGTCCTTGGGATATGGTACAGATCATATGCTTTCTCAAAGCATATATCTTACCTTCAAATTCATATCATGCTTCTAAAGCATGATGACCATGCATGGAATTTGGTCAATCCCAATACCTCATGAGTGAGCTCATGTCTCCCGGTTCATAAGTGAACCTGTATGATCCCTTTGAGAGATCATATTACTCATATGCCCTTACATGCACACCAGCTCGCCGGTGTATAGACCTTGATTAGGTCATCAACCTATTGGTCTGCCAAATGTACATGCTCAGACATATAGTAATATATCTATCTCTGGTCAGAGGATGTTTGCCTGTGATGTGACAGTATTCATCATAGGTCTTTGGTTATCTCGATCTCGTTAAGTCAACTCATTGACTCAACTAATCTGATACCTCCGAATCAATATTCCTATGCAGAGGACCTGCATCAAGAGGTCGACCAGATATCAGTCTAATGAGATGGGATTGCCATCTCCCACTCAGACTGGAGATCACTACTTGTTAATCATTTGATGATGCTTGATGAGTCCTCTATCTAACTCCTTAGATATTCATCCAAGCATCAGCCTCTATGATTCAATCATTGAATCAACAGCTGTATGATTATCAAGTTGGCCATGGTACATAACCCTTATTGTACAGAGGGACCTTATAGTGCATTCATTCATTCAATATCAGAAAGGGAGTGAAACAAAATCAATAACTTTTATTGATGAATCATTTATTACAATAACATTTATTGTAGGAATGGTTCGCCTCGGGCTCACATTGCTAACAATCTCCCACTAGCCCTCAGAACCATTCAGGAACAATCCTTAAACCCATACTCATTACATGCTGGTCAAAAACCTTCTGTGTCAGAGGTTTGGTAAGAGGATCAGCAACGTTGTCGGCGGAGGCCACCTTGGTGATGATGATGTCACCACGCTTTTGAATCTCCCGAATGATGTGGTATTTCCTTTCTACGTGCTTGCTCTTCTGATGCCATCTGGGTTCCTTCGCCTGGGCAATGGCTCCCGTGTTATCACAGAGTAGCGGGATGGGAGTATCAGAGGAAACTACGCCAAGCTCCTGCACGAACTTGCGCAACCACACCGCCTCCTTTGCAGCATCCGATGCGGCAATGTATTCGGCTTCTGTTGTTGAATCTGCCGTAGTGTCCTGCTTCTTGCTTCTCCAGCTCACAGCACCACCGTTCAACAGGAACACAAACCCTGATGTCGACTTTCGATCATCAATATCTGATTGGAAGTCAGAATCTGTATATCCCAAGACTTGGAGATCACCATCTCCATAGACCAAGATGTAATCTTGCGTCCGTCTAAGATATTTGAATATGTTCTTTACTGCATTCCAGTGTTGTTCTCCATAGCAGGATTGGTAACGGCTTACCACTCCCACTGCATGGCAGATATCTGGCCTAGTACACATCATGGCATACATTAAGCTTCCTACGGCCGATGCATAAGGACATCCAGCCATGGCCTTCTTTTCCTCAACAGTTTGAGGAGCCATTCCTTTAGACAAGTGGATACCATGTCTTAAGGGTAGGAATCCTTTCTTGGAACTATCCATACGGAATCGTTCAAGAATCTTCTTAATGTATCCTTGTTGTGACAATCCCAATATCCTCTTCTCTCGGTTTCTGAACAGCTTCAGACCCAAGATGTAAGAGGCTTCTCCAAGATCTTTCATCTCAAAGGTAATGGACAGCCAAATCTTTACACTGGTCATCATCCCTGTATCATTCCCAATGATAAGGATGTCATCTACATAAAGCACGATGAACACAATGGCGCTCCCACTAAGCTTCTTATACATACAAGGTTCATCAGGATTCTGCACAAAATCATAACTCTTTATGGTTTCGTAAAATCTGATGTTCCAACTACGAGAAGCTTGTTTGAGCCCATAGATGGATTTCTTTAGCTTGCATACTTTGCCATCCTCAGTTATGAAGCCCTGGGGCTGCTCCATGTAGATATCCTCCTCGAGGTATCCATTGAGGAAAGCCGTCTTGACGTCCATCTGCCAGATGTCGTAGTCAAGATATGCAGCTATAGCTAGCAGCGCCCTGATGGATTTAAGCATAGCTACAGGAGAGAATGTCTCATCGTAGTCGATGCCTTCTCTCTGTGTGTAGCCCTTGGCTACGAGCCGTGCCTTGAAAGTTTCTACTTTCCCATCAGGTCCCCTCTTTCTCTTGAAGATCCATTTGCACCCAATGGGTTTTACCCCTTTAGGTGGATCTTCTAGGGTCCATACACCATTCTTATGCATGGAGTCAATTTCTGACTTCATTGCTAGCATCCATCTATCCATGTCATGATCCGCGAGTGCCTCATCAAATGAAGTAGGATCACAGTCAGTTTCACCTGACACATGGAATCCATACCTTTCAGGTGGTGCAACCACCCTCGAACTCCTTCGAAGAGGTATGGGTGTATCATCTTTATTCACTTCTTCAGTTTCTGGTTCAGGAAGCTCAGAATCCTCAGGAGATTCAATAAGTTCCTTTACTTCATATTTATCTTGACTCTTAAGGAAATCATTCTCCAGAAATTTCACATCTCTAGAAACAAAAACCTTCTGAGTCTCAGGGTCATAGAGTTGGTATCCAATACCATCTCTAACATACCCTATGAAGTAACACTCACGAGAGCGAGATTCTAGCTTGCTTGCATCCACATTCTTTGCATGGACCAAGCATCCCCAAACCCTCAAGTGATTAACACTAGGTTTGGTTCCATACCATAGCTCATGAGGAGTCTTAGGTACAGATTTGCTAGGAATCTTATTCAGGATATATATTGCAGTCTCTACTGCATATCCCCAGAAACTAAGTGGTAAATGTGCTTTACTCATCATTGAACGAACCATATCCATGATGGTTCTGTTGCGTCTTTCAGCAACACCATTAAGTTGGGGAGTTCCAGGAGGAGTGAGATTGGAAATAATTCCATTCTCTTTAAGGTATTCCTTAAATTCATCTGATAGGTACTCGCCACCTCGATCAGATCGATTTCGTTTAATCTTCCTATCGGTTTGGTTCTCAACCAAAGCCTTGAATTCTTTGAACTTTTCAAAGGTTTCAGATTTATGACATAATAGGAAGATAAACCCGTATCGCGAATGGTCATCAATAAATGTCAAATAATATTGATATCCATTTCGGGTCGCGGTACTGAAGGGACCGCATACATCAGTATGTATTAGGTCAATAATACCTTCACATCTTGTAACCTTGTTACGAAAAGGCATCCTGGTCATTTTTCCTTGAATGCAATTCTTGCAAGTAGGCAAAGGTTGAACCTGTAGAAAGTCTAAAGGTCCATCCTTAATTAATCTATTGATCTTATCAACAGACAAATGACCAAGCCTTTGATGCCAAATCTCATTTGAGAGATTTTCATTCTCCCTGGATCTTTTAGGGTTTTTATTAGTGCTTGTAACATTCATAACACATTTATCAATGCACAATTCATAGAGTCCTCCAGAAGTCAAAATACCATCTGCAATATATTTATCATAACGGTTTATGACTAATTTATTACAGAACAGGAATGAATACCCACTTCTAACTAACTTAGATACAGATATTAGATTCCTTCTGACTTCAGGTACATAAAGACACTCTTTAATTACTAGGACTCTACCACTAGAAAATGATAGTCTGCAGGTCCCGACGGCGACTGCTGCAACACTTGCATCAGATCCCATCTGGATGACTATCTCCCCTTCCTCAAGCTGTCTAGTTTCCTGAAACAAATGCAACAAATTGCATACATGAACAGAAGCACCAGAATCAACTACCCAACTTCCTTCTCGTCCGACGAGAAAGCTGGTTTCAATGATGAATGTAGATTTCATACCTGCTGGGGCTTTACCTTTGTCGACCGACTTCAGGTAATCCGGGCAATTACGCCTCCAGTGCCCCGGCTTCTTGCAGTGGTGACAGACGTCGGTTTTCTTCGACGCCATTAGAGTGGATGCATTGGAAGACGAGGCAACACTTTGTCCCTTCTTCTTTCTCTTCTGGGCCGGGCCCTTCCGAGAACCTTGCTTCCGACCGCGCTTCCCTTTGACCTGTGCAACCATTGTAGTGCCAGAGGGACCATCTTTCTTCATTACGTCTTCTGCAGACTTTAATGCAGCAAGAAGCCCAGCATTTGTCAGTTCCAGCTTGTTCATGTGGAATGACACTACAAAGTTATTGAAAGATTTGGGCAATGACAACAGAATGAAATCAGATTGCATGTCTGCATCCATCGTTGCCCCCAGAGTCTCAAGCTCTGACAAGTACCCAAACATTTTGAGCACATGATCACGGACCGAGGTCCCTTCCTGCATCTTACAGCGAAGAAGATCTTTCATAACATTGTACCGCTGGGTGCGGTTAATGTCACCAAATATATCCTTCAGATTCTGCATGATATCCTGGCAAGTACTCATCTCCACATGTTGCTTCTGAAGAACATTGGAGAGAGAACCCAAGATATAGAATCTAGCCAAGACATGATCTTCATCATACTTGTCATTATATGCTTTGTCTTCCTTAGATTTAGGGTTTTCAAGTTTGTTTTCATGGAGCACATAACTGATGCGCTCTGCTGAAAGCACAAGCTCCAAATTACGGATCCAATCCGAGTAATTTGGTCCGGTCAATTGGTTGACCTCCAGAAGCCTATTCAGTGGGTTCATGGCCTTCATTTTCTGAAATTGAGAATGCACTATATTAGAACATATAATCATATATTCAATTTAATTTTATTTGATTAAGGCATTTTAAATCAAATTAGTCTTGCTATGTCAACTATGAAAGTTTATTCCCTTATTCACTTTCAAAGTAGGAGATATACTTACCGATATATCTCAAGCAAGAACTGGGATCTCCTCTTTATCTTTGTTACATCCCAATAATATGAGAAACTGCAACTCCAATAAAGAGAAGCGGGAACACATTCCGCCTTGCAAGTCCAACTTGCATTCCCAATTCGGTCTTTAATACCCAGGCCCACCACCCCTAAGGTGATGTTGACCTGTCATTAATTGAACCAACCGTCAACATGATTAGAACTCGCTATACGCAATCCAATATCGCCCCAATAATATGAGGATCCGATATTGGGGTCACTACGCATACGGCCTTACTCTTTCGAGAAGCGAAGAGTCCGATCCAGATGCGCTTGTATATAGGAGCTGTCACTACGTACAGGCGTCTCCTATATACAATCCCTGGCGACGGAAACCCTTCGCCTTGACGGGAGACCATGGATGTCACTTATGTGATCCTCCATCTCTTATTCAAATTTAATTAATTACTATGAATCACATTCATATAATTAATTCTTCCAAGGGAATTATTAACTCTAATCATATTAGAGTATTTTCAATTGGATATAATTAACTTAATCATATTAAATTAATTATCAATCCAATTTAATCAATCAAACTTAATTTTATGCTTGAATATACATATATGATATTATTCTCAAAGTACGTATTAATTCGAATTTTAATAATTAGAAAAATACATCATAATCCCTCGGACATTATCCCGGCCCTACCCGCTGTCATGGCCAGTACCGACGGGAGTGGGGCGGACCACATACGTTGCAACCCGCTGACCCAGCGATCCCCGACTAGACACCATATCCACCTCGGGAAAGGATAATGCCAAATTGATTATTTTGTACTTGAGATGATCATCGGTTTTTCAACCGAAATTATACCATATAGTAATCAAAACAATTTTGATTTTAAGGAAATTTGCTAGGCAAATTCCCAAGTCCTATTCAAGCAAGAAGTTTGATGATTGTAGTTCCAATTAAGGTTTAGATCAAATCTAATCATTTAATTGGTTGGGGCCAAGTCAATTAGGCAAATAATCATGTTTCAATATTTCACAAATATTTTTCAAGATTATCTCACGAAATTAACAATTAATTTCTCTAATTGACAATCACTTGGTTCTAGATTAGGAAGGCAATTTCAGCAGTGACCCCTACTTACTAAAATTGACATATCTCAATCATATTAAATCCAAATTAAGCAAAGTCAATTTCTAAAGTTTGATAATTTGATTTAGGACATAACCTAAGTGATGTTTCACGCATTTCGAGGCAAGTCTAAACAGTAATTAACATTTTAATCACGTTCAGATTCACAGTTCTCGCAACAGTGCATACATGTCCATTAAAACGACCATATCTCGAGCATACGAATTCCGATTTACGCAAACTCAGATCCTATGGTTTCCTTATTTAATGGGGAACATAATCCAATTAAAAAATTCGTGTTTAAACAATTTAAACAGTGCCGAATTTCTTCACTAAACAGATCTGCGAAATCAAATGCGATGAAAACTTTCGCGACCTAAACGAACCCAAGTCGTCCTTGGTTAACGAATCACTATTCGAAACCATCGACCTAAGGCTCTGATACCAATTGAAGGATATTGAGAGATCCTCAAGCGCATCACAGAAGCGTGATCGTCGTATCGGATACGACGAAGAACGACTAGTCGCACTAGTTGTTCGCTGCAGCGGAATTTGAAAAAAATTTATTCGATGAAACCACATGATCCAAGAACCATTCTCGGATCGTTTCATCTAAAACCACAACAAGTATAATGCAATACCTCTTGAAGTGTGGTTGATCGAGTCTCTAAGAGAAGAGACCTCCTGTCTCAAGTCCGATCGTCGGAGAGATCGCTTGCGAGCGCGGGGATGAACCGCGGTGTCCTCGCAATCCAAGATGTTGATCCAAGCGCGGTTGCTCCTGATCTCGACACACGAGATCGCACGTCTCCTTCGCGAGTGCAGCACTCCAAGTAGACGAAGAACCGCAGAGCGTCGAGGCGGCGGCACGAGGGCGCGGGCGACGACGGTTCTCTCCACCAAGGTGGACGGCCACCAAGAAGCAAGGGAGAGAGGGGGCGTCGAGTATGAGAAAGAGAGAGAGAGAGTTTTGCTACAATAGCATGTGTAAAGAGAGAGCCAAGTATGCCTCTCTATTTATAGGGTTTTGGGATCCATGGATCTCAATCCATGTGCCTCATAAAATCAATGGTTGAGATTGATTTATGATAATCCAATGGTCAAGATTGTTGTTGGTAAAAGCCAACAACTTATGATTTAATTTTGATTAAATATATTTGATAAATCAAATATATATTAATACCAAATCAAACCAATCAAATAAGGAGTGAGATAACAATTAGGTGCCTCCTTCCCATTAGGGAGAGGGGGACGGCCACCAAGTCCTAAAGGGAATTGGTGCCGCCCCCCCTCTTCCTTATGGGGAGGGCAATCCCATGGATTACATGGGATTGCATATCTCCTAATTTATCTCTCTACTTATTTTCCAACAATTTTCACCAAAAAATAATTCTCAATTAATTTTGGGAATATTGCAATCTTGACATTGAAATATTGTGAATCACATTCACAACCCAAAACAAAATGTAATTTATATTTTCAATTAATTAGACAATGTGTATCCAATACACATTAATAATTAATCTACTAATATAAATTATATATATAACTCTCTCTAGTATACTATAAATCACATTTATAATATATTATGAATAATTGGATATTACTATCCACATTATTCATATCCATAATAATTAAATCACATTTAATTATATTGGATAATATCTCATACATCATGATAATTAAATCACATTTAATTATCAACTTCTCTTTGCTTAGATCTCATGGAATTGTTCTTAAACCATTTAAGAACAATGCTATTTCTCCTCAGATACTTGGAGATAAGGACAGGGCGATTGTATTGTTCCACGTATAGTGACTTGGATATTGAGATCACATCTCAAATCCAGATCCCATGGACCTCTCATAGATGCTTGATTAAATCAAGACCGTAAACCTAATCTTCTCATTGCATCTGAATCTCATTCAGATCAATGTCCAGCTCATGGACTAAGATTAGGTCACTTCTCTTATGAGAGGAGTCACTAAAATCCAGACCTGTTTCATCACTCCCTCGGAATGGAAGCGTCATGGTTATACAATCGTTTATGATCAAATCACCCTTCAGGTATTCCTAATACCTGCACATCCTGCATACTGGAAGACTCATGATCATCATGAAGATAAAGATCACTTTTACACTGTCATCTTCATGGTCTGATCATTAAGTTTCTCAATCTTGGTCCTTGGGATATGGTACAGATCATATGCTTTCTCAAAGCATATATCTTACCTTCAAATTCATATCATGCTTCTAAAGCATGATGACCATGCATGGAATTTGGTCAATCCCAATACCTCATGAGTGAGCTCATGTCTCCCGGTTCATAAGTGAACCTGTATGATCCCTTTGAGAGATCATATTACTCATATGCCCTTACATGCACACCAGCTCGCCGGTGTATAGACCTTGATTAGGTCATCAACCTATTGGTCTGCCAAATGTACATGCTCAGACATATAGTAATATATATGTCTCTGGTCAGAGGATGTTTGCCTGTGATGTGACAGTATTCATCATAGGTCTTTGGTTATCTCGATCTCGTTAAGTCAACTCATTGACTCAACTAATCTGATACCTCCGAATCAATATTCCTATGCAGAGGACCTGCATCAAGAGGTCGACCAGATATCAGTCTAATGAGATGGGATTGCCATCTCCCACTCAGACTGGAGATCACTACTTGTTAATCATTTGATGATGCTTGATGAGTCCTCTATCTAACTCCTTAGATATTCATCCAAGCATCAGCCTCTATGATTCAATCATTGAATCAACAGCTGTATGATTATCAAGTTGGCCATGGTACATAACCCTTATTGTACAGAGGGACCTTATAGTGCATTCATTCATTCAATATCAGAAAGGGAGTGAAACAAAATCAATAACTTTTATTGATGAATCATTTATTACAATAACATTTATTGTAGGAATGGTTCACCTCGGGCTCACATTGCTAACAGAGACTATGAGCCTTAAAATGTGCATATCTCTCTCTTACAGTGTCCAATTGAGATGTACTCACTTTTAAAGTAATATACATTTAAAGACCTCCAAAATAAAACTTATTTCATGAAAATCAGAGATCGTATGTGAAACTTTGGTTTTGGGCCCCTTTTGTATATTGTATACATTGACCTTTTTTCCGTTTTATTTTATCCTTTTATTTTCTTAATTTTTAAAAATCCAAAAAAATATATTAAATTATAAATATTTCTTTCATTTTTTCTCTATTTTTATTTTTATTTATCTCTTAAATAAAAATAACAAAAAAATTGCAAAAGATAAAAATGCGGTATTTTATACCTACAATATACCACCCAAAAATACGTTTTGGGCAGATGACTTCTTTTAATTTTTGGTTATTCATAGAAGTTATAGATCTCATTGAGATGAGCAACTTTCTTGCTGACCACTTTTTTATTTGACCTCTTTTGATATTTCTTTTTGATTTTTCTATCGATTTAAATTAAGATTTTTTTGGGAGGAACACATGGCTGCTCCTAGAGCCGCCATGTGTCACCCATTTATTTCATTTTTACTATTTTATTTTAATTTGTTCTAAATAACTTATTTTAATTAATGAAATAATTTTATAACAATAATTATATATATATATATATATTTAAATAAGCGCCATGTGGTCGCACCTAGGCACGCGATTGCAAGGCAGAGGCGTACGAGTGCGATGATGGCGCTAGAGAAGACAGAGGAGGAGCGACGTGCGGCTGTACGCTGGAGCAGGAGCAGAGGCGCGTGTCGGAGAGTCGGTGGCAAGGAGAGAGAGCGGGTGCGCGCGGGGCGAGCAAGGGCAGGTGTGTGTCGGTCGTCAGGGATGTCCTGCATGTAAAAACAAAGCGGCAGGAGGGTGAGGGGTTTGACGGAGATGGTGGCCGTGTGGCTGGGAGATGAAACATGGGAGGTTCCCCTGTCAACAGGGAAGAAGGTATATTTGTTTAGGAGTAATAAATGTTTGTTAAATTGGTTCAAGAAATTCGTCGAAAAAAATCAACAAAAATCACTACTGTGTTCATAACATGCGATTCTGTGAATGTGCACAAATTTTTGCGATCTGGTGCTCCGAAGGAGAGGTGGTTTAGAGAGAGAAAGTAATGAGAAAAAAGGAGGAGGAAGAAAATGGAAGGAGATTATATCTTGGGTTACGCCTGGATGGTGGGAGCTTTGTGCTCATATTGTCTTCGCCTCTACTCGAGCTGGTGACAAGCTCGAGGAAACTCGGGCAGCGGCTTGGAGGTGCTGCAACAATGAGAGATCCCCGTCGGATCATGCCTGAAGAGATAAGGTTGTTGCTCGACCTTTGGATCCCTGCTATCACCAGATATGCTCGAGGGAGCTCTCTCTCTCTCTCTCTCTCTCTCTCTCTCTCTCTCTCTTTCTTCCTCCTATTATCATAGATGGTGGATGATCGAATAATGGAAGGTGTGGGACCCTTTTATGGGTGGTTGGCACACGAGACGGGAGGAAGAGGGAGATGTGGGCGCGAATATTGCGCACGGTGTCGAGCGGAGGGAAAGGGTGATGGTTGCGATTTGACTAGCGAGAGGTGCGTGAAGTGTTTGGGCAAACGCGCAAGAGGGAGATAGGATGGGCAGTGCACGGAGGTGGTTGCACGTGCCGCACGACGTTGGTCAGGAGGATGTAGTGCACGGAGAGGAAGAGGTGATTGGTGCGGTTGCGTGCGTCACGCGATGCGGGAAGGTGTGTGGAACGCGAGAGAGGAAGGGGACGAGGAAAGGTCACGCGACAAGCACGTGACCTGGCGGAGAGGGAAGGCAAGTGGTCACGTGCTAGGCACATGACCAGGTGGAAGGAGGAGATGCCACATGGCACGCCCGAGAGCGGCAACGTGGCACATTTTCTTAATTATTTTAAATTATTATTATTATAAAACTAATTAATTAATTATAATAAAATAAATAAATAAAAAAATAAAATAAGTAAAAATGATTAAAATGGTTGACATGTAGCGGCTCCAAGAGCCACCACGTGTCGCTCCTAGAAAAATACAAAATTAAATCGAAAGAAAAATAAAAAAATATCAAAAGTGGTCAACATAAAGTTGCTCATCTTGATGATATCTACAACTTCCGTGAAGGACCAAAAATCAAAAGAAGTCATCTACCCAAAAAGTATTTTTGGGTGATATATTATAGGTATAAAATACCGTATTTTTATCTTTTACAACTTTTATTTATTTTTAAATAAGAGAAAAATCAAATAAGAGAAAATATGAAAGGAATATTTACAATTTAACATATTTTTTTTGGATTTTTAATAAGTAAGAACATAAAAGGATAAAATTCAAGGGCAAAAAGGTCAATATGTACAATATACAATAGGGGCCCAAAACCCACGTATCACATACGATCTCTGATTTTTATGAAATTAGTTTTGTTTTGAAGGTCTTTGATATTATATTACTTTAAAACTGAGTAGACCTAAATCGGACACTGTAAGAGAGAGATATGCACATTTTAAGGTTCATAGTCTCAAACTTGGATTTGGTTATATTGTATAATTTTACAAGTTAGTATTTTTTTATATTTTTCTTTTATTAGTGTGAGTACTATATACATTGTAGAGTTGAATTTATTGGATTTGGAGTTAGTATGAAAAATATACAAAATAGGTAAATTTAGCTAATATACAGGTGAATATTTACAAGTGATTTTGGGCTCCTTATTTAATGCACATATGAATGCTAAAATACAGATATTATTTACACATGCATGAATGCTAATTATGCAATATAAGTGATGAAATACAACTAACTACTAGAGGAAAAAGCTCTATTTTCAATTTTTAGAGTGGTGAATCATAGATTCATCAGGCATCTAGAAGAACTGTGTTAAAGAACTCCACTGTTGAATTTGGATTTTATCTTGCTCCTTAGATCTACCTCTTATTTAACATTTGAACGCTTCAAGATGATCCTAATGACCCTCGACGTTACTCGGAGGTGATGATATGGTTCGAGTCCCGTTGATCGAGGACCTGGAGCTCAAGCTTTGTCTTACGAACAAGTCTACCTCTAGATCTTCGATCCGAGCTTGAGATGGCATCCTTAGCACCTGCAGGTTATTCCTCGCTCTGAGGAGATACTCCGACAACTGTTATTTGGCTAAAAAATAAGAGAAAATGATGCGGATAGATTGATCTCCAACGGTGATGGTCGGAACGAGATCGAAATTCAGATCTATAATGGATCTAGTGGTTATAAGGCGCAAGATGGATGGAAAAATTAACTGTGATGGATATGTGATGATTGGTGTTGGATAAATGAGATAAAATGACCTCTGACCTGGCTGATTGGAGGTGTACATGCTCTCTAACCGATCTAAATCAGAATCAAATGAAAATCATGAAATTAGATGCTTAAATTAAAGTAGATTAAACCTATGCAAACCTACCGTGCGATGGTTGCGGCCTCGATTCAACAGCGTGGAGTCGAAGAATCTAAGCTCACCAGCGGATCTTCGGTATTAGCTAGATCTCACAATTTATCCCAAATCTCATGCTCCCAATCAAGGAGCACCTTCTATGTCGCATCAGTTGTCTCTTTGAGCTTATATTGGAGGAAGAAAATGGTTGAAATCAGATCCGATCGAGAAGGGCATCTAGCTAGAGGTTATTTACAGAGTATGCTAAGGGTGAATTTTGAAAATGGAATGGTACGTGAATCAAGGCCAATCATGGACAAAAATTAATCGGGCGTGGATGTATCATGAGTAGAGATTATTTAGGTGAATAGTTAGGCAAGGAGGATGAAAGATTTGATCGATAGAAGTCAATGAAGAACAGTAGTTGGGTATTTATTTGGGCAAGAAGGGAGAAATGGGAAGCTGAACTAAGTCATTAGACCTGGGTCTGACCAATGAAGGCCTGGTCTGAATAGATAAGGCGCTACAGGACAAAAGAGCGAAATAAATTACAAAATAATTAAAAAATAAATAATACATGACTTCAAATTAACAAGTATTGAAAATAAATAATGTTACTTTTGGTGATTTTTAATTATTATTAAGTTAGTTAAATAGGTAAAAATAAAAAACCTTTTATTTCTAGGTAAAAATACCTATATATACAAAAATTACATTTTTAATTAATTATTTATACAAATAATTTCATGATTTAATAATTTATTAATTTTTAGAATTCTTTAATGATTTTAAATAAATTTTTATTTTACTTTGTGAATTAATTTAATCATTTAAATAAATAAGGTTATATACAATATAGGTATGTGCTACCTATAATATAAATACTTCTATTTTTTATTCATTTTTAATTTATAATTTTTATTTGTAAATTTTATATATAATATAAAATATATACAAAATAAGAAAATTATAATTGGTGCAAAAAAACAAAGAAATAAATAAAAGAATATAAATAGTATTACTCATATGCCCTTGTATGCAAAACGACTCACCGATGTATTGACCTTGATTTGATTATTAATCTATCGGTCTGACAATTGTAGAAACTCGGACATATATTAGCACATATATCTTCATTCAAGGGATGCATGCCTATATCGTGACAGTACACAACATAGGTCTTCAACATCTTAATCTCGTTAAGTGAACTCTTTGACCTAACTTATCTAACACCTCTGAATATATATTCTTATGATGAGGATCTACATCAAGAGGTTAGTTATATATTAGCCTATAGAGAAAAAGGATTGCCATCTCCTTTCTCAGGCCGGAGATCTTCTCTTAACAATCACTTGATGGTGCTTGATGATCCTCAATCTAACTCTTTAGATATCGTCCAAGCATGAGCCTCTATGATTCAACATTTGAATCAACATTTGTATGATCATTAAGATGGCCATGGTACATAACCCTAATTGTACTATATAACCTATTGTGTGAATTAGTTATTCTTCATTTCAGATGAGGGAATGAATTGCAATAACATTTATTGCATAATGGCTCATCGTGGGCTTGCATGTCCAACAATCTCCCACTTGCCCAATGAGCCATTAACGGGCTAATCATTAAACCCACACTCATGTGCTAATAATAAGCTATTTAGAAAAGTATATACATAAGCTTAGTCACTCTATTCCCGCGAGACTATGCCAAGCCCTTTTGTGGTAGTTGCATATCCCCTAGTAATAGTGCTCTCATCTAATGTGAAAGTCGTATGTTTTGCAACCAATACTCAATTTTGTTAAAGTAGTTATAGTATCATTAACGCTACAGCTCAATAATTATTATAACCACTATGTAATTTATATTATCCTTATCATAATGCCCTTATTCTTGGAGATCTCTATCTCTTATGGTATCAGCAGTTAAGACCTTTTAGATATCTATCTATAAAGTCTTAAATTCTTGAAGATGAGATTTTGCGATCACCATCTCAAAAGTTTTGTTATCTTTGAAGATATTGTTATTACTACAAATAAGTATTTTATATCCAAAGTAGGATTAGTAACAGTTTACTACACCCACTGCATGAAAGACATCTAGCTTTTGTACACATCTAGCATAAACCAAGATTCTCGAACTGATGCACAAGGACAAACAATTTTAGCATCGTCAACACTAGATATGTTATCCATTTAGATTGGTTAGTACCATATCTTTAAAGGAACGAAACCTTCCTTGGGTTTTTCCCAAAAAATGGAACATGTCCAAGATGTACTACTAATGTGACAGTCCCAAAACACTCTTCTCTTTTCCTGAACATCTTCAGAACTAAGATCTAAGAGGTATCCATGAGATCATAT
Source organism: Ottelia alismoides (assembly GCA_037367405.1). NCBI lineage: Eukaryota > Viridiplantae > Streptophyta > Magnoliopsida > Alismatales > Hydrocharitaceae > Ottelia > Ottelia alismoides. Next base: position 514,601 of record JAZKJV010002761.1, read on the forward strand.
CTCAAGTTATGGAACAACCAGATTATAAATCACTTACTATCATCCCTATATCATTCCAAATGACTAGGACTAAATCTACATTTAGCACGATGAATACAATGGCCCTCCCACAATGCTCACATGGTTCATCAACATTCTTTCTGGAATTGTAACATTTATAATTTCATTAAATCTAGTGTTCGAACTGCAAGAATCTTATTGGAGTCCATATATGGAGTTCCTTAAGATTGCACCCCTTACATTTCTCATCCATGAAGCCATTGGGCAACTTCATATGAATATCCTCGTTGAGGTATTTATTAAGAAATGCAATCTTGACTTCCATCTTACAGATGTCATAGTCAAGCTGTGTAGCTACAGTTAGTAATATTCTAATGAGTTTAAGCATGGTCACTAGTAAGCAAGTCTCACCGCAAGTGATGTCTTCTTTCTGTGTGTATCTTGTGGATACAAGTCACGTTTTGAAGGTCTCTACCTTCTCATCAGGTTCACTCTTTCTCTTGAAGATCCATTTACACCTTACAGGTTTTACCCTTATAGGTAGATCCTCGAGGGTCCATACACAACACTTGTGTACGAAGTCTACTTTAGACTTTATTGCTAACATCAATTTTTCCAAGCCATGATCCTCAGAAGCTTCATCATATGAATTCAGACAATTGTCAGACTTATCTGACACATTTAATCCATCCTCAAACTAATTTGAAAATGTATTAGTGTTTCATCTTTAATTGTCCTTTCAGTTTTCGATTTCAGGAGCCTCATTATCTTCTCAACATTCATTGAGTTCCTTTACTTCACTTTCATCTTAGATTCTCAAGAGATCCATCCTCGAATAATCATATTCTTAGAGATAAAATCTTTTAAGAATCTCAAGGTCATAAACTAGGTATCTAATGCCATCATTTTTTTTCCTAATGAAGTAGTACTCTTCAATGCAAAATTCCACCATTCTTGCACCCATGACATGGTTATGGACAAGAAACTCTAAATACTCAAGTGTCCAACACATGGCTAGGTTCCAAATCATAGATTAAGAGGGTTTTCCAATCTAGATTTGCATGGAATCTTATTAAGGATATATATTGTAGTCTCTATTACATATATACCTTGAAACTAATATGTAAGTATGTTAATATTCATCATTCATCAAACCATGTCACACATGTTCCAATTGCATCTCCCTACAACTCTATGGAGTTAAGGTGTATTAGGAGGAATGAGATAGGAATGAATATTCTTTTCTCCATAAGGTATTCCTTGTATTCATCTAATAGGTACTTGCTACCTTGGTTAGATCAAATTCATTTCATCTTCCTTCACACTTTGGTTCTAAACCAAAAATGTGAAATCTTTGAACATTTCAAAGGGTTCTAATGTGAATGGAAGAATTCCCATTTCACAAATAATCATCAATGGATATCGCATACCATTATTGTTCATTATGATATAGGTGATCCACATAGATAAATATGTATGCGATCTAGAATACCTGGGCATCTTAAACCATTCCTACAGAAGGGTGCATTGGAAATTTTACTTTGAATTTGTATTCATAAGTATGTAAGTTTTGAACATTAAGATAATATAATGTTTAACATCTTACTATTCTATTGATATTATCAATATACACATGTCCAAGGTTAGATCATTATCAATTGATCTTCATCCTCCTATTGATCTTTTAAGATTTAAATTCCAGTATTAGAAATGTTAATGAACCATTCATTAATTTTCTCATTTAGTAGACTCCTCTAGATGTTAGATTACTATTTGAAATATATCCATCATAAATCTTTATGATAGTTCTATTCCAGAATGCATGTTTATTTCCAACATTTAGAAAAAAACAATGAATTTATTCTAACATATAGGTCATAGAGACATTCTCTAAGACTAAGGGCTCTGCAACTAAAATTATGCAATCTATCTATCGAATGGAGATTGTTGCAACAATTTCATTAACATCCATGTGTATGACTATTAACCTTAAGATCAAATTCTCTAGTCTTCTAAACATATGCAACCAATTGCAAGTGTTATTAGAATAATGAGATACAATTATTATTCATTAATATTATCCAATAAGTAAGTCAATTTCGATGATTATATTAGATGTTTAATATTTCGATACACTATCCGACTCCTTCTGTAAGGATGTTAGATAGTCTAGAGAGTCATACTATCAGTACATCGGCTTGTTGCAGTATTGGCATTCATCCAACTCTTTGGATGCCATATATGTAGAAATTATAGAATTATAATCAACTCTTTGACTTTCCTTCTCATATGGGTCAGACCCATGCTTCCACCATGCTTCCTTCAGCTATAAGAAACCAACAAAGGATCTCTTATGTAAAATTCAAAATATTTCAATATAAGAGTATTTCAACATTTATAAATTCTTTATTCAATACACATAATATGATTATTATGAATCTTCATGAATGACTAGAGTATAAATAGTAGGATGATTACACTTATCATATCTACATCCAATTGTTGCTCCAAATCACATAACTAATTCATTTTGAAATTAATCAATATACATAGATAATGGGGAAGACCAAGTCCTTTTATTAAAAATAGGGTGGTTGTCCTAGTCAAGGTGGATGGCCACCATAAAGGAGACAAAGTATTCCTTTATCCTTAATATATAAATTAATATGCAATAACAATTATTGCATAAAAAAATCGCAAAATAATTTCTAAAATTAATCTTTTGAAAATTTCAATCATTCCATTGACTAATATGAATCATATTCATATATCCAACATAATATGTAAAAAAGATTTATAATTAATTGTTTGTTGTGAATCCAATTCACATCAACATTTAAGTTGTAATTCTATTTACAATTAAGTATCTCCAACATATTATAAATCATTTATAATATCCATGATTATTATGGACAATGATATCTACATTAATCGTATCTTTGATAAATAAATCACATTTAATTATCCAAGATAACTCTTCTCATGTGTCTAAACTATATGTATCATATTCGAATTATTTATGATAATTAAATCACATATAATTACCAAATTATCTCAATGCTTAGATACATTATCAATAATTGAATTATTCTACTCTTTCAAGAACAATGCGCTTTCTCTGCGGATACTTGGAGATAAGGACATGACGATTATACCTTCCATGTATAATGACTTGGATATTGAGATCACATCTCAAATCCAGTTCTTGGAGACCTCCCAAATATGATTGCATAAATTAAAGCCGCAAATCTAATCTTCTCATTACATCTGAACCGTATTCAGATAAAAGTCCAATATATGGACTAAGATTAGATTACTTCTCTATTGACAACAGTCACTTAAATCCAGACTTGTTTAACCACTCCCTCTAAATGGAAGCGTCATGGTTATATCATCATTTATGATCACATAACCCTCAGGTATTCCAAATACATGCACATTCTGCATACTAGAAGACCTAGGATGAAATTGAAGTTTTAGATCTTATTTAGACTGTCTCCTTCAGAGTTTTATCATTAGTTTTCTCATTTGATCATTGGTAGTTGATATCTATCATATACTTTCTAAAAGCATATATCATACCCATGTATTAATCATATACTTTTAAGGAGCATATATCAAACCTACAAATTCAGTTAAGCTTCCAAAGCGAGACAACCGTGCACGAAATTTGATTCCCAGCATATCATGAGTGAGCTCATGTCTTCCAACTCTTTAATGAACCTATATGATCCCTTTGATATATCATATTACTCATATGCCCTTATATGCACACTGGCTCGCCAGTGTATAAACCTTGATTAGATCATCAACCTATCGGTATACCAAATGTACATACTCAAACAAATAGTAACACATCTGTCTCTGGTCAGAGGATGTGAGCCTATATCGTAACAATATACGACATAGGACTTGATTATCTTTATCTTGTTAAGTCAACTCTTTGACCTAAAATGTCTAACACTTCTGAATCTCTATTCTTATGTAGAGGACCTGCATCAAGAGCTCAGTAAGATATCAACCAAAAGAGAAAGGATTGACATCTCCTACTCATGCTGGAGATCAACTCTTAATAATCATTTGATAGTGCATGATGAATCCTCAATCTGACTCTTTAGATATTCATCCAAGCAATAGCCTCTATGATTCAACAATTGAATCAACATCGGTTTGGTCATTAAGATGTCCATGGTACATAATCCTGTACTGAGGGACCTATTATGCAAATTAATTATTCTTTATTTCAGATCAGGGAATGATATTTTATATAACATTTATTGGATAAAGGATCGCCATGGGATAGCATATGCAACAGATACTTCCAAATCACATTCGATGAGATATCAAGACTGTAAAGATATACAAACCCACGATTCTTGTCCTAGCATCTATTTAATTATTATTATTCCTCATTATTATTAGGAAACTTGCACATTGCAACCACATACATTATTTGACCAACTACAAGTACAATATCTCATGCATCCAATTCGTGATAATTTACAGGTTACTATTGAGTATAGTTTTGAGTGGGTTTAATGTAGGTTATCGGAAATAAGAAATTTGCATAAATACAAATTTTACTTCGATTAAGGATTTTACATCTAAGTTGGCTTAGCTTGTCAGCTTTAAAAGTTCATTCCCTTATTCACTTCAAAGCAAGAGACATACTTACCATTTTATCTCAAGCAAGATCTGGGATATCCTTTCTTACCTTTATTACAACCCAATAATTTGAGAAACTATAACTCAGATAAGAAGAAGCGGGAAATCATTCTTGCATGTCCAACTTGCATTTCCCAATTCAATCTTTAACACCCAAGCCAGCCATGCTTAAGGCGATGTTGACCTATCGTTAATTGAACCAACAATCAACAGGATTAAAACTCGATATACGCAATCCAATATTACCACAATAATATGATGAATCGATAATGGGGTCATTATGCATATGAAATTACTCTTTCGAGAAGCAAAGATCCTGATTCATGTGTACTTGTATGTAGGAGATGTCGATTCAGATATGCATCTCCTACATACAATCCATGACGACAAAACCTTTTGCCTTGACTGGAGACCATGGATGTCACTTATGTGATCCTTTGTATCATGTTCAAATTTTAATTACTTATTATGAATAATATTGAAAAAATTAATTCTTCTAAGGGAATTAAAATTCTATTTATAATAGAGTGTTTAATTTAATTGGATCTAATTAATTTAATCATATTAAATCAATTATAAATCCAATCAATCAACCAACAAACATTCTTGATTGTTACTTAAAGGATGGTATAATCTCAAAATACGTACTATTCAAATTTTAATAATTAGAAATATATGTCATGATCATTTAAAGAATTATCCTTTCATTACCCCCTGTCATGGACAACATACACAGATCATGATAATGTGATTTGATCAATAATATTTGAGATGATATTCAACCTATCAACCGAAGTTATACCATATAATAATTATCAAATAAATTTTTATTAATATTATAATAAGATTTACTAAACAAATCCTCAATCATATTCAAGTAACAACATTTTTCATGTAAAGATTACCCAACAACTATTGTAGGATAAACTAAGGTTTTCATGAAGCATACATTCAATGGCCAGTGATGATTAATCAATTATTTTCAGAATTATTAGGCATCATAACTAATCAAGATTAAGTAATAATTTCAATGATTTCTATTGAATTATAAACACATTAGGCAAAGAGATTTGATAATCTAATCATCTTCCGATCCGTCTCCACTAAATATGGAATATCTAGGGCAAACAGAGTCGGAACCGCTCAAAATAAATTTGAGTAATTTGCTGGTTTGATTCTCTACATAAAAAAAGTGTTTTCTTCATGTTTCATGAGGAGAAAATAGTTATCAAAAATAAATTTCCTATAGTTTTATGGATACATGCAAAACAATTTTCATGACGAGAACTCTTCAAATCATTTTCATGCACTTTTGGTAACAATATTAGGTTACTGTTTTGGGGATATATTTATACATTATAAATAAATTTTAATAAAAAAAACGTCCAAACAGTGCACAATCAGTAGATATTTATTTTAAAGAAAAATCAATTTGAATATTGCATCCAATGCAAAAACAATGAGTCACACGCATCTGAAACATCGACATTGATATCCTAGGGTTTCAGATCATATCCAAGAACTTAACATGGCTCTGATACCACTTGAAGGTTATGGGAAAAAAAGCTTAAGCACATTGCGAAAGGGTGAGGACTGCATCGTATGCGATAAAGAGCGACTAGTCTTTCTAGTCGCTAGGGGTAGTGGAATTTAAAAAAAAACACGATGAAACCACATGACCCAAGAACACTTCTTGGATCATTTCATCAAAACCACAAAGTAGATATCATAATACCTCTTAAAGCATGGTTGAGATCGTGTATCTAAAGTAAGAGGCATCCTATCTCAAGTCCGATCCAACGGAGGAAACGCTTGCGAGTGCTTTGGTGAATTGTGTGCTCCTCGTAATCCAAGATGATAATCCAAGCAGCAGATCTCTTGATCTCATCACATGATATTCAATGTCTTCTTCACAAGCGAGGTGCACCGAATGAGATGGAGATACACGAGTGGTTAAAGCGGTGACACAATGGCATGGGGACAACGATGATCCTCTATAGGGTTTTGAGTGGACGACCATGCTAAGGAGTGAGAGGGGACATGCGCATGAGAGAGAGAGAGATTGTAATTCTATGTTGTCTAAAGGAAGAGCTAGAGTTGTCTCTTCTTTTATAATATTTTGGGAGTCCATGGATCTCAACCAATAGATAACACAAATCCAATTATCGAGATTGATTTATATTTCTTTCAATGGCTATGATTTTGTTGTAAAAACAAAACAACAATTAATTTAATTTAACTAAATATATATTGAATAAATCGTAAATATAAATTAATTCAATAAAATCAATAATCCATGAAGGATTAGGAAGGAGGCAATGATCCTTCCAATTAAGGGGGAGGACCACCTTGAGTCCTAAATCAAGGTGTCCACCCACACTCCTTAAATGGAAGGTACACTCCTTCTTCCTTTTATATGAGATCTAATATCTCATATAATCCTTAACTCCATATAACAACATTTATTGTATATTATTTCAAAAAAATAATTCCAAATTATTTTATGGAATATCAATCCTGCCATTAGAAATTTGTGAATCATATTCAAAACCCAAAATAAAGTGTAAATTTAATTTTCAATTAATTGTCCAATGTGAATCAAATTCCTATAAACATTTAAATTGTAAATGTTATTTGCAAATATCTCTCTCTTATATATTATAAATCACATTTATAGTATATATGATTAATATGGACAATACTACCCACATTATTCATATATGTGATTATTAAATCATATTTAATTATCTTGGATCTCTATTCTCATGTGCCCAAATAATATGAATCACATACACATTATTCACATCTTTGATAATTAAATCACATTTAGTTATCCTTGAAAACTCTCCTTATATGGCAAAATAATATGAATCAAATTCATATTATTCATGATAATTAAATCACATTAATTATCCATTTCTCATTGCTCAGATATACATTTTTATCTTTGGAATTATTCTTGAACTCCTTCAAGAATAATACGCTTTCTCTGTGGATACTTGGAGATAAGGACTTGGCAATTGTACGTTCCATGTCTATTGACTTGGATTGATATCATATCTCAAAATCCAGATCTTAGGGATCTCACAAAGATGTTTGATTAAATAAAAGTCATAGATCTAATCTTCTTATTGCATTTGAATCACATTGAAATCAATGTCCAACCTTTGGACTAAGATCAAATCACTTCTTCACTTAAGGATTCACTGAATTCTGGACCCATTTCATCATTCCCTTGGAATAGAGGCGTCATGGTTATACAATCGTTTATGATCACATCACCCTCATGTATTCCTAATATCTGTACATCCAGCATACTGTAAGACCTAAAACAAACATGAAGTTTTAGATCTTATTTAGACAGCGTCCTTCAGAGTTTTATCATTAAGTTTCTCATTTGATCATTGGGAGTTGTATAGATCATATACTTTCCAAAAGCATATATCATATATTTTCCAAAAACATATATCAAACCTACAAATTCAGTCAAGCTTCCAAAACGAGACGACTGTGCACAGAATTTGATCCCAACATCTCATGAGTGAGCTCATGTTTTCCGATTTAGTAATGAACCTGTATGATCCCTTTTAGAGATCGTATTACTCATATGCCCTTGTACACACACCACCTCATCAGTGTATAGACCTTAATTAGATCATCAACCTATCGGTATGCCAAATGTACATACTCAGACATATAGTAACAAATCTATCTCCAGTCAGAGGTTGTGTGCCTATATGGTGTCAGTATACGACATAGGTCTTGGTTATCTCAATCTCATTAAGTCAACTCCTTGACCTAACTTATATGGCAGCTCCTAATCTCTATTCCTATGCAAAGGACCTGCATCAAGAGGCCAGTTAGATACAAGCCTATAAAGAAAAAGGATTGGCATCTCCTTCTCAGGCAGGGGATCCTCTCTTAACAATCACTTGATGGTGCTTGATGAGTCCTCAATATAACTCTTTAGATATGATCCAAGCACCAGCTCCTATGATTCAACATTTGAATCTATACTTTTATGATCAATAAGATGGCCATGGTACATAACACTAATTGTACTAAGGGACCTATTATGAAAAATATTTTTTCTTCATTTTAGATCAGGAAATGAATTGCAATAACATTTATTGTATAATAGCTCATCATGGGCTCTTATGACCAATAATTCTTACTAGCCTTACTACCAGCAACAAACTACATATTCTGGGCAGTATTATTCACATCCTCCTCCTCCTTACACATATCAGCAGCAACCATATTCTGGGTACTAGCCTCCACACTACCAGACTCAGGGACAACCAGTTGTTGAGCATCCCTAGGCACCGTCAATGAACCCAACACTAGACCAACTATCCCTTTTAATGAAGAATATGACAGATTTGACTGAGAGGCACAACTGCCTGACCACCACGAAGATATTGATTCCATCCCATGTCAAAGCCAACCCCATCAACTTCAGATGCAAGGTGCTGGTATCCCATGATCCATCCACCCCTGAGACAGGTATGGCAATTGATTTTACTTGTTTATCTAATGCCATTCATCCAAGGAGCTGTAGGAGAGTGCAACCACGCTCATAGTAGTTGGGATTGAGGGATCGAGTTGTTAAGAGATGTACACCGACTACATCATCTTCTTCCTCTGTTGAGCAATGGTCTAGTAATGTAGATTCAGAGCATGGAGGATCTTCACCTACTTCTTCTTCTTCACCACCACCACCATCATCCTTAAAATACAAAAAGGAAATAAAGGAAAATGTAGTGCTAAGTCAGCTACGAAGGAGAACATATATGTCATGGAGTCTTTTTCATCATCAACAGACCGAGCCACCTATACTGTTTTGCCTCTTGTTTCTGTTTCTACACCTATACTGGATGATATGGTACAAAATAGTTATGATCATCTTTTGTACATGTTGATTCTGAGATTAATAATAGAAATGAGTAGTTTGCTTCTTCTGATTCTATTCCATTTCCATCTGCCTTGAATAAAAGAAAAATCCAAAAACGAAAAACAACACTATCTGATCCTGGAGTGGTAGAGGTCCTTTAGAACATCTTTTTAGGGATGCCACCCCTTAAGGCCATAGAGTACATGCCTGCAGTTAAAAAGGGAATGAAAAAATCATGTACTAGAAAGCATTATCTGAAGGAGAACAGATGCCCGAGAATCAAGAAGCATATTTTGACCATGGCTACAATTCACGCCATTAGCAACCTCCCACCCAAAGAGAAAAGTAAGGGGCACCACACATCTGTTATATGGTTTTTGATCAGGAGTTCGATTGTACTCTTCTCAATAGCGGTTCCTCGATCAATCTTATGCCTTCCTCACTACTCAATGAGTTTGGGTTGGGGCCTTGTAGATCGACCAGGATGATCCTTCGGTTTGATGATAGATCGATCTAGATGCTGACGGGTATTCTTTATGACGTTATTGTAATGGTACAAGGCATGATCTTCCTAGCTGATTTTATTGTCATAGATATGGATACACCTACACCTTTACTCATGGATAAACCTGTACCTTTACCACATACCCCAATCATACTTGGTCGGTCGTTCTTTTGAACAACTGAAGTGGTAGTTGATTGTGGTATTGGAGATATCACCTTCCACACTCATAGTAATAAAGTAAAGATTGAGATGATCCCATATCTGAAGCCATCATCACCACGAACAACAAATGAGAGAGAGCTGGTTACAACAAATTCTAACGACTGTGATTTTCTTGCCGAGATACGTGATACAAATCTATTTACTAATTTCATGGATACCCAAGAGTTCCTTTCCCAGAAGGAACCCTCGAAAGGCAAAGTCAGTTCTTGCTTCCTTGTTGATGATTCAGAGTTGTTAGTTGATGGATCATTCTGAATTATTTTCGGAGGTACATTATGAGATTCTGGAGATACATTCTTCTTAGATTACTGATGAGATACCTCCTGCTGAGATATTTGTTTGTGAGTTTTCTTAGATCTTTGAGCTTCTTGATGAGTCTTCCCTGGCTGAAAAGAGAGCATTCATTGCAATTTTTCCGATGCACATCATGTTGAGCCTACAGTAGCCAAGGTGGACAGTTCATAGAGTGCAGATCATATACCTTCTATTAGTGTAGTTGCAAAGGTTATTGTATAACAGATTCAGACACCACTTGATCTCAAAGCTTTACCCTCATCTCTGAAGTATGCCTACCTTATGGGTTCCCCCCAGATGTTTTCGATCATCATCAATTCACAATTGATCGAAGACCAGGAATATCGCTTGCTAGAGGTTATTTAGAAAAACTGCAAGGCTATTGGTTGTAGTATTTCAGATCTCTGGGGGATTAGTCCAGCTTTGTGCTTTCATTATATCTACATAGAGGATGATAGCATGCCGACCCATGAGATTCAACGTCACCTGAATCCTAATCTCAGGGATGTTGTCATGAAAGAGATCAGGATATGGTGTGATGATGGATTTCTTTATCCCATTTCAGATTCCAAGTGGGTCAGTGTATTACATGTGGTCCTGAAGAAATCTGATATTACAATTGTACCGAATGACTATCTTATGGAGATTCTGACTCGTGTACCACTTCATGGCGCCTCTACTTAGATTACCGATGCATGAAATCAGAAACATAGAAAGATCACTTTCCACTACCCTTTATTGATCTTATTATTGAGAGGTTAGCATGAAGGAGTTCTTTTGTTTCTTAGATGGGTACTTGGGATACAACTAGGTGGCAATCACTCTTGAGGATCAGGAGAAGACTACTTTTACTTGTCCATTTGGCACATATGCCTTTAGACAGATGCATTTCGGATTGTGTATTGTCCTGATACATTCTAGATATGTATGTTGGCCATTTTTACAGATATGGTATGTACTTTTATTGATGTCTTCATGGACGATTTCGTGGTCTACTTGATAGTTTTGACACATGACTCACTTATATAGGTTGAGTACCTCATAGATGTTCTGAGGTAAAATTAGTGCTCTCGTGGGAGTAGAGTCACTTTATGGTGACTAATGAGATTGTATGGTCCACGACATCTCTAAACATGGTATGGAGGTTGACCCGACTAAGATTGATGTGATCTCCAAACATGAGCCATCGCCGAATTTGAAGCAGTTGAGGTCGTTCCTTGGTCACGTTGGATTTTATTGGTGATTCACTAACGACTTCAAAAAGATCTCCAAGCCTTTAATTGGGCTTCTGTGCAAAGAGAGTGGGTTTATTATTGATGAGAATGTTCTCCTTGCATTTTATTAGAAGAAATACATGGTTACTAGAGATCCGATTCTTCTGCCACCTGGTTGATCTCTTCCCTTTGATATCTTGACAGACGTGTCAGATTATGTCGTTGAAGCCGTTTTATGGCAGAGAAGGAATGGGATACCATTTGCCATACTTTACGCTAGCAAGACTCCGGATGAGGCACAACACAATTACTCGGTTATAGAGAAGGAGATGTTAGAAGTAGTGTTCGCTTTAGAGAAGTTCTCTCCTACCTACTTGGATGTAGAGTTACTGTTTACACAGATCATACTGCCATACGGTACTTACAAGCAAATTAGGATGCCAAACCATGCCTTAGATGGATCCTTCTTCTCCAGGAGCTTGATTTAGAGATTCGAGGCAAACCTAGAGTGAAAAATGGTATGGTAGATCACCTTTCTCGGATCACAGATGTAGAGTCCCCTCAGCAACCACTACTTCCTATACCAGAGACATTTCTAGATGAGGTTATCTTGTCTGTTGCCTCACTCCAATGATATGTTGATATTGTGAACTGTCTTGTCTCCAAGAAAGTTCCACAAGATTGGCCCAAGCCGAAGGTAGACAGATTTCTACCAGAGATTCATTTTTACTAGTGGGATCCGTACCTATTTTGTGAGGGTGGAAATTGTATCTAGAGGAGGTGCATTCCTTGAGAGGAATACACCAGGGTACTTGAGCATTGTCACAGATTAGAGGTTGGTCGGTATCATTAGGGAAGCGTACAGTAGTGAAGTTTCTTTAATGTGGCATACAATGGCCAACTCTATTCAAGTATGATATGGATTATATGAGACACTTTACCGATTACTAGAGAATGGGAGGAACCGTTTGTTCCAAAGATACCATGTCCCTAAGATATATCTTAATTTCAGATTTTTCATGCTTAGGCACAGACATCATGGGCTCATTCCATGTTAGTCAGAGATTTTAGTACATCTTGCTTGTCGTGGATTATGTTAGTCGTTAGGTGGAGGCTATCCCCACCCGAGCCGTCCATAGTCCTACGATTTGTTCCTTTCTCAAGGGAACATTATTGCACAGTTCATAATATCTAAGATACTCATTTCAGATGGGGTAAGCCATTTCATCAATAGAAAGGTCATAAAGCTAGTTAAGGAGTATGCCATTGAGTTTCTATCATGTCTCCTTATCACCGATAGACTAACGGCTTGGCTGAGATTTCAAATAGTGAGATCAAGATGATACTTCGGAAACTTTTATGTCCAGATAGGAAGAACGGGTCCCAGATGCTTGACTCGGATCTATGGGATTGTTGGATGACGTATAAGTCTTCATTGGGTATGTCTCCCAATAGATTGGTTTATGGAAAGACTTGCCACTTGTCAGTTGAGCTTATTCACAAATCTTCATGGCACTATATGTATGCAATTTAGACTATGAGAGAGAAGGTCAAAGTAGGAAAGTGGATTTGAATAGATTGCTAGAATTCCGTGTTTTCACTTATGACAAATCACTCGTGTATAAGGAGAAAGTCCAGCGTTGGCATGACAAACACATTAGGAGAAAGGCTTTCGTCCTTGATCAGAAAGTATGGTTGTTTGATGTGAAATAAAGTTGATCCATGGCAAACTTAAAAGAAAATGGTCTGGACCGTTTATTGTGAGATAGGTGTGTGACAATGGTAGTATTGTCATGTATGGGTTGTCATCGTACGCATAGCCATTTGTTGTGAATGGACAGTTGCTGAAGCCATATTTAGATTATGATACATTCCAGTCCGTGGTTGATTCTATCCACTTGGTATCATACGATGATCCTTTGACATGTTCTGCACTTGATACATGAGCTGATATTCTTTTGTATATGCCATTTCTTTTTATTCTTTCTTCTTTTGTTTTTATCATTCACCTCTTTCCCATGTGTATGTTCTATAGTTAGGATGTACTCTATCCTAAGTATAGGGGAGGTGAATGACTTGAGTTGTTCTTTTCATTATGTTTCATAACTCTTGTCTTTGCCTATACTAAGGGATCCTTTACCCTAAGTATAGGGGGAGTGATGTCTTTCATTTCTTCTTCTTTATTTTTATTTTATTTTCTTTTTCTTTTTATTCTTGTATTACCTTGCTTGTCCTTCAACTTGTTGATATTCTTTTTCTATACTTAGGAATCTTTTACCCTAAGTATAGGGGAGGACAAGTCGAGTCATTGAGTTTGTACATTCTTTTCCGCGATCTTCACCGTTTATACAGTCTATATACTTATGATTAGTTCATCCTTAGTATCGGGGGATCACTGACTTCCGTTATTTTCATTCTTTATTCTTTGAGTCGTTGTTGTATAGATCCTTTTCACTTTTCTATACTCAACACATGTTATGTCTTCCTTTATCGCTTCTTGGCCAGTATGAGGACATAGTTAGAGCTAAGTATAGCGGGATGTCATATATATCATATATATATATATATATATATATGTTATCCATAACTCGTACTTTTGTTTGTCTAATAATATGATTTATAAACTATAATAAAAATGTTTTATAAAAAATTTGTAAAATTTCTTTGAAAAATTGTTTTGAAAATAATTTGGAAATAGTTTTGTAAAATCTTTGAACAAGTGCTTTGTAAAATATTTGTAAAAACTCTTTGTAAAACTTTTGTAAAATCTTTTTGAAATTATTTGTGTAAAAATTGTTGTAAAATTGTTTTGTTTATAAAATGGTTGTAAATCATTTTGTATTAAAATTATTTATATTTTAAAAATGTTTGTAAAATTTTTGTGAATAAAATCTTTGTAAAGTTGTTTTGTACAATTTTGTAAACTATTTTTAAAAATCTTTTGTAAAATGTTTTTAAAATAGTTTTGTAAATTTTTTTTAAAAAAGTGATTTCTAAATTGTTTTTTAAAAATATTTTGTAAACATTTTTGTAAATTTTTGTAAAATTTTTGTAAAATTGTTTGTAAATTATTTTGTCACCTTGTTTAAGAATAACTTATTTGAACATATTGTGTGTATATACCAGTTGTACAAATGTTTGCAAATAGAACTTGTAATAACCTTGTAAAAATGGAATACAATTCAATTGTGAATAAAATTCTTTTAATAAAATCCTTGTATAAAACTTGTATAAATTTGCATATAAAATTCTATACTAAATTCTCTAGATAAAATTTTTTAGTAGTTAAAATCTTGTGGAATGTGTACATAAAACTTGTAAATATTCTTTCTATAAAATCTTTATAAATTATGTATAAATCTTGTATAAAGTTTTTGTATAAAATCTTTGTAATTTTTTGTAAATATTTATAATTATTTATCGAAAAAACTCTATAAAAATTGAAAAAAAGTGAAATCCATAAAACATTGCTAAACCTTTTGGAAAGCCTTTCAAAAATATTTGTCTTTTCTTTTATTTTATTTTCTTTGAAAAAATGTTTTGTATATATTTCATGCATTTGCATTTGCATTTTTCAGAATGATATTTATGCTTAAACTAGTTTGGAATAAAATTATATAATGGAGCTTGGTTAAGACCTTAATCCGCTTAATTTTAGAGGAACATGATAGGAATTAGAGTTGAGACTTCTCAGGTCATAGCGACTTAATTCTTTAATTACACAAGACTAATGTTCACATGTCATCTTGATTAGTCTAAGTAGAATATTTCATGCACATGCTTTTTTTACAGTGACCTAACTTGGACAAGCACTTTACATGTACCTCTTGACTGATGAGGTGGTGAGGGTTTGAATCCTTTGGTGAGATACACATGCGAATGGAAACATACGCAGTCACCTTGAGTGGCCAGTGCACCCCAACATAGTCTAGTGGCATGGACGTCTAGATGCAGAAGTCGTGGGTTGAAATAAAGCTTCGGATGAGGGATGGTCTGCTGGCAAAATTTTTCTAAGACCCTAAAACATGTGCGGAAAGAAAGATTCTATAAATGTAGGGGCATAATAAGATCTATGCATTACAACAATTCTTTCCACCTAATAGAAGCAATACGTATTCCAATTAAAAATCATCAAGTATATATTTGACCATATTGGTCCAGCTTCAGAGAGACCATATATCTTAGTGGAGACTTGGCTACACTGTCCAGCTTCACAAGGAGACGTGGCTACACTGGCCACACTCCACTTCTTATTCTTCTATCTTCTCCCCCTTCAATTGTAGACATAGCACGTACCTGAACTTAGAAGGAAATACCCTGCACATCAAGGAAAAAGTAGCTAGACCGGGGAATTAGGGTTACCTTGCTAAGAGAAAGCTAGTCTTTTTCATTTCTGTTGTGGAGAGCTATATTAAACATAAACAGTACAAGTAAGATTCATAGACATTAGAATTTATGTATGAGAATTTGTTCTGACCTAACCGTTGAGACAACTTGAATAGGATTCTTGGGGCACTTAAAGGTTGTTAGGTTTTAACTCCATTTCGTAATAAGGTTCCGCCAAACTAATAATCAAAAGGTTTGACTGAGCTCCATATTTGATTTTGTGAAGATTAGTT
The DNA here is from genome assembly GCA_037367405.1 of Ottelia alismoides. NCBI lineage: Eukaryota > Viridiplantae > Streptophyta > Magnoliopsida > Alismatales > Hydrocharitaceae > Ottelia > Ottelia alismoides. The sequence goes on from JAZKJV010002761.1 coordinate 531,014, forward strand.
TGAAAATCAAAATTATTCTAAGTTCTTTATTTTTCTTTTGTTCTTTTTCTTTTCAGCCACTTATTCTTCTAATAAGTGTTTGATAAGGGACTACAAAGGGAAAAGTATAAGGGGATTATGAATATGTATTTCATCATCGTTATTCATTTATTTTAGCTTAAAATCCCTTTTTAAACACCTATAAATATTAATAAAACTCTCTTTTTATAATTATTTATTACTTTAAAATTAGTGTATAATTGTCATTATTTTTAGCCTAAAATAAATAAATAAAGGGAAAATAAAGAAAATGAAGACTGTATATATGCAATAAATACAAGTTGATTTTGACATCGGGAGAAGGTCAAAACTTGACCGGATCGACAAGGAATAAAGTCGGGGGAGATAAGTCCTCTTGTATAAAAAAAAAGAAAATCAATTTTCATTCATCACCGATCATCTTGTACAAATTGCACATACATCACTTATCTGCATATATTCCTTTCTCTACTTTATTTATCACTCAAGTCATCTCAAATAAAAATGTTTTTTCTTGAAATTGTACATAAAAATAAGTTATAATATTAAAAATAATTGCAAGAAGATTCATTGTTCATTATGTAAATTTTGAAACTTTTAAAAAATTGTAGAACTAAACATGTCAGATCTATATCTTCTCCATAAACACTCAAAATAAAGCAAACTAACTTTTATTGTACTGTAAATAAAATAAGCTTCAAAATGAAAGTCGTTTCATTAATATAGGAGTTAAGATGTAAAAATTAGTATTTTGGAGTGTATTGTATACTATGTTTGTATTATACATGGTGCGAATTTTTTATTTATTATTTCTTTATTTACATTTTTAACATTTTTTTCAGTTTGTGTATTTTGTCCTATAGTGTAATCGGGTCCTCATTGGTTGGACCCAGGTCTATTGACCTGGGCCAACCTTCTCTTCCACCAGAATTGGCTCGAATACGCCTCATCGGACCTCTTTCTTCACATTTCCCATGTCGTTCCTTCCATGATTTACCCATGTTTCCTTCATGGACCTTGTAGCTCAAATAACCAATTACATTGCATGATAATAATTTCGATGATTCGTTCCTCGATTCACACCCACCTCCTCTTTCAAATTTCACCAGCACCAGCTTCTATAAATACTCCTCTGGATCTCCCTTACCTTTCCGATATGTGTTTCCTAAATTCTCTCGCCTGAGAACAACTGCCAGAGTATGTGAAGGTGACAGTGAGTTTCTTTCGTGATCAGGAGTGCAAGGAGGTGCAAGAATTATGTGATCTGTTCGTCATCGGAGAACACCGAAGTACGACCAAGCTTCTCTCATTTCCACTGCACATCGAGGCTACGATACCAGTCTATTCATTTATAGGTTCATTAAGATAATTTTCTTTTTTTTAGCATTTTAATTTCACATTGTAGTATCCATTTTAGAATTAATATTATCATCCTTAACCTGTGCTCTGATCTGTACGATTGGAGCTCTTCGATCAACCAAGTCCATTTCCGATCATGGCACCAAATTTGCATTCACATTCTCCATCTTCTTCCATAGTGTTCCCATTCCAGATCATATCAGATCTAGAGTCTGATCTCCTTCCGACCATCCATTCGCCAGAGTTCCTATCCCCTCATTATTTCTTGTGTTTTATGCGTAATAAGTTGGATAGAGCTTCCGTCTTCGAGCAATAAATTCGTTGCAGGTATTCGGAGCGTACTTAGAGACCGAAGCCGCGATCTGGAGATCATTCTTTAGTTATAGACCATCGAAGCTCCAGATCTATGATGGAACATCATCGATCTTAGGAGGACTATCCAGACGATGTGGAGGAGCATGGGAGAGCATATCAGACTGTTGGACATACGAGCCCACGACGAGCCATTATGCAATAAATATTATTGCAAATATCATTCCATTATATGAAATAAAGAATAACTAAATTGCATAATAGGCCCCTTAGTACAATTAGAGTTATGTACCCTAGCCTACTTGATGATCATACAGCTGTTGATTTAATTACTGAATTATAGGGGTTGGTGCTTGGATGAATATCTAAAGAGTTAGATTGAGGACTCATCAAGCACCGTCAAATGATTATTAAGAGATGATCTCCAACCTGAGAAGGAGATGGCAATCTTTTCTTTAAAGGCTGATATCTAACAGACCTCTTGGTGCAGGTCCTCCGCATAGGAATAAAGATTCAAAATTGTTAGATAAGTTAGGTAAAATAGTTGACTTAACGACATTGAGATAACCAAAGTCCTATGTTGTATGTTGTCATGACATCAGCACGCATTCTCTGACCGGAGATAAATGTGTTACTATATATCTGAGTATGTACATTTGGCAAAGCAATAGGTTGATTATCTGACCAAGGTCTATACACCGGTGTGTTGGTGTGCATGCAAGGGCATATGAGTAATACGATCTCTCAAAGGGATTATACAGGTTCATTTACTGAATCGGAAGACATGAGCTCACTCATGAGATATTGGGAAGTATCAAATTTTGTGCACAGTAGTCTCACTTTGGAAGCTTTACTGAATTTTTAGGTTTGATATATGCTTTTGGAAAGTTTATGATCAACACCTGGGTATGATATGTGCTTTTGGAAAGTATATGATCGATACCAACTCCCAATGATCAATTGAGAAACTTAATGATAAAACCCTGAAGGAGATTGTCTAAAAGAGATCTAAAACTTTGGGTTTGTTCTGTATCTTCCAGTATGCAGGATGTATAGGTATTAGGAATACTTGAGGGTGATATGATCATAAACGATCATATAACCATGACACTTCCATTTCGAGGGAGTGATGAAACAGGTCTGGATTTAGTGACTCCTCTCATAGAGATGTAATCTGATCTTAATCCATATGTTGGACCTTGAAATGAATGTGTTTCAGATGCAATGAGAAGATTAGATCTACGGCCTTGATTTAATCAAGCATCTTTGGGAGGTCCGCAAGATCTGGATTTGAGATTTGATCTCAATATCCAAGTCACTATACGTGGAACAATACATCGCCATGTCCTTATCTCCAAGTATCTGCGGAGAAAGCGCATTATCCTTGAAAGAGTTCATGGATAATTTCATTATTGATATGTGTATCCGAGCATTGAGAAAATGGATAATTAAATGTGATTTAATTATCATGAATAATATGAATTTGATTCATATTATAAGGTGGTTATCTTAGATAATTAAATGTGATGTAGTTATCAAAGATGTGAATAATGTGAATGTAATTCATATTATTTTGGCATAAGAGAATAGAGATCCAAGAAGATTAAATGTGATCTAATTATCATGTATATGAATAATGTGGATAGCACTATCTATATTAATCACATATATTATAAATGTGATATATAATATATTAGAGAGAGCCTATTGTGATTTTTATTTATTGATTAATTATTGATGTGAATTGGATTTACATTGAATAATTAATTGAAATTATAATTTACATTTTATTTTGGGATGTGAATGTGATTCACATTTTTCCAATGGCATGATTGCAATATTCACACGATAATTACGAATTATTTTTGTGAAATAAATTACAACACGTGTTGTTGTAAATCTTAGAGATATCATGAGATATTGAAATCTCATGAGATAATGAGATCTCATGAGATATTGAGGAGATAGACCCATTCCATTTCAAAAGAGCAGTTGTCCCCTCCCCCCTTTTTAGGGAATGTTGTCAATCTTCTCATTATCTCCAACACTAGTTAATTGATTTGATTTGAAATTAATTTATATTGATTTATCAATATATATTAATTTGAATTAACTTAATTATTGTTGTATTTTTACAACAAGATCATGGCCATTGAAAGAAACACAAATCAAGCTCATCCATTGGTTTTGTGTTGTCCATGGATTGAGATCCAAGGATCCCAAAATACTATATAAGAAGAGGCACCCCTTGATCTTCAAGATACATCATCTAATGCTCTCTCCCTCTCTCTCTCTTTACACGCTAAGACTCTCCCCCTTTCTTTTTTGTGGTCGTCCACCTTGATGCCCTAGAGAGAGATCATTGTCATCGTCGCATCATCGTTATGCTGTTGGAACGACTGCTCATGGATCTCCGTCTCCTTCGATGTGTCTTGCTCATGAAGAAGACGTTGGATCTCATGTGATGAGATCAGGAGATTTGCTGCTTGGATCATCAACATGGATTGCGAGGAGCACACATCTCATCAACATGCTCGCAAGCATCTCCTCCGTTGGATCAGACTTGAGATAGGAGGTCTCTTCGTTTAGAGACTCATTCGCAACCACTCTTCAAGAGGTAACATTAATACCTAATTGTCGTTTAGATGAAATGATCCGAGAAGTGTTCTTGGATTATATGGTTTCATCGCATTAAAATTTTTTAAATTCTGCTGCCTCGAGCAACTAGTACGACTAGTCACTCCCGATCGCATTCGATGAGATGCTCACACTTCTGTGATGTGCTTAAGGATCTTCCCATATCCTTCACAGACCTTTAGGAGACTCCATCTATCGAGATCTACCAAGTTCAAGTCGATTGAAGTTTGCTGGAGTCGACATTCATACGTATTCTTCCAGCACATCTCGTGTTCATTGGATCAAGAACAGACACCCTCAGATCGCATCGCACTGTGAGAAAAAGCCCTAATTCTAGACCACAGATCCAGATGTACAATTGCTTCATCTACCAATCTTCTCCACACATGAGTTGCACCTACTAGGTGACGATTTACACATTTAGTCATGTGATTCGTTTATTTTTTAAATAAGAGGGACACGTGTCCAATTATTGTGTGTTGAATATTTACACTATTTTCCCTATTGTTTCTTCTATTTGCCTTTAAATCTTGTTTGATTTGTATAAATGTGCATTACTCATGACATTTAAAGTTTTTGCAATATACACCATGCATTTATTTGTTATTGTTTACACCACGTAATTAAAATAATTTCCATTTAGTCTTTGCCAACGCGACTCACATGCGTTGGCACACGACCTTTGAGGTGAAAATTTCACATTAGCCTCTTCCTTTTATTAGTTGTTATTTGTTTAGTCCAGAAAATAAATTTTTTGATATTTATGTCTCATGAAGCAGACTTTTACTTTGTTTGTTAATAATTTTTAATAAATAGATAATTGTCTTTAATAAATCAATAAAATATCACATAACTTCTTGCTACTCATATTTTTATCACTATTTGTTTTACCTTTTATTTAACTTTATAATTTTGAATAATAAAAAAATTCACTTTAATTTCCTTATTTGTTGTAATTAATTTATAAAAAATAAAAATTATTTAAAAAATTCTATAAAAATGTCATAGTTTGTTTTTGTTTGATTTAACTCCTATATATATTTCATCTTTAAATTCCTTATAAAAACTAAAAGAAAATGAAAAACACTAAAAAATCATAGAGTTCCCAGAAAATCATAAAATAAATCATAAATTAACTTTTTGGAAACTTTAAAAATCATCTTTATTGTATATATATTTTCTATATTTTTTATTTTATTTCTTATTTTAAAAATTTAAAAACATTTGTTGCATTTTTTGTTTTTCTATTTCTCTATTTTTAATTGTTTTTAAAACCCTAAAAAATCTAAAAATACTTAAAAAATTACAAAATAGTAAAAACTTATGAAAAACCCAAAATAGTTTTTATCTGATTTTCCTACACATTTTTACCTTATTTTAAAAATACAAAAAGCACGTATTTCTTTCTTTTACTATTCTTTGTATTTGCTTTGTTTTAAAAATTACAATATAAAACATTTGCAAAAATTAAAAATTATTAAAAAAAAAACAAAATAAAAAACCATAAAAATTATAAAAATTAAAAATTCCATAAAAAACTTCAAAAGCTAAAAACCCCATAAAAAGATCAATAATAGTTTAATAAAAAGTGTCCTTTTTATTGCATTGTTTTATATTTTTTTTAAATAACCTTCGTGGTTCGTATCCTCCTTGAGTTTGATCATGTACGCTATACCGGTAAATAAATAGCAACTTAGTTCTCTTGCTAATAGTTGATTGGTTTATTTTCTTTGCTTGAGATCTTATTAAATAAATTTGTGTTCAAGGGAGATTTAGGGTTGCTTCGACATTTTCATTTTCTTAATTAAATAAAATATCTTAATTTCTTGATAAAAATACCATTAACCTAGCAGCACCACATGAACATGACAGGTGTGAGAGTTCCAACCTCAACAATATTTGGAACCACCTATCCAAAGTAGACATCATTGAAAAGCGATCACAAGACTTTGCGAAACTCGCTACAATTAAACAGAGAATAAAGAATCTAGACAAGCTAGACCAGATCACCAAGTAGCTAGATCTTCTGGTCAATTCAATCAACTCGTGTCAGTTTATGAGTGCACTTGTTGTGACATCTACTGCAGAACTGTGACAACGACAACAACAGAGACTAGAGCATCCATCATCAGTCCATCATGAGTACTACGTGTAGACACCTGACCTGGCACCATTACAGTAGTCTCATGACATTTAAAAAAGGATAGTGCTTGCTAGTAAGACCTTGACGTCCAACTTACCTACTCTTCGTGTTGGAGCAATCGTCCTGTAATTCTACCGACTCCCCTGCTCCCTTGGCACAACTGAGCTTATCGCTCCCATCTCTGCTCAACATGAGCTCTAACCAATTTGGGAAAGAGTGAGTTTCCAATCCAATAAATTATGATATAACAGAAAGAAACTGATATGCCCACGTGATGAATAGTCTACATTCTTGTTTTAATAGACCTTGTTCATCGCTTATAGATTTAGTAAAGACACTCGAGAGGTGGTGTCAGCTACCGAGTGAAAGAGATAGCAATGTAAGATAGGATCCTATAGCATAAAGCAACACATCGTCTCATAAGGAAAGGAATGCTAGATCGAAGCTGATATTGTAACACATGGAGGAGGAACGAACAATGCAGATTCCTCCATGTCAATCAGGTCTCATGAAGGTACAAAAAGTGAAGAACAAGAGACTCTCTACGCAGCTTGGTATGCGGTGGACAAGAGGTCAACAAATTAGGGATACACCGAACACCATAAGACAAAGCTCAACCCTGTGAGGATCATGAAGATGAGAAAACTCAGATGAGTCAGAGATCTCATAATAATCAGAAGACTCGGCTCCATGCTCCATACTGGAGACATAGCTAGAGAGGAGACCGGGTACACAAATCAAAATCCTCGACTTCGTGCTCCACTAGAGAGGAGACACCAGAAGTGAAATCGAGTACCTACAAAATGATGTATCCATTCATAGATAATCCTAAGGGAGTGATACATACTAGTCAATGAATAATCAGAACAGAGCTCACCCTTGCAAGGGTCATCAAGGTGAGAAGACTGAAAGGAGTCAGATCCATCAAATAGATCATAAGGCACAGTCTCGGTAGGTGACAGATCGGTCACCAGCAGAAGAGACCAGAAGATCAAGAAAGTGATACAGTCTCCCGCAGGTAACCCTCGGGAAGTGATATGTTCTAAGAAGAAAATAATCAGCAAAGTGTGACTCATCCTTGCGTGGACCGTCAAGGAGAGGAGAGTTAAATGAGTCCCGGAAAATAGGTCTCGTGCTCCGACAGATAGGATGCACACTCAGACAGTGAGGCCGATAACATATATCTGACGACTCGATTTCGTGCTCCGATAGATGGCAGCATAATCAGTGAGTGAAACCAAGCGTAAAGAAAATGTCGCATTCTCCCACAGATAGTCCTCGGAGAATAATGCAAACTATGTCAATGAAGATCGTGGGATTGCTGGCATCAAATCTCAGGTCCTCGAAATATTCAATCAATCACCAATAAGAGGGCATAAGATCATGGGAGGGATAGAAGTCAATCAATTCAGTCGTAATGTGGTCCCTCAAGTCAATCAAATCATTAGAGATGGATCGAAATGTCATAAAGAGATCCTCTAAGTGCCACAGGTGAATGGGAGAGTCAAAAGATTGAGGATGGATTAGTTAAGAATATGGATGAAATAACATGGGTTCCCAGCACCATCGCTTTGAATCATATAAAGAGATAATACATCAAGCATCTACATTAAAATGGCTGGAACTGCAGAAAAAAGGGCAAACAGTCAGCACTCATGGAATCACCATCAAATCATCAAAATAGTTCACATCCTCAATCCAGTGTACAAGATAAAAAATCCTCAATAAAGAATCACACCTCGTAATCGTGCCAAACTTAGAATCCTCAATAATATCCATGCACATATCAATGTCAGAATCACCAAGAATAGCACACCAATCTCAGTATCCTCAAATCTACCCAGCTTATTTAAATAATCCATGTAATCCATAAGCCATTATGTGGGTCCTATCTACAAGAACATCAATCTCGAGTGAAAGAAGAGATCATACAGAGGGAACGTGGAGGTGGGCAAGATGTAGTCGGAACATAGATAAAGGTGTGGCTCAAGGAGAGAATCTCCTTGAACCAGTCTAGTGATGGGGTGATATGGGAAAGGAAAGAGCTGCAAAATCCAACGAAGACGGTGAAGATCAAGACCCAATATTACGACTTTGATGCAAGTGAAGAATAATATAAACAAGAGAGGGAGAGGGACTCAATGATAAAAAAATGACTCACACTCACGGGACTAAAAACTCAAGAGAGATGAAATGCAATATGGACTCAAAATGACAATCAATGTACAAAGCAAAATTCCCATTCGCCTACTCAACGCAGCGAAGACCGAGATGGTGGTCTTTTATCTTTTCCATTTTAGAGTTAGGTGATCATCAAAAAGTTGTACAAACATGAAGATAGGCATGGGATTAGGGCACTAATCCTTAATGTGTATGTAGGAATAAAATGCGCATACAATGAGGGAGTTTCTCTCCCCAAGACAATGAATCCATTATGTTTATTTTTAAAAGTCCAATAGAGTTAGAAGTCCCGCTTTTATTTAGGTTATCGTTTTTTTTTTGTATTTTCCAATGCACGTGCCTAACGGGTTTCCAATTTAGCATCCTGGGTTATCAAAATCAGAGGGAGAAGGTCAGAAAATCCATGCAAGTTAGAAATTGATGATGCATGCAAAGTCAGGAGACTTACAATATTTCCCAACTCTCCATATGGGATGCATAACTTAATTGAAACCTACACTATATACTAATGCAATCGATGAAATCACCCTAGATTAGAAGATACTTTAAGGGTGAAGCACTGGATGCTAATTATTTTGAAGAGAGACCAAGGTCTGATCTTTGATGTCACTCGATGCCCACCACAACGGGTCCTGCACGCACTGTATGCGACCTATCTCGGCACATGATCTCAAATCCAAATAATTAACACTTTTGATTTGACTAAGTACAAAAGCGAAGCTATACGTACATGCAAATATATTAGGGCTTTGGACAATAATCTATCAAGCATGCAAATCCTAAACTAAGGCTCATTCACACAAAACAAATAAAAATAAAAGGGAAAATCAAAAAATAAAACAGAAAGCGATGAAAACGTGACAAAATCCGACGAGGCCCCCATGGGAACAATCTCTCGGGCACTAGACCTCGTGATGTAGCAGTGTTGGTGAGAGTCTAAATTATTACAATTATATGTCACTCTCTCTTATGAACATACACAATAATAATGCATAATAAATAAAATATAAAAAGAGACTGTCTTTAAAAATTTTCTTCGTCTGCCCTTGTTGCTCTCTCTTGCCAATTAAATCTGAATGCTAGCTCCACCTTGCTTGGGTGCACCGATCCTCCTAGGAAGTCCTCCCTTGCGTAGCGGTCCCTCGCAACAAAGTCAAATGAAGAATGAGGTCAGAACAATCATAAAATAATTATCATTTAATAAAGATAGTAATTAAACCAATAAAAAAGTAAGGATGAGAGCAAAAGAACAAGTATAGATAATCTTTGCGGCGTTGCTCCCCGACAACGGTGCCATTTGATGAGTAGAGATTTTGCTGAAGTCTTGTCAATCCAAAAGGCAGACCGACAACCATCGAAGCAACCTCAAACGAAACCTCAGTTAATCAACAATAACCCACAAAATGAATCAAGCAATGTATAAAAAATGTGGAGTTAAAATTTATTATAACTCTACAACAAATATGTATAGGTGCAAGCATGTGTAGAAGTCGAACTGAGGGAGAAAACGGTAAATTGTGTAAATTTATGCGCAAACATTATTCTTTTTCCTCTTCTCATTTTATTGTTTTTGTGGGTTTTAAAGTTTATATATATTTTTAAATTTATATATTTTTTAATAATTTTTATATGATTTTTATTTTTATTTTCATTTTTTATTTTTATTTTTATATTTTTATATTTTTAATGCCTTTTTCCTTATTATTAAAGATATATAATGCATATAAGGCTACAAATACCATAAAGGATAATATAATTTTAAATACCAATAAAAATTAATAAAATACAGAAAATACATTGTTTTTAGGTTTTATATATTTTTATTATTGTTTTGTAATTTTCCTGGATTTGTTGCTAAATTTTATGTATTTTTAAGGTAAAAAATACCTAAATTTAGGGTAAAATAACATGCTAAAATTTATTTGAATATTAAAAAATAGGAAATTAAGTCTAAAACTATTGTAATCAATTTAATAGATAGATAATTATATAAAGAAAATTATAGAATAGAAAACGTAAATTATAATTTTTAATGAATTTTTAGATTTTTATAGAGGTTTATGGGGTTTTCGATGTTTGTGAGTTTTATTTTTCCATTTTTAATGATTTTTGGTCTGGAGTTAAAATTTTATGAAATAAACAACATAATTTTTTTTGGAAATTTTCAACGTGTTTTAAGCTGGTATTTTATAAGCTAGACATATTAAAAATGGGCTTCTTTTGATTTTTAATAAATGGTTAAAATGCCCAAAAATGTAAAATAAAAATGTGATGTGTAACTACAAGATACCAGGCATCTAACCCTATTTTTGCTCAATTTTTAGAGTAAGTATGCTATTTTTAATAAATGAAACTCAAGCACAAAAATTCATAAACTAACAAGGCATAATTACAAATAAAATAAAGTCCAAGGGCTCAAGTGCAATTTTCCCGAAAAATATATAACATATATAAAATTTTGTAAGACTAAAATTAAATAAAAAAAGTCGCAGAGGTTTCCCTTCATATTACCCAGCTTTTGTGGGACTGCACATGAGTTGAGTTGGACAGGACCAAAAAGTAATTATAAATAAATACAAGGGCTTGTCTATAAAATATCCATTTTATTTGAACTGCATAATTTTTTTACAACATTAAATAATAAAAACAAAAAAATGTGGGGCATGATCTGCAATTTACCCCATATGCGCGCAGACCCGACGGTTGATGGACTTCACTTATGCCACGTGTCAGCATCCACATAGCTAGTACCATTTCATCCGTTGACAGAGGAGATTAGATCACTCCAGGTGATCTGATGGCTCTGGCGTGCTGCATCCAACGACACCTGCTGCTCACAAAGAATGGGCATGATCCAACGATCCTAGATAGGCCTGGAAGAAGTGGGAAGAAGTCTTCCCCTGGGCTCGTTCGATCGATAGTCTCTCAAAGCTCCGACCTCCTCCCGGATTGCTGATATGTTGTCCATGATCGCCACGTCGTTCCGCACCTGGGGGATGGTTCGAAAGGGTCTAGGGCTCACTGATCAAGCTCTAGAGGTCAGGTGTACCTGTGGCTGTTCAGGAATGTCAATGCTACCGTAGATGGGGTCCTTCTCACGTTGTTCCTGCACTAATAAACTCACAGGTCGAGGGCTAAATGCCTCGACCCAATTAAGCATGGAATGTTTGGGAAATGGGGCGAATACGGGAGAGCTCCCACAAGGGTGGTGAAGGGAACATGGTTCATAAGATCATGGGGTGATCTGGTTTGTTTTAGGGTGGAAGGTGAGCGATGAAATGATAGGGAAAGGTGGTGAGGTGGATTGCGGGGTGAAAGAACGGTGGAGGTACAATGAACAAGTTCGCTAGAGCGGAGCTCCGGTGAACTACGAATCGGGTATTTAACGTTAAAGGGCTACACTAACGACTAAACTAACTACAGAATGAAAATGACTGAATTATAAGCTAACTCAAAATGGGAAAGTGCGCAACTCTTACCTGCTGGTGAGGGCAGGGAGCAGAGGTGGTTGCAACGCTGCCTTCAGTGCATCACATTTGTCCTCCAACCGTCGCCGACCTCAATGGACCTCCCCCTGTCACTAGGATACATGCTTGGCAGAAGCCACAGAGTTTTAGGAGTTTGAAGATGACCAAATAGGCGGAGGAAAGAGGAGGTTCTTATTTAACTACAAGTAAGGGCACCCTTCTTCATGGTTGATTTGGGGAGAATCGAACGTATATACAAGCAATCTACGGGGCCAACGTGAATCTAGGATGAATAATGATGATATCTTCAGAAAGAATCGAGCGTGATTTTAGGATGGATCAAGCAGAAAAATGGGGGGAGGGACGGGGAGTTGACACTTTTGACGAGTTAGAAGGCCTGGAGGGAGAGTTGACCGGCGGTCAACAGGCGACCTAACGTGATTCGTCCATGTCCGGTCATTATAGGACAAAATAGTCCTAATTAATCGAAAATAATTAATTAAGTATAAAAAATTATTTTATTTATTTATTATTAGAAAATAAAAAAATGTTTATTATTTTATGCAATATTTTATTATGATTTTTATTTATTTTTTGGTTTTATTTATTTGTAGTTACTTTTTATGGGTATATTTATAGGTATATTCATCTATGTTTTAGCTATTTTTATTTTTATTTTGCGTATTTATTTTATTATTTTATTCTCTTGCTTTATATATCTATAACTTATTTTTAGGTGTATAAATATATTTTTATTATATTTTTATGATATTATTTGTATACTTAAATAAATAGGTATATACATTCTGTAGGTATAAATATAGGTATTTCATCTATATATTTGGTTCTATTTTATTTTGATGTATTTTCTTGGCTTTTATTTTAGTTTTATATTTTAAGAGAATGTAAATAATATTTACAATAGTATAAAAATTTGAATGAATAAAGAATTAAAGAATAGATTTCCCTTTTCTTATTTACAAGTATTAGCGTAAGTAGTTTACCTATATATTTTACATACATTATTTTATTTTAAGATGTACAAATTATAAAAATTAAAATAGTAAAAATAATAAAGAATGAATAAATTGAGAATTTTATTCAGGTATACTATACAATGAGGGTCCAAAATCTAACATTCACACCTTAACTCCGAAAAATATGAAACCACCTTCATTATATAGCTTATTAAAAGTTATATACAATTAGAGTGATTTTGATACATTTTGAGTTTTTATTTGGAAGATATGGCTCTGTGAATTTGAGATTTTGGTTTTTTATTTTGTTTATAAAAAGTACATTGTGTATTATTTTGTACAAACCCAATTTTGCATTTTTCTATATATTATTATCTACAACTTTCATGTACAAAGTTTCTTTATTTGATGTGTAAATAATAAAGAATTAAATAGGTGCTAAAAATTCTTTATTAAGGAATAAATAAATGTGATTTTTATTGTATTAATGGCCCTTATCTCCCCCTACTTTATTCCTTGTTGACCAAATCAATTCTTGATTGGTATCAAGGTTTAGGATCATAAAATACCTTCGGTATTTTATTCCTTTTCCCTTCTTTTCTTTATTTTATAAATTTGGTATTAAAAACAATATTTTATATACAATAAAGTGCAATAAATAATGAATGATATTTTGTAGAAATTAACGCTATATACATGCATTGTATATGGTTTTTAAGGTCAAAATAAAGGTGACGAAATGGATATCCGTCAATTGTCTGCCATCAAGAGACCCAACCTTCTTTTGTCAAGCCATGTTTCCCACCTCCACCCCAAATTGAAGAGGTGAAAAGCGTATGGAGCAATGAAACACAATTGACATGTTATCCTCTGCCATTCGATTATGCCACCAATCTCATGGTAGGGAACCAATCTAGTGTCATCCTCAGTAACACCAGTCCCCAACACAAGCACACAAATGGAGATAGAGCTATCAGCACCCGGCATATCGCCAATAACAATACCATCATTATCACTCAGCTGCTTAATTTCATAACTAGTATCCACTCTTCCATATTAACAATAGTTCATTCCATAATTTTCCTCAAAGTTATCAGTTGTAGCGCCCGCACCACTATTAGAACCAGTGTGCTCAACATACTGAATAGACAGAGGCTGCACCAGTAAATCCAACACTTGATTGTTTAACTCAGCTTGTGAAAAGTTTGACGAAGATGTGAGTCTGAATAATTTCTGCTACAAGGAGAAGGTAGTTTTTGATGTGTCCTCCATCCCCATAGAGTTAGATACCAATAATTCATTTATGTTATCTAACGTTGTGAAACATGGGAGTGGTAGGACCATGCAATCATCTACCTCTATGAAGGGAAAAAATAAAGCTTCAAAGCGTGAATCGTCATCTTCTGCATCAGCTAATCCCGCAATAGGTCTGGGTTAAGAAGAAGAATGAGTCTCACCGGACCAAAAAATACAAAAAAATGAAGAAAAAATACATAAAACAGAATAACAACAAAGGTTGAGTCGTGCTAGCTAATGAGAAGCCCACACCTGCAACGGATCCCATGCCTACCAACGAAGCTCGATTTCTAGATTTTACTTTTTCCCCTATTTTGGATGACTACATCCCTTCTAGTTATCCATTTGCAAAAGATGATTCTCAAGTAAATAAGAACACTATTGAAACCTTGATGCAATGAAAATTTCCAAAAAAAATCAGAAAATTGAAAACACCATTGTTTGATCCCACCATTGTAGAAATTTTATAGAATATCTTTTTTGAAATGCCACTATTGAACAACATGGAATACATGTCGATCATGAAGAAAGGACTAAAAGAGGCATGCACATCTAACCATCAACCCCACAAAAACAAACTCAACAAATCTGAAAAGCACATCTTAACCATGGCTGATGTGAATGTCATCACTAGTCTCCCATCGAAGAAAAAGGATTTAGGGCAACTTTAATCAAATTTGAAATCTTCAATCGTGTGTTTTATTGTACTCTTCTCAAGAAAATATAGTGTTTCTCCTATAAACATCATGCCAACATCTTTACTTAAGGAATTTGGGTTAGGTCCGTTAAAATCTACTAGAAAGATCCTTCAGTTTGATGATCGATCCATTAAGAAACCGTAGGGTGTGTTAGAGGAAGTTATCGTAATAGTGCATGGCATACGATTCCTAGTGGACTTCATTATCTTGGACATGGAATCTCCGCACAATTACAACAGACATATACCATACTTATTCGACCATTCCTTCGAACAACCAATGCAGCAGTTTACTATGCATTGAGAAAGATTGCCATTCGCTCTTGCAGCATCGAGGTTACCTTAGATATGATCGTTGAGCTGAAAACTACAGACAACATAGCTGAGAGAAGTGAGCTGGAAAAATTGTAAAAGACTGTGACATTATTGAGAACATAAAAGATCCAGACTTATCGTTGAATGATATTTTGGCACAGGAATTCCTCTTCCCGAAGGAAGACATGGAAAGCATCATCAACTTGTGTTCTTATGCTAACAGGGAGGTCCATGAAGCTACGTTGATCTATTTATTAAAAGAAAATTCATCCCAAACAGAAAAAGAGGAAACAGTTGCAGATATGTTCAGTATTTTATTGTAGGGATTTTATCACTTGTGCCCCTCCGAGATATCGCAATATCTGTTATGCCCCTATCTTTTTGGTAATATCAGTTGTGCCCCTCACTTCTTGCTATTTTATCACTTGTGCCCCTTGGGTTAGTGACCGTCCATCTATAGTGCAAACGGACGTTAACTTTGAGGACATAAGCGGTATTAAGATTAAGAAAAGGATTATATGGTCATTTTATAACCTCTTCCTCATCCTCTTCTTCTTCCTCCTCTTCCTCCTCCTCCAACCTCATCCTCCTCCCTCTCTGCCCGTAACTCCTCCCCAGCACTCACCTCCTCCAAGCTCTGCCCCGAGCTCCCCGCACCCCCACACCCGCGCTGCACGTGCCCCTCCCCCGCGCAGGCCCTCCCCCGCGCCTGCCCTCCCCCGCGCCGCCCCTGCCCCGCACCTTCCACCCCTCCCTCCCCCTCGCGATCGATCACCCCGTCCAAAGCCCCCTGCCCCTGCGGTCGATCCGTGCTTCAGGTCAGACCTACAACACAACTCCCCCCTCCCCGCCCCCCCACGCTCCCCTCGCGTATGGATCTATTCGAGCTCCCTCTCTCTCGCAAACGCCTCCAAAATCCAAAGACGGACTCTACTCAGATCAGATAAAGCAAACAAACAAGAAATGGAGGAAGAGAACACCCCAAACACACAGTTGCACCCAGAAAAGATACAAAGGAATTAAGATTTGAGAGAGGTCAGGGGACACTGCTTATTACTTCACTCCACTCATCTCCATGGAGCCTCTGCAGCGCTCATCTCCCTCTTATGGAAGTAGGAGGTGTGTGGTTATGGCCAAGAGATTGAGGGCATGGACTTCTTTTATGCCTCGACCCCTTCCCTCTTTGTCTCTCTCGCTGTGCGTCTTTATGTCTCCCTCTCTCACATATGCGTCAATACATGGCCGACCGAAGCCCCCTCTGGTCAACCGACCTATGACCCCCCCACCCCAGATCCTCACCCCCGACCAAACCCGCGACCCCTGCGCCCCCTAGACTCGTCGCCCCCTGCCGGCCTCCTCCCTACGCCCCCTAGCCCCGCTGCCCCAGGTCAGCCCCAGGGCTTTTAGCATTTAGATAAAATTTTGATTAATTGATTCATGAAAAGTCGTCGAAAAATTCAATAAAATTCACCATTTGATCCATAATGAGTGATATATCTGTGAAAATGCAAAAAAATTAAAGATTCGATGGATGCATGAAGGTGCAACTAAGAGAGAGAAATTATGAAGAGAGGAAGAAGAACAAATGGAGGAGGAAGAAGATGAAGAAGATGTGTGGACAATAATACCCCTCTTTACTGCACCAAGGTTTGAAAAAACCATGGTTAAGTCAACTCATTGACGGTCAATCTGATGTAAGGGCACAAGTGATGACAGAGCAAGAAGTAAGGGGCACAACTGATATTACCAAAAAGATAGGGGCATAACTGATATTGCGATATCTCGGAGGGGCACAAGTGATAAAATCCCTTTATTGTATGATCTAAGAGTGATAAATGTGGACATTACCTTATTATTGACAGATCATGCACCAAAAACCAGTATAATTTCAGATGTCATTGATAAACTGACTCTTACTCCACGAGATATGAAGCCTCTTTCGATAACTCCTAAGTATGCCTTCCTTGTGGGTGAGCTGAATCGGTATCTAGTCATCATCAGCTCACAATTGACCACGTACCTTCCTTGTGGGTGAGCTAAATCGGTATCTTGTCATTATCAGCTCACGATTGACAGCGGATCAAGATTCTCGCTTGCTAGAGATTCTAGAAAAAAAATTGCAAGACTCTTGGATGGAGTGTTTCTAATCATCGAGGTATAAATCTGGCCTTATGTTCACACCGTATCTTTTTAGAGGATGACAACAAGTGTTTCAACACAAGATGAATCTTAATCACCTGGAAGTTGTCATGAAAGAGATAGCAAAGTGGTGTGAGGTTAGATTTATTTATCCCATCTTCAACTCGAAATGGGTGAGCTCATTGCATGTAGTTTCGAAACAAATCCAAAATTACAGTGGTAATAGTAACCAAGAGAGGAGATCTTGACCCGAGTGCCTACACCATGGTGCGTCTTGGTAAATTATCGGTGCATGAACTCCGCTACCAAGAAGGATCACTTTCATCTGCCTTTTATTTATCAAGTTCTTGAAGTTTAGAAAGGAAAGGGTACTTTTTCTTGTTGGATGCGTACACTGGGTACAACCAACTGGCCATCTCTGAGAAGGTCAAGAGAATACCACTTCACATGTCCGTTTGGCACCTATTTATTCAAGCGGTTGCCCTTTGGATTGTGTAACGATCCTGCTACATTCGAAAGGTGTACGTTGACTGTGTTCGTTGGCATACTGGGTAGTTTTCTAGAGATTCTTATGGATGATTTCTCGATCTATGGTGACAGTTTTGATGCATAACTTCCTAATCTAGAATGTGTACAAAAGATTTACCGTGGAGTAAATATAGTGCTATCATGGGAGAAGAGTCACTTCCTAGTGACGAGAAGGAATTTTATTGGGACATATTATCCCAAAACGAGGTATGGAGGTCGATCTAGAAAAGGTAGACGTAATTGCTAAACTTGAACCACCAAGAATAGTGAAACATGTGAGGTATTTCTTAGGGCATATCAGATTCTAAAGAAGATTCATTCAAAACATCAGCAAGATTGCTCGACCTCTCATAGAGCTACTAGGCTATGAGACCGATTTCCATTTTAATAACAAAGTCCTCCAGGACTTCAATCATGTAAAAGATCTGGTCACTCAAGCGCATGTCCTATAGCCACTCGATTGGTCTCTCCCATTCGAGATCATGACAGAGGCATCATATTTAGCAATTGGGGCTATGTTGGGATAATGAAGGGATAGATTACCTTACGTCATTCATTTTGCGAGAAGAACATTAGATGAGGCCTAAAATAATTATACAGTTATAGAGAAAGAGTTGTTGTCTATGGGTTTCACCCTCAAGAAGTTTCGTTTGCATCTTCTCATTTCAAAAGTAATTGTTTATATTGACCGCTCCGCTATTAGGTACCTATAACAAAATATGGATGCCAAGTTACATCTGCTCCATTCGATCCTTCTATTCCTAGAATTTAATTTGGAAATAAGAGATAAACCTGGAGTCAATATTGTAGTAGAAGATCATTTATCCAGAATTGAATGTACATAAACTCCGCTGAGCATTGTGCCGATAACTAAAGCCTCTCCCAATGAATCAATTTAGAGTGTTACATCACTCCCCTCGTATAACGATATTATGATCTATATCATCTCTTGGAAATTTCCACAAGATTGCAAATAAATAAAGAAGGACAAGTTTCTGTCTAGTATTCATTCTTACTAGTGGGAAGATCCTTAACTTTTCAAGAAAGGCGTAAATTGCATTTGGCACCGATGCATTTATCAGGAGCAGTACACTAGTGTCCTTTAGCATTGTCATAAGCTCGAAGTAGGAGGATACCATAGTGTGAGTAGAATGACATCAAAAGTACTGTAGTGTTGCCTTTGATGGCCCACACGATTCCAAGATGTAGCAACATATGTGAAAGTTTGCATCGATTGTCAGAAATAGGGAGGAACTATCAATTCCAAAGATTCAATGACTCAAGTTCATCCAAATATTAGATGTATTTGATGCTTGAGCATTAGCTTTATGGACCCATTTCCTAACAGCCATGGAAATGAATACATCCTGCTTGTCGTTGATCATCTCAATCATTGGGTGGAGGCTATTCCAGCCTGATCCATAGATAGATGTATTGTTTGCCGCTTTCTTAAGGATAACATTATCTCATGCTTTAGAATTCCTAAGATTCTCATTTCATATGGGGGAAGAAATTTCATAAATAGAGATGTCAAAAAGCTTGTGAAGGAGTATGACATTGATCATCGTGTGACGTCTCCTTACTGACCACAATTGAATGGCTTGACTGAGTTAAGAGACCATGACTATTCTATAGAAATTTATATGGTTGGATAGGAAGAACTATTCTCAACTTCTTGATTCCATTCTATGGGCTTACCAGACTATCTACCAGACCCCTTTGGGTACATCTCCCTATCATCTTATATATGGAAAGCCTAGCCATCTGTCGGTTGAACTAATTCACAAATCTCTTTGGGTAGTGAACATTTGCAACTTGGACTCACAAGAAGGTGGTCTAACCGAAAGATCAATCTAAAAAGACCCCTGGATATCAGAGACCATGTATACGATAACAACCTGATGTCCAAGGAAAAAGTCAAAAAATGGCACGACAAGCATATTAAATGAAAGACTTTCATGTATGGTCAAAAGTTTTGTTTATTTGATGCAAAGTTGATGATATCTTTGGAAATTAAAGAGTAAATTGATGGGATCATTTGTAGTGACAATGGTGGCATATTGATATCTAAGTTGTCATCTAATGCCTAACTATTTGTAGTCAATGGACAGTTGCTGAAGACGTATTTAGAGCTTGATACATTCGCGTTCGTTGTCGATTCAATAGAGGTGGCATTTGAAGATGATCTCCCAATATTAACAGAAGACTCGAACAATGAGCTATCCAAAAATATTTTCTCTTAATTGTTTTTTCATTCTTTTCAATTCTTTCATTCTTTTGTCTTATTCATTCATCCCCTTCATCAGTGTTATATTGAAGAAGACTGGATCCTAAGTATAGGAGGATGAGTGCACTGATTTTTCCTTTATTGTTCCCTCGCATATCTTCTATCTTGTTGATATTTTTTATATACTTACGGACATTTTACCCTAAGTATAAAGGTAGACAAATCGATCTGTTGATTCTGTAAATTCTAATCCTCGATCATCCCTTCTTAGTGTGTAGTCTGTTATACTTAGAATTTATTGATCCTAAGTATAGGGGGACGATCGACTTCTTCTATTTTCTTTGAGTCGTTGTAGTAGAGTAATTTTCTATACTTAGAACGAGTAATGTCTTCCTTTGTTTCTCCTTAGTCACTGCGATGACATAGTTCGAGCTAAGTAGGGGGTGTATAATATATATATATATAGATACAGAGGAGTGATCCTATGAGAGGAGCACTTTATGAGAGGATGAGAGCAAATGGTGTGGACCTTTGGATTGGAATTACATCAATGGACAATAATGGTGCAACCATAATCACTTTTTTTTTGCAGAAGACAACAGTATCTCTCCTACTTTTCGCATAACCCAATACAATTTATTCTCTCTTTCTCGCTATCTCTTTAATTAATATAGGAATTTCTCAACGACTGTCAGTGAACATCTGGATGTCGTCCATGGTGCTGTAGTCTAGACGTCGTATGCGTCGTCGACTACTGCTGCAATACATGTTGCTCTCACGACCCATTCCCTACTCTTCCCATATCGGGGCTCACCGGAGGACCCCAAGGCCCAGAGAAAATTCTCCACCGTGAAGAAGCATAACTTCTCTCCCAACCTAATCTCATTCCTTCACCTGGAATTCCTACAGAAACATTGGCTTCAAACCAATGCACTTTGAAGATGCCGGTCAGTCATGTTTGCATGGTTGTACGGACTTATATGCACGTACATTTTTTTATGTATTTATATATTTACACATTTGGGTGTTTCTTTGATCTCCCTTCGTAATTGGACCCTGTTGAAGCCCAGTCGGGCAAGCTCAAGGAGCTCGGGATTCTTATCTTCATGTTTGACATATGTGTTCGTAAAGCACATTGTGTGAAATCTCAAAAAAATCTAGTGCAGTGGCATATCCAGAGCATATCTTAGAGGCCTGGACTTCTTGCAGGAAATTGATCATCACTGAGTTGATCTCATCCAGTAATGCCTCGTCCTCGAAGGCAAGATAAGAAGCTTCATATAAGCTCAGTATTCCCCTGGGGTTACTAAGAAAGCACGCTTCCCATCCATTTTCTCCTCTCGGAATCTCTTATAAACATCTGAAATTAAGTATTAACAAATAGAAGTTATTAAAAAAGCAACATAGGATTCTGATTGTTTTGTTTTAGTCTGAAATAGGTGTCCAGATGTAACTGGTAAAATCTCCAAACCGCTTTCTCGAAAAAACCTGAACGATAGTAATGTGTATTAAAGATCCTTCTTGAACAAAACTTGATGTCTGTTATCGGAGACATATGTGAGGTCTCTAACAAGAACTGAGCTGGTGAGCTACCTTTGTTTGGAGCTCCTCGATCCTTCTTATCTGGCTCTCATCCTATGCAAATGGGAGCTCAAAATCCGATAGCAAAGCTAAGCAAAAAACAATATGAATGAGAGAGAAGTGGTACATATTCACCAAAGGATCAACGGTGACGGAATCGAGGATGTCAGCGTCCCAGTAGGGGGCTCATACTTTGCAGATGTCTTGGGCTTTGGTTGTGTCGTGTTTGCAGACGAGAGAATGGATGGAACCACGACTGGTGTGAGAAAAGAGAAGGACCAAGGTGAAATGTAGGGTTAAGTTTGGACCATACTCCTCACCAAGACATGCATGTACAACAAACTTGGTACCATAGCCTTCCTACGCATTTGCTTCAAATTAAGGTTCTCCATTACATACGACATACGTCTACAGCACCTTGGACAAGCTCCAGATGTTCACTGACATCATCAAGAAAGCAACATACACGCATGAATGGAGCTCGCGCGACTGTTCTTAGGAGGGGGCAGGGCTTCTCACGTGGTGGTTTCTGGTAGCTAAATATCTGAGAAGTTTCCGAGAGAATTCATTGTTGAGTGTTGGGCTAAGAGAGAGAATAAATTGTATTGGGTTATGCGAAAAGTAGGAGAGATACTGTTGTCTTCTGCAAAAAAAGAGTGATTATGGTTGCATCATTATTGTCCATTGATGTAATTCCAATCCAAAGGTCCACACCATTTGCTCTCATCCTCTCATAAAGTGCTCCTCTCATAGGATCACTCCTTATATATATATATATATATATATATATATATATATATTAGCCATAACACATACTTTCATGTAATTCCAAGAATATAGCGAACACAAACTAGGTATGGATATACCGATAAAAAGATTGAAAACTCATGCAAATATGTGTAAATGTTTTTTTTTTAAATTTCATGAAAATTGGTTATAAATTATTCTGAAAATGATTTTTCAAAAATGGATGTAGAATGCTTTGAAAAATCTTTTGGAAAACATTTGAAAAATCTTTTTAAAATATTTTTCAAACCTTTGAATAATATTTTTTAATAATGTTTGTAAAAACTTCTAAAAAATGTTTTTAGAAAATGTTTGAAAAATTTATTGTAAAATTATTTGCAAAATAAGTTTTCAAAAATATTTGTACAATGTTCACGAAAATGTTTTCAAGTGGTTTTGAAAACACTGCAGATAATAATATTGCAAAATCATTCTATTAAATTCTTGTATAAAATGTGTATATGAATATGTACAAAATCATTTGTAAACATGTACAATTCTTATCAATACATTCAACCCCCTAACCCTTTTTAAAAACACCTAATAACTAAAAAAATTAAACACATAAAAATTTGTGAAACTTTTTGAAAAAAAATCATAAAAATTTAAATCTAGAAATTTGCTTCACAAAATATCTTTGCATTGCATTATCATTTTTAAAAAGATTAGTAATTAAACTGGTTTGAATAAAATATGAAGATTGTATCTTGGTTTATACCTTAAATCTCTTAATTTCACAGGAACATTATATGAATTGAAATTAAGAATTTTAAGGTTATTGAGACTTGATTCTTTGAGTTCACAAGACTATGTTCACATGTAATCTTGGTTAGCCTCAATAGAATAATTTGAAGCACTTGAATAACCCTTGTTGGAGGTGACCTAACTTGGACAAGAACTCTGCACATAGCTCAACTCAGATGAGTTAGTGAGGGAAGAATTCTTTAGCTTGAGAAGCACGCTTGTGGAAACATACGTCGCACTAATAGGAGGCTAGTGCACCCCAACCCAATCTAGTAACATGGACATCTAACGAAAGGACATTGTGGGTTGAAATAAAGCTTTAAATAAGGGATAGTCTACATGCTCAAGAAGAAAAATTCCTTATGTAAATGCTATTGTACATATATGTTTAAAAATGTGTATGAAATAAAGACTTCAAAAAAATAGACAGGCAAAACATCAATGAAAAATCATTCCAGACGGAGATATGTATCAATAAGCAAGGCTTGTGCTTCAAGTCAAATATTTCAAGGTTTCCTGCAGCTAGAGACTTGGCTACACTGGTCAAGCTCCATAGGATATGTGGCTACACTGATCTCAATCCATTCTTCTTCTATACCCCCTTTTCATTGAGTTGGTTGTACTTTAACATAGAAGAAAAACACCCTGCTCCTCAAGGAAAGAGTAGCTCGATTGGGGAATTAGGGTTACCATACTAAGGAAGGTTGTTTCTTGCCAGTTCTGATGAGGATAACTACATTTCACATATATTGCACAAGTAAGACTCATAATCGTAAAGGTTTGCATATGAACATACTTATTCTGACCCCGGCTATTGAGGTGAACTGAACAAAGGTTTATAGAACTTGAGGTTTGTTAACTTTTAGATCCTATTCTCAATAAGGTTTTGATAAACTAATGATCCATAGATCTTATTGAGCACCAAAATTTAATTTTATATTTATAAGTTTAAAAATCATAATCATTTTAAGTTCTTTATTTACCTTTTCTTTATTTTCTCTTTTACATCACTTACTCTCCCAATAAGATTTTTCTAGGGACTATCAAAGGTAAGTACGAGGGTGGTGGGGTGATGAATAGTCTTTCATTCACCTTTATTATTCCATTTTTACTTTAGATCCCTAGTAAAATACATTTAAATCCTACTAACATACATGAATTAACAAGTAACATTAAAACTTTAATTAGCATGTAAATACATGTATTTAAACTCAAAATTAAATATTAGAGTTATGAAACTATAAAAAGGAAGTATCTAAGATACTGACTAACCCTGAACCACAAGACCAAGTCATATATTGACTAGGTCGATTAGGAATAAAGTGGGGGAGATAGGGTAAAATATTGTATAAAATACAAATAAACCCTAATTCATTTATATACAATATACTATGTTAATAACAAATAGAACATTGTTTTATTCATAAGTATATACACCTCAAAAAATAATATTTTCAACACAAAACATATACATATTAATATATAGAAAATTAGAAAAATATAAGAAAAAATAAATTATGCACAATTCACATGGTATACAAAGATGAAAAGGCCACAAATCAAACTTCATTGGTCAATATCGACTCCATATGAAATGAAATTTTACCAAACTCACTTTCATTGTATTTCAAAATAATTATCTTTCAAATAAAGGTTGTTTCACTAAAATGGATCAAAGATGCTATAGCCACCGTTTTGGCTTACTATTGTACTTGGGCATTTATATATATAAACCAAAATCTACATTTTTATCTTCTTATATTTTAAATAACTGTATATATTATATTATACACATTAAAAAATAAATAGAAGTAAAAACATATAAAAGGTACCCAAAATAATTACTACACTTAAATAAATTTGTATTATGTACCTATAATGTAAATACATGTAATTATTTATACATACAAACATAATTATTTAATGCCAAAAAATATGTATATACATATCAAATAATGTTGTAAATATATAAAATATGCAAATATGGTATTATGTATTTAAAATACAAAATAAAAATATGATACACAAAATATAGATATATATATACCTATATATCAACATGTAAATATTACAATATAGAAAACAGGTTATGAAAATAAATAAAATTATCAATAAAATAGTTTATAATGTACTATTTTTTATTTAAAAATTTTAAATAAATTTGCTTACTATTTGATTTTTAATTTTTTTAATTTCTTTTCTGTTTTGTCATGATGTAGCTAACGTGGCCCAATTAGGCGTCAGGGAGTTTGTCCTCTCGGTCAACACCTCCCCTGCATAGTCTACACTCTTTGTGCCTGTCAGAACCTCTTGCCCCCATCTTTTCCCAATTCTGGATCCTCCTCCTCAACTCTTTTCACCTCGAGCCCTTCACCACATTCATGTGCAACATCACCCTCTACCTTGCCATACCCTTAGCTTCCACTAACCTCCATCAAGTTGCACGCAACATTGGCTCAAAGTCAGCTCCTCACCTTCTTCTATAAAATTACCTCCATCACTTTCTTTCAGTTTTTGATCCCTTCTACTCCACCATAACCCCATGAATCACTCCAGGACTGAGCCCCTTAGTGACAGGAAGCGGTTCACTCCAATTTTGAATGTGGACAAGGTGGAGGAGAATGGTTCCCATTTGTTGTAGTAGCTTTAGGTGACGTCTCTGCTCCCCGGTCTCCAACCAGGTATGAGATGATAGGATATGTTAATTAGGTTGTATTTTTATTTTCTAGTGTAGACTTGTCATTTATTTTCTTAGATTTAGTTTCATTTCATGTATTTTCTTCACATCATAGTTCATTCAAGCTTAGAGATCTGGGCATTGTTTCACTGTAATCAAACCTCTATCTCGACTCCCCAACAACCCCCAACTTTCCCCTATGCTTGTACATCCTCTCGATCACTCTGAGCACCTTGATTCTGCATGGATCGAGTCCATCGATCCCCTCCTCCGCCCCTTCATCAGGGATCTTCCCATTCACATCACCTTTGTGCTATTCAGTTTCAAATTCGATCGAGGAGATTCCCCCTTGAGGCCCCATCATTTTTTGTGCAGATTGGAGCTTCTGAGAAGGCACTTGGAGCTTGAATCAAGTCATGGTATGACTCCCAGGTCGCCAAAGAAGAACCAAACTTCCAGGCCTCCTCCGACGAGGTTCGGACCCTTTAAGGACTCCCAGGAAGGATTTTCTCCCCTCAGGAATAAGAGAGATGGTCGGAGGATAAAAGAATCACTGATTGAATCTTGGGGAAGAATAGTTCTTACATGTTCTTCCTTAGGGTGACAGAGCCATCCGAACAAGGTGGGCCCAGATCTAATCTAGGTCGTCAAATTGAGATTGAACATCACTTCCCCTCCACCGTCATATCATAAGTGAAGCGACATGGACGCACCGCAGATGCCAGATCAGGAGCAGGAGCCTGCCCATGCCTCTTTTGGGTATATTTCACATGCATCCTTTGATCTTTTTGTATTTCAATTTAGTCTTGTAATTGTAATATGTAGTGTAAAATCATTAGGTAAAATTGCAAGTTAGATCATGAACATCAATGTAATTAGTATTAGGTCCTTTCCAGGTCATCTCAAGTGGTCACCCACGTGAGAAAACTTTTATTTATTTGCAAATTTAGTCCTAAACTCTATGTAGTTGCTATGAAATGAATGTATAGTTTACTCTAATTGCAAATAGGACCCTTTACTGTGTAAATTTTTTTAAGTGTATATTATTTGCATTATATTTTTTTAATGCCATCAATTATAGGAAAAATAGGATAGATGCTTGGAACCATGATAGATCATCCATAATTCTTTTTTGGCATTTAAGACACTTTCCTAATATTTTAAATTACAAAAAAAATCATATTTTTCCCCTTTTTAGCAATTAAATATCCCCAAAAATTAAAATATAACTCTGAAAATTCCAAAAAAAAACAATTATAATACCTATATTAATTCTACCACATACCCGAAATCACTAAAAATAACAAAATATACAACATAAAAATCACAGTAGACATGAAATCATATAAAAATTAGATAAAAAGCTATAGAAATCTAAAAAAATTAGTTTCGATTCTAATTTTTCTTTATTACATATAATATCTATTAAAGTAATTTTGGTTAATTTTGGATTTATAGAAATTTATTAAACTCTAAACAAGCTCATAGATTTATTATATTCCATCTTTAACATATTTTCAACTTTAAAAAACCATAAAAATTAGAGAAAATATTCAAAACATGCCAAGAACAAAGAAAAAAAATAAAATGCACAAAAAAATTATCTTTACTTTAACTTTATTTTTACTTGTTAAAAATATAAAAAACTATATAATATGTGTTTTATATATTACTTATAAATAAGCTACAATATCTATACTTCATATATTATTATATATCTTATTTAAAAAATAAAAAGGAATTAAAATTTTACAAATGTAAAAAAGAAAATATAAAATATAAAAACAATTAAAATCAACAAAAATAAATATGATTAAAAACCCCACATAAAAACAAGTAAAATTGAGAATCCAAAAAAGTAAATATTATTAATAATTAATAATAATTCACATCCCTCCTTGCATTTGCTAGTATTTGACACTCTGCTTGCTTAGTCCTATACACTTAATTTGTAGAGTTATAATACATTTTTACTCGTGCAGATTCTGATCGCTTAATCTTATTATGGGTTGATTGTTGTTAAACAATTAGTTGATTGCCACAGCGATTGCTTAGATTGTTAGGTCGGCAAATCTATTGATCGTGCTAACAGACATGTACCTAAGTGACCAAATATTTCCATTGATTAAAGCCTAATGATTCCTCATTCACCACTCTTTATTCTTTTATTTTAGCGAAATATCTTGGCAAAGAATCATGCATATAGATGTAAATACAATAAATTAGCATTAAGCATGCATTTGTTAATATTTAATAATTAGCATGTATTTGTGAAAAAATAAAAGAATAAAGAATAAAAGAAAAAGAAGGAAATATTTAGAACAAATATTGAGTAACCTGAACCCAAGAGAGGGTCCAGTATGGGCCTGATCGACAAATAAAAGAAGTAGAGATAGATATGGCCACTCTACCTTGAGGATATTTATCACCTATGTGTATATAATTTATTTTCACAAAATAAAAATAGAAAGGTGTTTTTATCCCCTTATATATTTCTGAAATCAAAATAAAAATTAGAAAAATAAAATAAAATAAAAATAAAATTCTCTCTCACCTGGTCTATAATGCATGTATATATGTATCACTACCAATTTATTTTATACATGTAAATAACCAATAAAAATAAAATAAAAAATATTTTATTTTCCAATTACCATGTTGTAAATAAATAAAATATAAAATTGGGGTATTTATGCAAAAGTAAGAAAATAAAAATAATTGTACAAAATACATAGGTATTTTATACATGTATATAATATAATATATTATATATACCATAAATTATTTTTCATAAAAATAAATAAAATCAAAGAAAATAGTTGAAAAGTAATAAATATTTTATATTTTGAACACTTTTGGATCCCTAATTTCTAATTGGTCCAGGAGGATGTTGACCCCGGTCAACTACCCCACACGGACCTTCTCGTGCGGTCTGGCTCATGCACCCGTTTTCTCTCAATTTTCTGAGCGGATCTTGCAACCTCCTACCCAGATTTTTTGCACGCATCTCCCTAGTGGATCAGTGATCCTCACGGATACCTAGGGAGGCGTGGGTCGACCTCGGTTTGCGTGCATGCTCTGATTCTTCCAAGCTATTTGGGACATGCTATGTAGTATTCAATCGACTCCCCCAGAAGCTCATCTCACACCGCACCCTTCGTTGATACCCTAGATAGCTCCACCTTGGTTACAGCAACTGGGAGGGACCCTTTTGTTGTCGGAGAAGAGCCGTGCCGCCGTAGCTCACCTCTCGTGGTCGGAACTCCGCCGCGACGAGCCTCCTCCGCCATCCACAGCAAAGTTGAGGCAACGACCCCCACCGACCGCACCACCTGGAGTATAGATCACGTTAGGACCCTCAGGTAGATCTTATTTCGATCCTGGTTCCTTCGTCGTCATACATCCATTTTGATTGCTACATCCGCTCACCCTTCATTTTCCATTGTCAGTTGATCATCCTAATCTTGGCTCGAATAGCCAAGATTAGGCCCTAGGTCTTGTCCATCGCTTTCATCGAAGACCCCCTTCTCATTCACCACCGCTTCCCTTTATTTTTGGTCCAATAACCCTGACTAGAGACTTGCTCCGAGTCCGAGCTTTATCCTGCAGAACTTTGCGCACGTGGAACGACCGAGAATGCCTTAGACCATCCTCATTAGAGCTCGCCCGGGTCCCAGCCATCGCCACAGAGATCTGACCGTCATTGAGCCCATTCGACCCGTTCACTCGACGCAGAGGGGCCCCACGATTCGTTTGCCACCGTCTGATCAGTCATCGGAGCCTCCGATCTCCCTTGGTGCTCTAGTGAACTTCGCCTCGACGCAGTTCTTCTAGAGCCTCTCTCCACCGTCGGATTGCGCTCCTCGCCCAGATGTCATCATAGTTGCCCTTTCACATGGAGGTGTTGGACCGTTAGATGTCAGATCTAACGGTCCCGTACCCCCCCCCCCCCACGTAGCTGACATCTCAGATTAGTCGCCTGACGCTTCTAGAGTCGTCCGTCTTTACCCCCTCAACATTGCCACCTGTCCACCCCACGCGTAGCTCATGTGCTACATGGGTAATTTGCTCAGTCTCCCCTGTTTTATTTCAATTTATCTTTTAGTCTGTAAAATAAAAATATACAGTAGGACATTTTGCATGTTAGCACCTGCAACTTTCCATATTTGCTCGTTAGTCCTGTTTGTTTAGACTCACGTGCTTCGTCACATGGAACCTTTGGGTTATTTGCAGTATTTCCCTGGACTTAGTATCTGTTTTTGGATTGAATGTTTAGTTTTATTATTTGTAGATATACCCCTGTGCGTACCTGATTTGAGACATGTATGGAATTTGATGTGAAAATTGCAGATGGCCCTAAACTTCTGTGTCTGTTATTATTTGGTCCAGAAACATGTTTTATTTGCATTTTGATCCATGTATGTTGTATGTTTGATTTTTGATTAAATAAATATCATTTTAGATCCAGAAATCACGAAATTTTGACACATGGCTCCTACCATGGTATAGGAATTTTGATGAATTTATGGTTTTGTTTTATTTTCGTTTAACATTTTTAAAAATTCAAAAACCTTAAGAAGTGTTACTGTTGATTTTGAAAATTAATTAAAAATACTAAAAACCCTTGAAAAATTCTAAAAAATTCACAATTTGCTTGTTTGAGTTGTTTTTATTACTGCATAATTTTTGTTGCATTCCCATTTATAAGTACCATAAAAATTTAAAAAGAGCAAAAATTCTTAGAAAAATCAGTAAAAATTCATTTAAAAAAATGGTGTTTTTAGTTGCTGTAGTTAGCTTCTATTTTATAGTTTATCATAAAAATATTTTGGGATTTGACAGGCACTCTTAAGTAATTTTAACTTGCCTTTATTATCCCAGCTGGACACTATTTGTTATTTTTGAGTTTATTTCATTTTTTAGAAAATCAATTAAAAATCAGAAACAACCCTTAAACTCCAAAAAAATCAATTTGAATATTAA